>VXBU01002457.1:40761-88150 GCA_013400315.1 Bombycilla garrulus
CTCTCCTCTCCTCTCCTCTCCTCCTGCAGGAAAAGGTGATGAACAAAACCAAAGGCACAAGCTGGCACTTGGGATATGTGTTGGGATAAAGGGCTCTGATAATTTGGTTTATGGGGAAGCCAGGGTTTTTCGGGGGAGGTGGGATGAATAGAGAAAGATGTTCTGGAGGAGCTCTCCCCACCCTCATCCCAAAATTATTCTTCCCTCATTTCTGCCCCTTTTGCAAAGCCTTTTATATCTCGAACCTTCGGCTGTTAGCTGATGAAAGGCCTGTAGAAGTGCAAAAAACTCTTATTATTGGGAAAAAAGTAATCCATGGAAATATCTCTGCCTGATCCAGTGACGGGGAGGGGCCCTTTCACTTCTCCAGCTCCTTGTTGATAGCTCTTCCCCCTGCTCCACTATCCTTAGACTGCTGAAATAAATTAACTTTCCAAAGCCTGGAACTTTCCCAAAGATCCAAGAAACCAGAAAGAAATAGAAAAAAGAAAAATGAAAGAAGGGAATTAATTATCTTACTTCTGGAAAAGCTGTCTTTAATATTTCCCTCTTTTCAAGCAACTTTTCCTGGTTTTACCTACTTTCAGATATCTCTTTTATCTTGCAGTTGGATTGGGTGAAGTTCTGTCTTCCACTCACATTAATTTGTGGGGTTTCTTCTTTTAATTATATTTTGGTGTTTTGCACCTGCATCTCACATTGAGCATTTTTCTTGTCTTTGCATCTCTTTCTTAGCACTGAAATCTTTACAGCACTGCTAAGGAGCAGGACTGAGAGCAGTACAGGCAGGCTGATGTTCAAAAGGTCCTTTCTTATCACCTATGATGGGTCCACCAGAAGTCCTGCCAAAAAATCTTTCCTGCACTCCTTAGAATTCAATTGAATATCAAAATCAAAAGTTTTGGTTTTGCTCTGAATACAACATCAAGTTTTCAGTTATATCTGTTTGACATCTCCTGATTTTTTCCTAAACTTGTTTTCAAACCTCTACCTTCCGGGTGCCTTTGGAGCTTAAATCTCTTCCACAAGAGTTTTAGAAAAAAACCCAAACAAATAGACAACAACAACAACAAAAGGAATGTAATATTTTACTTTTATTCATCTCCTTTAAAAAGATTAATCCCAATTGCAGATGAAGATTCCCTTCATAGACACTGCTCTCTACTACAGGGAGAATGTACATTACATTGAAAAATTGGTCTTTACAATTAATTTGTTGATCTTTTCTTTACTTTGACTGTGTCATAAGTATGGCTGCTGCTCTCTGGGGCAAAACCAATAACCTGGAGGGACATATCTGCCTGTAATTACTTGGTTTCTCAGACATAATGGGACTCAGGCTGAATGTGTCACTTGAAACCTCACCCATGGGCTGTTTAACCCAACAAATAATAAAGACAGTGAGGCAGGATGCCTGAACTTTGATTACACTTAATGTTTCCAGCTGAGAGGAGGCAGTGATAGGTGCTCAATAGTTATATCGAGCTAGCTGGAAATCCCATCTCCAGGTCCTGTGAATTCTTCAGGCAAGTCCCTGATACAACACTCCCCTATCTGAGTCAGTCTAATTGTACTGACAGCAGCAGATTAACGTCTGCAAAAATGCTGAGCTGTCCAGTTAAAAGTTTTCTGGGAAGTGAACAAGAATCCCTTCCAAGAAATAAATTAGGCTGTCTGATTCTATATTAAAAACTCTTATTTTTCCTGTTTGCAATATTTTTAAGCTACTAAAAGAAATCAGATTCACTAATGCAGGCCTAGCAACTCAATTTTTTCGTGTTTTTTTCACCTCATAGGCTCACAGAGTGGTTTGAGCTGAAAAAAAATCTTAAAGATCATCTTGCTCCAAATCTTTAACATGGGTAGAGACACTTTCCACTAGACCAGATTGCTCAGAGCTCCAACCTGGCCTTGGACACTTCCAGGGATGGGGCAGCCACAGCTTCCCTGAACAGCCTGTGCCAGGGCCTCACCACCTTCACAGCAGAGAATTTCTTCCCAAAATCTAACCTAAACCTACTTTCTTTTAGAACAGAGCCATTCCTCCTTGTGCTGTCATGACACCCTTGCAAAAAGGGCAATTCTCTCAGCCTGTCTTCACAGATGTGTTCATCTTCACCCTTCGCTTCCTAATAATATTTGTGTTGTTTAATGACACACAGATACTTCAGCTCTGTTAGTTTTAGTGTGTTTCTATCTCTCTGTTCTGGAGGATTCTCCAGATATTATGAAAATTCTTGCAATATTTATTTTTCTCTTCCCATCTTGCATTTAACTATTAGGGGATGACAAAAACTAAAGGAATTTAAGAGTTCTGATGTCAACCTGAAAGTCTCTTAGCCTCACTTGGGTGGAACATGGCCCTTCTGACTCACTGAAGAAACATTCAGAACATTCATAACAGGCCTGCAAAATGTCAGAGAAAGTCACTCTGGTGATAGCAGCAGGAGTTGATTTCGAAGGGGAGGATGAGGACAGCACCAGACTTTTTGAGCCAGTGTGCAAACAAACACAGATCAATTTTTATTTCATTTTCTGAAGCTCTGAACAGTTTGGAGAGATTTCCCCTTTTGCACTTGTTCAATTTCATACACCCTGCCCTTCCATTTTTTATTTTTTTTTAATCTGGGACTGCATGTAGATTACTTTGGCCCTTGCTCCATATCCATGTGGAAAACATAACTGCTTCTCCAGAAAGACCCTTCCATAGTGCTCTCCTCACGACGGTGTCTTCAAGGATGGCAATTTTGGTTCCCAGTGACCATTTGTGCCACATGGAGCCAGGTCACAAAATCCTCCCTGCTCCAGTGGAAAGCACAGTTGAGGTGCTTGAGGCAGATGGGTACCAGAGGCTGGATGCGGTGTAACCCTCTTTGAAGTCATGGATGGATCACCCAAATCACATCTTTCACCCCAAGAGCTTTTCTCCTCAGGAGTACAACTGAGCTCACCTTTTCTCAGAATTCCTTTGCCAGTAAACACCACAGGGAGCACTCAGAGGCACCAACAAACTTTGCCTTTCTTGCCAAAAATTATGGCAGGGTTTTGCTGCCACTGCTTGATTCCCATATTCATAAATCATATGAAAAATATGCACACAGAATAAGATATTTAGTTAGCGTGAAAAGAATAATGGCTGAGACTCCAATCCCTCCACTGCTCTTCCAAAGGCAGAAATTACCCTGTGCTGGAATGTGTGATGAGCAAGACCTTTCCTTCCTGATTCATTTTAGTGGCATAAAAAGGGCCTAGTGTGGACATAAAGTATCTTTATTTTCCTAATGTGAAGCTACTCTGAGATAAAAATGACTGCAGGATATGTACAAACCATGTTGTCCCCACTCTGTAATAACTCCAGGCTGTGTAGGAGAAGGGGGGTGTCTCATTTCTCTGTTGGATGAGCAATATTGATATGCCTCTATATGCCTCTGGGTTGGACATTATTTTTTTTTTAGTGTTTTTATAGTGTTCATGCCAGTTTTGAGACATTTTCCTTTTGTGATGTTGTGATGTTCCAGTTCTCCCGGGGTGGGGGCTGGTTCTTGGGGTGGAACCAGCTTGCTGTGAACAAACCTCAGATCTCAGCTCTTGCTCAGAGCCTGCAGCTGCACCTGCCATCGCTGCCTGTTCCAGAGCCAACTCATGGCTTTTATCCTGTCACAGCCACTTGGTTTTATTTGGGATTATTCTGCAGAAATGCTGTGTAATCCATGTGAGTGGACGATCAGTTCAGACCATGGCAGCTTCCGCTGGGTTAAGGAAAAGATTGAGGTAAGAAACCATTCTTATAACAAGAATGCTGAAAGAATAAAAACTTGAATTGCTTCCTTTAATTATTTTTTAAAATTATTTTTTAGAATTTCCTCTCAAAAGCCTCACCCTATCTACTGCCACTGGACTCCAGAAGTTGGTGCCTTTATAAAACTAACAGAGATTACTTTTACCAACACAATGACAGAATAAATGATCCTATTGCTTTGCCAAGTAGACCTACAGCTTGACCCCACAGGAGTGAGGAGCAATGAAAACATGCCTCCTCAACCTAAGAGCAAGATTTAAGAGTTAAAATCAATTCTCACCATGCAGAAAAGCAAAAGGCATGGGTGGAAACATATGGGTTGTCCAAGAAATATGCAGGCTAGGAGGACGAACTTCCATAGTTACCACCTCCCTGTTCTCATCTTCCTGCCCCACTAGCCAAATTAACTGCCTATCGACCGCAGCAGCAGATTTGTGCACAGAAACCTGCTGTAACTTCCCACCATAACCTGGCAGGAAAAATAAAAAAGCCATTTCAGGCTCCAGCCGTGGTGTCCTCAGCTCACCCCAGCCCGTTCCTCCAATGTAGTTTGTAGTAGCATAAAGCTCCCATGCAGGAGGAGATTAAGCATGCAAAGGCTTGTCTTGACTGCTAAAAATGATGCTTAAAAAAAAAAAAAAAATAATAAAAAAGAAAACAAAAAAGGAAATACCAAGAACCTAAAATCGGACTAAAACTTGGCCTTGGTGAAAGGCACTTTAAAGATCGTGTCATTCCAACCCCCCTGCCATGGGCAGGGACACCTTCCTCCAGACCAGATTGTTCAGAGCCCCATCCAGCCTGGCCTGGGACATTTCCAGGGACGGGGAATTCACTGGGAATGTGACAACAACCTGTACCTCACGAGCCTCACAGTAAAGAATTTTTCCCTGGTATTTAATCTAAACTCTCTTGAAGCTTCCTAAGAATTCCACTGTCTCCTAAGAATTGCACTCTCCTAAGCAAAGAGTTTGTGCGAAAGTCTTCTGGGTTCAGTGACATTTGAGGAAAGCCATTAAAGTTATTCAGAAAAAATATGGACCTGCTCTTACCAGAGTATAACACTGGAGTCACAGTCAAGCAAGAAAGCAAATTTAGCTCAGAAAGCCTTGTGTTTTTCTTTGGTGAATAGATTTACCAAAATAAACACTGGGAGTATACTTGCTGTGCTAGTAAATGTCACTACCTGGTTTAAATTATTAGTGGTAATCCAACCAGTATTACCATGCCTGACAGATGTCTCAAATCCACTCAGTTTAGCAGCCCTGAAATGTCACTGCTGATTTCACAATAGCCTTGTCCCACCCTGAACCTGGGCAGACAGACAAAAGCATGAGTCCTGAGCCAAAGACAATATGAGATGAAAAAATTATTAGGCAGCATGACTAGAAAATTTCATCTTAATTACATAAAAAGTACTGCAGATTTCATAAATATTTATAAGGTAAGGAAGGAGTCACCCGTAAAAACCCTTCAATGCCAGGAAAATGCTGAACTCTGGTTGAAATCAGAGTATCATCCTGAACTGATACGGTGAAATTTCCCCTGGAATATTTTGAACCTGAGCTTCCTTGATTGTACTTCACTGGCAATAAAAATACATAGGTTTATAGTTATGCCAGTGTGAAAATTGCTTTAAAGATAATGCAATAAAAGAAGAGAATAATTTGTTTCCTGATAGGCCACCCAGTCCTTTTCTGAATCTGTCCTAATAACAAGAAAGAAGCAAGTGGATTTAATGTTACGGTGCCTTCTCACATTGGAGAAAGTCTAAGCAAAGGTGTTTATTGCTGTCTTGGTTTGGCAGCCTACAAATCTTTATACTGGTAATTACAGAAAAAAAAAACCAACCCTGTGTTCAAACAAAGAAAAATAAACACTTATTACGTATTTTATCTGGTGTTTAACACTTGGGCAGATCATCAGCCTGTGTCATTAATTGTGGAATTTACCATTCAGTCAGAATTTTGACAACACAAAAAAAATGCAAAAACTGTAGAGAAAAGGAAAACTAAAGAATCAAGGGGGAAAATAAGAAGCCTCCTGAAAATATGCAGCTTCAAGATCTGGTTTGTGAGGCACAGTTCAGATCTGTGTGTTTTGACCAAGGTTTGCTCAGTGTTGACAATAAATTATTTTCATCAGGTAGCAGTTTCTACATCAGGAGAGACATCAGCTGGTCTACAGATCCCAAACAGAGAAATCAAGACCAGCTCTGTCATCAGTGCCAGCTCCTGATGGGATCCTTGGCATGAGATGCCCAAGTATCACTGCGTGCCTGGAAAATGGTTTTGGAAAGCCAAAACACTCCAAGCAGGCAGCACAGGCAGGGCACAGCAGCAAAAAATGTCATACTTTTACAGAGACCCAGAAGTTCCAAGAAATGAAACCATTTAAGGCCACAGAGGAAACCTGTAAATGTATTGGGAATCAATCAAAGGCAGGCGTGAAGGACATTAAATAAACAAAATCTATAAATAAAAAACCCAGAACCTTGGGTATCACAAGGATTTGGACAGGTTTGGGGCACTGAGAGACCTCAAAAACCTCTTTCATGCTTATTTTTATTTTAAAAGAGGAAATGGAATGCTCAGAGCTTCCTTTAAGCTCTGTTAAGGGCAGAGAGCAAGGAGGTGGCAGTGCTTGGTATTTTCTTTGGGTGATTTGTCCTGACTGTCCCCTTTTGAAAGGGATTTCTGGGATTCCCAGTTCTTTGGCAGGCAGGAGAGAGAGGAGGGAAAGGCCGATCTTTGCAAATATTTTCTATTACTTTTTCCTTTCACCACTAAATCTTCCACATTTTGAATTAATTCAATTTCTTTGGCATTTTGGTCAAAACCCACTGTGTTTCAAGGAAAATTCATATCAAACCCATGCCAAAATTGTACATTTCAGTGTTTTTGGTACAAATTAGACTAGACTGAGTTGGCCCAACAGATTAACCAATAAAAGGAAACTTAAAACATTATGCACTTACAGATTTGCAGTCCACAGGGAATTAAAACCAGATGATTTTCATGTGTGTTTTCTGAGTTATTTCAGTAGAAATGGTTTAGAGAAGAATTTAATTTACATTATGAATTGAAAACACATCTTCAAATGCATATTAATGTGCCTGTATAGGGGAATTCTTCTAATTCATGCTTTCTTTGTGAGGATGTTCAGAAGTTGCTCCTAAAGAAAAACATTAATCTGGGGAGATTTCCTCTTTAGTACGGTTTTGAATAAAGTTGAAGGGATAACTCTTGCCCACTTCTGGCACTCTTTAACACCCTGTTCTGTAGATAAAAGGGCTCAGTCCTGGACTCTCAGGGTCACAGTGCAGTTGGCCTCACCCTTGCCTCCAATTCAGCCCACCTCCAACACAAATGATTATTTAAATAATTATTTAAATGGTCATTTATGCCCTGCATTCACTGCACGGGGGATCAGACATCCTGAAAAAGGCCAGAGAGATGTTTCCCCCAGCTGAAAGGCTTTGTCTCAAGGCAGACATCCAAGCTTTGCTCAGTGACAGCAAGGTGGCCAAGCAAGTGGCCACATGCCTCACAAATTGAAGGTTATGCCGTTCCCACCAGCCAACCCCACCCGTACAAATTTTTTTTTCACTCCTTCCTACTCCGTCACCCCTTTATTTGTACCACATATTTATCTCTCGGACTCACAAACACTCCTAAAATCTCCCCTACATCCTGGCATATTTTGTTGCCTGGAAAAGCTCTGCTTTTCTGAAAATTTCAACTAGATCAAGTATTTAGTTAGTGGAAGACACTGGGATGAGGTGGTTGGTGCTTCTTATTTCCCCATTTCCTTCCTCCCCTGGGCTTTCCCAGGATGTCAGTTGTCTCTCTACAGTCAAACATCTACTTTTGGTACCTCAGCTGCTCTGTGCAGCACTCCTTTTATTGAACTGTTCCTTTGCTCCCACTGCTAAATTCCAGCTGTCATTCTCTGAGCTTTTCCCCTCTTCTTCTCGTGCAACAAAAGGCCTGCAAAGCCTTCAAGACAGAGCTTCTGCCCCAGAAAAAAAATCTTTGTTTAATTCCCAATAGGGGAATACTTCACTGCTGAATTCCACTCTGCGGAAGCAAAGCAGCACTACGGAGCTGGCCCATCATCTCAGGAGTCCTGCTGCTCCTCTTGCCCCGACTTCTCACTGGCAAACATCCCAGGAGGATAAATCAGGACATTCTGCACAGCCCATGGTGGATGTCCCTCACTCTGCATGAGCAGGGACTGTGCATCTCCCCAAAAAAAAAAATATCCTCAGCTACGTTCAGGGCAGAAGCTGTGGCAGGTTGAGGCACTATTTCTCTGAACTGCTGTCCACCCCAGCTCCCTGATCGAGAGGGCTTTTGTCACGGAGATGGAGCAATCAATCTGTGTCAATGCAATGCGCCCGCACTGCCTCTGCCTGTGGTGACCTCACCCCCAGCAAGTACAAGAACACCACATTTTAGATAGATAAGCCCAGAACAGAGAGTAGAGGTCTGACTGTCCCCGAGCTGGCTGCGAAAGGAGGCATAACAAGTGATTAGGAGTAAAGCTTGCAGAATAACAGATAATATCTCATCTGGCCCGGAGCTTGCTGGTACAAAGTCATCCTGTCAAAGCATTTTGTTCCACCTCAATCCAGAAGAGTGAGCTTATACAAAAGAGCAAGAAAGCTGTGTCTTCTGGGATCACGCGATTTCTAACAATGCTCTTGGAAACCCGAAGCCAAATTTATGATATCGCTATGCCACAGCCTTACTGAAAATAAACATTTTTCATACAGGGCTTGAGGCCCAGATATAATTTTTGCCTCCATCCATGAATTATATGATACAATAACAAATGCAACAAGTCCCCCAGAGCCCTAACCAGCCATGTGGACATCTGTAAATGCCATCAGAAAATTTCCTTGGCATAGGGTAAGCTGTGAAACTGTTGGTGTAAATGATACCAGGAACACAGCGAAAAATATTTGCTCATGGAGCAAGGTACTGTGGTTGAGAAAGCCATCACCCTCTGCCTGTAATCTGCCATTGGAAGCAATTCTACATCCATCAGTACCTTCAAATCAGAGTGGGTTGTCTTCAAAACAGTTTGATTTGCTCAGCCTTGCTCAATTACAAGTTGCAGTGCTGAACTGAAGAAAATTTTGCAGCCTGTCTTTTTGCAGTTGTGATGGCCCCTCCTGGACTTGAAGCTCTGTGAATGTTTGAAACACTCAGGAAGGTAATGGAATAATAATAATAATAATAATAAAAAAAAAAAGAGTTCTGCATACTCCTTTGCTGGAGAAAATCTAAATCATCACAAATGCACCAGTACATTGGGAGATTCTCAATTATAAAGGCCACAGTGGTGAAAGAAATTTGGCCCATAAGGAAAATGAGAAGTAAAAAAAAAAAAAAGCTACAGTTGCTGAAGTGACATTTTTGGACTAGTCAGTTCTACATACATAAAACATGTTGCTCTAGTAACAGAAAAGCAAACATCCTCCAGAGACTGCAAGTGCAGTTTGGGTGGGATTTTTTTAAAACTACTTAAGGTATTTGCAAACCAATTTCCACTGATTTCCAGGTGTGTTGAATTTCCACATTCATGTCCCACCCTCCCTTCTCAGACTGCAAATCTTTGCCATCCCAAAGAGCAGAGTCTTCAGCGCAACTCTGAAATTAATTTTGAAGGAGGATTTCAATACAAGAAAGTTTAGGCAGCTTGTATATTTTGAAAATGTCAGTTAGACAATATTCATCAGTTGAATATCTCCACCAACGGCACCAACAAAAAGAACACAGTGGCAGATTTTGTGAGCTCAAATAGGTGTTGTTTCGCACCAAATGTTGGCTTATTTTTGAGTAAAGTGATTTTCAACCTGACCTGTAACACTGCCAGGTAACCACAGAGATACAAATATTCGTTCATGACACCCCCAGGAAAATTGTACTCAAAATGAGGGATTTTTTGCACAGATTGCATACAGGGCATTTCAGCAACACTTTGAGCACCATTACTTCCAAAATTTTGTGACATGGACATATTATACTTTCTGTATATATGGCAGAAAAGTTGCTGAGCCAAAAAATGTTTAATTACAAATTTTAACAGGCAAACGAACAGACAAAGGAAGCCAGGATGACAAATATGCATTAAAAACCAACTTCTCTGTGCAAATGTCAATGCCACAGGAGCAGGTACAATAATTTGCAAGCTACAGCTACATCTGACATTGAAGTTCTGGAAGAAAATGCTTCTGAAAACAATGAGATAACAGTTTTAAATTGAACATAAATTGCAGGAAAATTTTCCAACCTTATTTCCTCACCTTATTTAGGAGAAAGTCCATAAAATTAGCAGCTAGAGTCTGTAACCACCAGGCTGCACTGAGAAGAGGAAGGGCTTTGGCATCCTTCACACAAAGGATGTTCCCTGATACTATTTAATATTAGAGCTAAAAGTAAGAATCTGTATCGCTTTCAGAGAAATTTTTGCTTTCACACAGAATTTTAGAGCTTTTCTGGGTGACCCTCTTCCCAGAAGAAGAAAATATTTGACAGAAGCAAGAATGGTGTAACAAAAACTTCAGGTGGTCTCATCTGACACATTTTCTTAATGTGAAAAACGAAAGGAATATCAAATCAACAACAATAAAACCCAAACAAACAAACAGAAACCCATATTGCCATAGTGTTTTTCTTACATGTTAAATTGATGAAACTAAAACTCTTCATCTTTGACATTGACATGTACATATTTTGACAATATGTATTTTATATTTTTTAGCAGATCTATATATTTTTTCAAACTCCCTGTTTTTCAGCTGGTTTAATTAATTTTTCATTTCCCTGTGATTCTGCAGGACAGAAAAAACCAGAGAGATATGGAAAAAAATAAAAAGTTACCTATTTCCTTCTTCCTGCCTGAAGTCACAAAAAATTTCAGTGAAGTGACCTGCTGATAAAAACCGCATCATATGCGACTTTTAAAAGAAAAAAAATACATATTTTCTTTGCAATGTGCCTGCTTTAAAGTGCTATTTCAAGACTGTAAAACACTGGCTCTTCCCCCTCCCCGGAATCTCTTGCTGCCTGTCACAGTCGCGTGAGCTGGGGGTCAGAGAGTGGAATTTCACAGAGTTTGGCCAAAGGAGGGTGAGTGAGGATGCTCGGGCAAGCATGTCCCAAAGCTGCTTAGGCTTACCGAGGGTTTCAGACACCAGACAAAAGAAGGGCTGCTGGAAGAAAATCGTTGCTTTAACAATTGATTGATGCTATCAAGGCAAGGAGAGAAACAGGTTGTTCTCTCCCGGTAACATCACGCTTGGCAGCCTCCGGAGCACTGACCAAGATCTCCTGAGCACACACCTGTGCCAGACCAGCAGCTCGTGGCCCTCCAAAAAACCTCCTTCTCACAGCCTCTCTGAAGTAAAAGTTTTGCTGTAGGATTTGGTTTTTGTGGGTGGCTCCTCAGAAAAAGAAGCTGAAGCACCAGGAGTAGAAGGGTCTCCCAAGCTGTGAAAGCAGCTCAGGGCAGGGCTTGTGCTCTGCCTCATCCAAATACCTCAAGTCAAGCTGGGTCTGAACAGTTATGTTCAAAACACAGGAGTCAGGATGCAGCTGCTCCTGGCAGACTTTTCTGTGAGGCATTTGGCAATTTGTTTTTCAAAGTTTCTGCTTTGGTATGCAACATCCCAAGAATTATTAAAAACAAAGAATTAGATTTGATTCTTTTTTTATTGTGAGCTTACTATAGCCATTTATAAAAGGTCTCGAGCCACAACAATTTTCAAGCTTTACTAAGGTCAAGGAAATTACTTACATTTAGAGGCAGCAGTTCTGAAGGGAAGAGCTGGATCTCTCCTAGATTTCTCTTCTTGCTTTATATGTCCTTGGGCTTGAGTCTGCATGAACTGTTCTGAGAGCAGGGAATGACTTTTAATTTTTGTATTTCTATATCAAACCAAGAAATTACTTGTAGATATCACAAGACAATCTGGACTAACGAGTAACCTATGTCAGCCCTTCACGAAGCCCCCTTCCCAGACAGGTGTAAAGGATTTATGAATGTGGGATGAGGGGCAGAAGGGAAAATCACTTGTGTGGAACATTTCTGTGCCTCTCATTGCAGACCCAAACTGATCTCTTGCTCCAGTTCCTTTTCTACAAATAACTCTGCACTTCTGTGCAGACACAGAAAAATAGATCCAAAAGGCCACTGGGATGCAACGCCAGACTCCTTTAAATGGTTCTGTATCCAGAGGAAAAGTTCCCAAGACACAAAATCATTCATATTGTAAAGCTTTGGCACAAGAACATGAAGCACAGCAAGCAAAAAAAACCCAAAAAGCCCCAAAAAAAACAAAATCAAAAAATCCCCAAAACTTAAAACAACAAAACCCATAACAATTTGTGGTCATTAAAACATGGCAAATAATATTGATATTAATAATAATAAGTACCCACTGTATAGAACTGCAAGGATAACATCCACTTTTCATTAAAGTAGTTAAACACGCAAAAAAATACACAAACTTGAATATCAATTATTCCTGACAAAGTTTTTAAGAAACATAATTTATTTTGTCCACATTAATGTGGGAACACAAATGGGGAGGAGATTAGTTACCATCTGATTTTCTCTCTAGGTCATGTTAGGAAAATAAAAGTGGTCATACTGCTCTATGAAGAGCTAGAACTAGAAACATTGCAAGCAAATAAATCACATTGTAAAAGAGATATGAATATATATAGGACATTTAGGTTATTCACAATCTGCTAAAAAAGTATTTCATCAGATAATCTGTACTGTCACTATGAAACACATTTCTTACTGCAAAAATCCAAGATTTAGGAGAATTATTTGGAATCGAACATTAAAACTCATTCTAAACAAAAAAATTTAAGAACTATTTCTCATGGTGCTATGGAACACAATAATAAAGATGACAATTTGTTCAGCATTAGATAACAAATTGTGGTTTAGAAAACATTTGTGGAAACAAAGTATTTTGAAACCAACTTGTCACGTATCTTACCAAAACAACATTGAGCTATAAAAGAGATTTCTTGCTCCACAAGTCCCACTTAAATCTTTATGAGGAAGATTCATTAAAACATCTCTGCTTTCTTCCCATTGAAATACAAATGAAAACTCCAGGTGAGAGAGTTTGAGCTCATCTGAGATTCTGGAAATGCAGGACAAAGCCATCAGCAGAGGTGGGACTTCCCCCTGATCTGAGTTTTTGGCTTGGGCCCTGAGTGAGAAGATGATAAATTGGTGTTTCACCCACTGTAGCCCACATTCCCAGTCTTCCTCCAGTTCTGCCAAAGCACTGTGATGCATTACGAAACGCCAACAGCTTTAAAACAAAATTATTGTGCTTTGCTAATTAGTAACGAGTTACTATCCTTTGGCATGGCCTTCAAGTGTGTTAATATTCCTGGGAAAGAAATGCAGGGAAAGGATGTCTGTCTCCTGCAATTTATCATTCTATGATGTTCAGAAGGGAAGGCTTCCAGTCTCCCATGGCCACAGGACCAGGCAAGAGAATTTGGGGGGATGGAGATTGAAGCAGCTTCCCTTCCAGAGCACATTTATGATTAAATTGCCAAAAATTACGTGTGTCCCCAGCAGAGACTGCAATTGGTGGATACCTCAATTAACATCATAGGTCAGGTATGAGGAAAAGCAGACGTTTCACTGAATGAGTTAAAGATGTGTCATACGGCCCTGGCAGCTCCCTGGCTTAATAAGATGTGATGTTATTGAGGCAAAGGATCTCTAAACCAGTGAGAAAGGCAGAAATTGAGAGGTCTTTGCCTCTGTATTCACACAACACTCCTCTGCCACGGTTCTTTCCTCCATGAAAGCAAACACCAGACCAAAAAGCAAAAAAAGCAGAGAGATCCTGACCTCTTATTCTTTCTATCTGCTTTCAAATGCCCTGCTTTCAGTCTCAGTTGTACCAACACCAAGCTGGAGTGTTATCAGCCCAGGCTGGTACTGTTCTCAGCCTAACCAACCAGCCATGAATGTCTGACTATTTGTTCCTTTCTGATATCCCATTCTATTAGTATAATACAGGCCAACTTCTCTAATATTTACCTTGTTATCACCTATGTACATCTCTTGACTTCTTTGTTTGCCTTCCTCCCAGCAAATTTGTACAGTGCTCCCGTGGCTCCCAGCCCTCCCCCTGCTGAAGGCACGCCGTGCTCCAGGAGTGAGCCCGCACCAGGATCTCGACCTGTCCCACAGAAACTCCACAAATCTCACCGTGGGCTCCTCACCCCGCTTCCCCACAGCCCTGGGATAACACTTCCCTCGTGGTTTTTGAGTCCCAAATATGTTTGAACCGCAGAGGTTTCACTCCACCATGCTATTTATTTAATTTTTTTTAAGTTTTAAAACCCTCCCGTGGGTTGGGTGGCACAAAGCCCTCTGGGCTAGCAGGGAAGCACCACGGGAATGGGGAGAGATAAATCTGCTGTGTCCCAACTGCGCTATCTACCAGGAACATTCCCTATCGTGTACCACTCCACACCCAGCCTCCCTCTCAAAAGCACCTTAGCTGGGTTTTTCAGAGCCCATGAGTGTGTTTACACTACATTTATATTAGTTACTAAGGGCCTGGGACCCAGTAAGGCAATAAGATAACCAGGTTATCTGGTGGGGAGTTGCTAAACAAAATGTGTGGCTATAAGGAGTAACTGGCTCATGATTCATTGTGGCAATTTTTCCTTTTTTTCAGGTGTTTTGGGATTCTAGCCCTCAGGAATCACAGAATTTCCCTGCCAGCTGCAGTGTGTCAACAACCTGATTCTGACGTATTTTAGGGTAATCTTCAGGTGGAGGTGGAAGGGCAGAAGTGTGGGTTTACAATAGCTGCAGACAAAGGCCAAATCAACTAATTCTCAGCTATACACCATTTAAAACACTGTATAAAATTAAGCAATGAAAATTAATGCTAGTTCAGCACATTTATGTAGTAAAGTGTGGCTGGATCAGCTGCATTCATTTGAAGTACTGAATCATCTAATTGCAAGTTGAGAAAGGAAGTCCTAAAAGAAAGCCCTAAATTCAAACAGTCTTTGAGATCATTGACATACATACTAGAGATGGATGATCCAATTGAGGAAAACTTAAAATAAAAGTCTTTTCAGTTTGAAGATTAGATGATGATCTAAAAAAAAAAAAATCTTTTATTAAGGCTCTAAAACACACTTCAAAATTAGCATTTATTTTCATCTGGGAGGTTCTGTCTATACGTTCTTGGAACGTGGCCGTTTACTGGCAAAGGGGTTGGCAAAAGAAAAGCAGCTCTTGTGACACAAACTGTTTTGCTGCATCAGGGAAATCAGACAACAAAGCTGAGTGCATGATTTCTGCTGCTAGTTGGAACTGACTTGTCACGTGCTCGGTGTTCATCAATTGCTAACAGAACCCCAGGCACTTCTGAGAGGAAAATGCTTGCTTTCTATAAAGAAGGATGAATGTTTCTGTCAACTGTTATTTTCTTCTTTGATGGTCTGGTTCAACTGCTTCCACTGAGGAAGCAGCTTATTTTGATAAAGCACAGTTCTGGGATGATCTCCATGTGTTACTGGTCAGGAAAAACTCATAAGCATGCACCTCAGTGCTTGTTTTAAAGAATTTCTTCCCAAATCAGAGTCTCCAGAGCAGAGAGGTGTTGAGCACTTCTGCAAACCCAACTGGCTGGGCACGGGCTCAGCAAAGCCCCAAAGCACACGTGCAGCTCCAAGCCTGTTCAGCAGTGGATTTTTATTCCCTGAGAGGTTCAAGCAGGGTGGACTTGCAGAAAAAAAGGGTGGACTTGATTCTACACTAATGGTCAGGAATATGAATTAGAGGATTGATGAACTGTAGGCATGGTCTGGTGTCTAAGTGGTGCCTGGTGGGGTGAAGGATTGCTGTAATTTTGCCATTTTCATCTGGCACAGAAACAGCACAAAGAATCCTGAAGCTGGGCCACTTGTTATTTCAACAGAGAATTCAGAGTCCAGACTAAGACAAATGCACATGGTGACGTGCTCGCATCCACGGGAGACTCAGCCCTGTCCCGTGCACTCTCCCATGGGAAATATCCACAACTACCTCTATTTTATCCTCCCAGCTTAACCCATTTCTCCTCATTCAGCTAAAATGGAGGAAGTCTCTTTGCACCAAGGCAAAAGCAATATCTGGTGGCGCAGGGCTGGGCAAAAGAACAGCTCTTCTTCACATTTTTTATGTAATGCAGTTTTGTGCATTGCAATGCATTTGTGCATATACGGGTGCTTTCTTAAAAAAAAAATCAAACAAAAAAGAAACTGGTCTTTCTTTTGGTTTTCAGTTCATAGGGAAAGTCAACACACCTTAAAAAGGAATTAACACTGATTAGAAACTAAAAAAAATAAATTCTTGCTCCCAGTTAATTTCATTTTAAGGAAACTGTTTAGAGGCACGGGCAGCTTGAATTTGCAGATGTACTCAATATAGATGGTGAATAAGAGTCTTGAAATTTCCATTGGTTATGGATTCATAAAGCCATTTTTATATATATATTTTATTAGTACTGTCCCAGCTCCTTTCATGTCTACTAGAAACCATCAGATTTGGTGTTGCTTAAGGTTTCTGTGATGTTCTGTTAAATTCCCATGCAAATAAATCTATTTTGCTGATGTTTCTAAAGCTGTGTTTTAAACCAGAGATCTCAGAGCTCTGTCTTCAATAAAAAGGGGTAGAAGTGGAACTACTAATTTAGTTTCTTTAAAAGGCATGTATTTTCATGCACATTAAATCCATCTGTTTCTGAAACGTATGTCTTTCTTCAGTGTGTAATTTGATAAAACACAAAAGAAAGCCTTGGAGTTCCAAGCTTGATGCAGAAAGGGAGAGAAAGTGAGCAGCACCAAGATCATAACGTGACCAGGAACTTTACCAAAGAATTTAAAAAAAAAAAAAAGCCACTGTATTTTTAGAATACAAAAACACTAGCAAACCACTCAGGGGACCTTGTCACAAATCCTCCATGCATTTTTAAACTTCCAGGAAAAGGACAAAATTGTCCCATAGGTCTGTAGTCTGAATGCTGTTGCTGCAATCCAAAGGAAGCATGGGTCAATATTAATGAAATATTCAGCTCTGCCTCAAGTCTGCTGTGATTCTGTAATGCTGCGGGATACTTGTAATATTTTTAGTTTCATCTTTATTTCAAGGGAGCTTTTATTTCAACACACTTCAAAAACCACGATTTTTGACAAGCTTTTGGATCTCAATGGTAGCTTTATACGAACAGGAGCATCACCCATGTGACTACATTTAGCTCCCTATATCACTTCCATGATTCTGAGTGATATGCCTTTTAACAAGTTTGTGTAAAACACTCAAAACACTTGATCCTGATTAATTTGGCCTTTTTTTTTTTTTTTTTTTTTTTTTTTTTGAGACAGAGAGACGAAGAGCTTCAAACACCCCTACCCCAAAACTCTTTCAGAGAGCATGGAAATCATTAAGTATAACCACACTGAGAGTAGGCAGGGCTGTATTACAGATCTACTGTTGCCATAAATTATTCCACAGATGCAAACAACTGAAACCCCAAATGGTGATTCCTAATTAAAATATAGAAGGATTGATCCGACTTCACAGACATCTCTTTTGCTGTTTTCAACAGGAAGTGGAAGATCTGTACACAAACTAGAAAATCTTCAAAGCGCACCGAGCAGGAGCCTGTAATTCACAATTTACATTACTTGGAAGATGTGCTGTGGTTTCATAATGTTTCTATATATATGCAGCCACAATTAGGGCTAAATATAAGAGCTACAACACGGTTTTTGTAGCACACTTTCTCTTCATAGCTGGGTTAAAACCAAAATTCAAGGAACTGTCCTGTACTTGCTTCACACACGTAGGAAAATAATCCCAATAATACCCCTCAAGTTTCCTTCAAGTGGCTTATTTTGTCCACTTCTGCACAAAAATACATGCTGGGAGATGCTTCGCTGCATCTGGGGACATGTTTGGTAGGAGCTCACGGTGTCAGCCCTTGGCATTCTGCTCTCTGGTTCACTGGTGCAGACTGACACTCTTTTGTCTCCCTCACTTGCCTCTTTTTGCAGGGAAAGGCTCATCTTGCTCCAGAGAGTCTTTAAAGGATTCTGAAACTCTCCCAGTGGTGTCCCTGAGAAGGGATTCCCCTGTTCCCAGTGTGGATTCCTGGGATCCCTTTTGCTCACGTCTGAGCACTGAGTCAGGTACACTGGCAGGAAAATCTTCCTGTAGGGACACAAATAAATAAACAGACTCATATCAGAAGAAATTCCTTGGATAAATACCAATTGAAAAAAAAAAAAATAAAGTGGACTTCACAGATACAGGAGCACTTTGCCTCCTAACTTAGGGTTAACTGTCCTTACCCATGTTTTTTCACCCCAGCACTGTTTTGTTCACACCTTGAAGGGGCTGGCGGGTTTAGTATCAGCATTGTTTTGGATAAGGACAAGTCCCTGGAGTGAATAAGATTCAGGTATCTTGGGTTATGTTACTCACAGGTTTTATTTGCAAGGAAAACACAGCAGTGAAAAACACCTCACTCTGAAAGTTTTTAATGGCAGAGATTTTGATCTGTCTTTTTAAGTGTAGAAGGGTGGCATTGCTGTGGGCGTTTGCCTTCAGCCACTTCAACACATTTCTCACAAGATTTGCCACACAAACTGCCCCAGGCTGCAATCTGGACAGAATAAGAGACTGCCCCAACACTTTTATTACCTCCACAGCGCACTGGGTACCTCAGGTAGGTCTGCAAAGTAACAAGTGTTGGACTGCCAAGCAAGGCCCACAAATGAAGTAAGAAAGATCACGCACATCTCTAACAAAGACAGAGGTTGTAAAACAGGCAAGCAACCCATTTTATAATTCTCTTATTGTCTACAGGGTGATTACAGAATTAAATCTCATTTTACATTGCAAGTGTCGATTTCACTTTAATATTTTTTTTTTTTTTGGTCTCACCATTCTCTTGTGTCAGTGGGCTGATCTCTAGAATAAAAGTAGAAGAAATTATTTAAAACTATTCTTGTCATGAAAACATGCCAGTTTCCACCCTTCTTTTGCAATTCAGAAGAAAATATGTTTTAACGTAAAAAACAAGGAAAAGACATCATAGAGGAAGGTGATGCCTTGTGGAAATATCCTCTTTTCTTCTCCACTTTCTGAAAGAGACAAGGAAAATCACACCTATCAACATTCTTATGTCACAAAACTTCCTATGGACAACTCATTTGGAAGATCCCATTCCAAATACCCTTCTTAGGCTGAGATGGTTGCACTGCAAAATCTTAATGGGAAAATGTCACTGAAAGGAAAATAGTTCCAGCAATTTGCAAACGGGGAAATTTGAAGTCATGTGAAATTAATGGTGCCCATATATGTATTGTAAAATATATCTGAGGCTCTCAAGAAGTGTGGAAGACTCCTCTAAACTTGTTGCAGATAATTCCTTGTACAATGATCGTTTATTAAACATGCATTCACAGCTGGCCCATTACAAAAAGTCAATTATTCAACCATGTATCTCAAAGAATGGCATTTTAGAATACGCTGCTTACAAAAATATTTGAAGAGAAATGGCGAAATGTTCTAAGGAACACTGAGAGGATCAGACCAGCCATAAGGACGCGACATGGAAAACCAGCTCCTGTCTGTGGGAATGTCACACCTGGCACTTGGAGCTTGCTGCCTCTCATTTTCTTTGCATGAAGAACAATGTCTTTATGATGACTCTTTTCCCCTCATGATCTCCCACCAGTTCTTAGATAAATGATCAAGCAGAGCTTCCTCCTATCCTCTCCACCTAGAGAGATCACCATTTCTGACAAGAAATGTTGAGTCAGAGAGCAAAAGCTTCATCCTTCCTCCAGGTACGGTGCCCATCTTCGCAAGTCCTCTGGTGCAAACTCCATCCTGATGGGCCTTTCTGTAGTATCTTAATCTCTTTGATCTTCCCTTCAGACTCCCACAGCCACGGCAACTCTGATTACAGTGCCTAATTATCTTGAAACAAATCATTTACCCTTCTACTTTCACTCTCAGCAGGAGGAAAAAGAAAAAAAAGGCCTAAGAAGGATTCTGTTTCATTCTGTTTCATTCAGACTCTAATCAGAGTTGGCTCTAGTTTTTAAAATATTTAAATACAGGCAGAGATTTGCTTGCACTTCATATCTTTTCCTACCTCTGACAGAACAAACTTTTTTCCAAGTGCATGAAATAATTTGAACCCTATGGTACCTTTTTTCTCTTTGCCAGAAGCATAAATCCATCCAGTTCCTTCAAGAAAAAAACAAAACAAAACAAAAACAACCAAGCAACAAAAAAATTTAAAAATAATCCTTCTAGCACAGATAAAAACTAATTCAGGCCATGAGTCTTTTATCCACTGAGCATTTCTGATCATCTGGGGTTGCTGCTTTTAGCCATCGTTTTCCCTGTGCACACAAATTGATTGCAAAGTTTTTTCCACATCACTTTCACGATGTGAAAGCACACGGATGTTTTTTTTAGAACTGCCAGCAGATCTGAGTGCCAGGAAGTTACAACTCCAATGCTCCCTCCACACATATAAAATCTCCTCCTTGGCAAACACATCTTAGGAGGACAGGCAGATTCAAACGCAGAACAGCCATGGCTGCAAGTGGGGATGATTCCCAGGGAAAAGCTTCTTTTCACAACGCCACAAGCGTACTCTGTGAGCAAGCAGGATCACAGATCGGACATGTGGGGAACCTCACAGAAGAGAAAAAGCTTTACATCATAGAAAACATCACCCTTGGGACTGAAATGTGGATATGGGAACCCTTTTCAAGGGAAGGATTTACAGCGCTGTATTTATGAGAAAGCATTATGTTGCTTTGAAAGCATTCTGCCTTGAAAAAACGACCAAGACAAGCTCACATGCAGCAGCTTCACTTATCCTTCCAGCTCTGTAACAACAGAATCTCACGAATGAGCCATTTCATGCAGGTTTTCTGTGACTCACTTCCTCAGGAGCTGAGCATCCAAGCATGCCCATGTCCACACAGCCATGGATCCCGCCTGCCAGCACCTAGGGACTTCATCTTCCCTCTAAGTGGTGTCCTTGCAGATGGAAGTGTCACATCTCCAAGGCAGGGACTGCTTCTGATCCATGTTTCCACAGGCCCTAGTGTATTACAGATCTTCATTGTCAGATAACTTTGCAATTACATAATTCAAAAATGCCCAAGACTTTGATAGTAAAGAAAAGCCAACTTATTTGAAAAGTAAATGGCAGCTGGCAGAAAATTATAGAGGTGATGGAGGTTGAAGAGGTACAGGCATTGAAACAATTTTCTTCCCATCACGAGCCCCATATCCACCAAGTGCTGATAAAAATAATTGGTCACAAAGAGAGTACACAGTTATTAGAACTAAGAGCACATTTGTACTGGCTTTAGAGGAACACTGGGAAGACAACAGTGCTGAAGATCATGCTGTGTTCAGATATCATCATGAAGAGGGCCCTGGAGAGGCGTCAGAAAGACAGAGGGAATGTCCAGTGTGCTGCATATCCTGCATGAAATCAAAGGAGGAGCAGATCGCCACAGTGAATCAGAGAGGCTCCCTCTTCTCTTTGCTCCCTCCCAGGCTGCGTGCTGCCCACCTGAACTGGGAAAGATGGAAAAGGAAAACAGATCATCTCCCCAAAGAGAAGCACTGCAGATTTGTTTCTCTAAGCACAGCTCAGCTCTCAGCACCTCCTGCCCTGCACAGGCAGCTCTAGGGTAAAAAGAAAGAAAAATAAGAACTGAAAAATCATTGTAGTAGATGACGCAATTAATCACAAAACACTTTCTTTGGTTCTGTGATTCTGTGTGCTCTCCCACCACCACCCCTCCCCCAGTTAAAAACAATCTAACTCAGATATGACAGAGGCTTCAAACTAAGCCAAGTCAAGCAAAGATGATACAGTCTCTGATTTAAACCTTGAATTGTTTACAGGAAACATTAAAATCAAGAAAAAGGAAGAAGAGGAAAAAAAAAGATGGGAAAAAAAGAGATCAACAGAATCAAAGGAGGTCTGAGGGAATCTCAAACATCATAGGTCACCCTCATGTACTTCTTTTTATTTAAGGGATCGGCAAAATAAGTACCACCTATTTTAGTAATACATCTCTAAATTAAAAACTGAGGGTCTGCATAATTTTTTATTTTATTTCAGAATGCTTTAAAGGCACAGGTTCTCTTCCATGCCAAAACCACAATAAACTAACACCCAGACAGGGCAACAGGATCTGAATGTGCACCCACATTTTGCCTGGAGTAGGGTCATGCCATTCTGCTTGTGAACACGAGCACTGCTCCAAGCCAGCTGCAAACAATGGAGGTGCTGATCTGTATGGAATTCACAGCACACATTTCTTGTAAAAGCGGGGTTCTGAGACTTGATCACTTCTTTTGGATTTATCAGGGGACAGTGTGACACTTCCAGTCCTAATAAAACTTCTGTCTGCAGTTAACTGCTCATTTGCAGACTCATTCAATCCTTCCTGATCTTGCATACAAGTTTTCCCTACCATCACCTCTCAACAAAACCTTTTACATTGTCCTTTGTTACATCCTTTGTTATTTAATTTTGCTCCTGTTGTACAAGAATGTAGCTGCCAAGTTAGGCAAAGGTTTGGACTTTGGCCTTTTATAGTAGAAGGAGAAAATAGAAAAGTTGCATTTCATTGTGGAGAATCAAACAGCAGGGGAAGAAGAAGAGAAAGATTTCATAATGGAAAATTACACCAATGATTACTGAAACTTCCTATTTCTTGGAAAGGAATAACTGTGCAGAAGTTGGTCTACAAACAGGTCTTCCTGCAAAATACTGGCAACACAAGAAAAGCTTTGTGAACATAACATTTATTTTTCCTTATCCAGGACAAAAACATGGTAATATGTTGACTTGACACTTCTAAATGACAAAAAAACACAAGAAAGACATCATCCTGACTTATCACAGTTTGGTTACACCTGACAGTCCTAATACTTTCAGACCCTCCCAAGGCAGATTGTGTGAAAGTGGTGAGAATCAGCATGAACATTTGCTTAAAGAACTGATCAAGGTTTGAAAAATATTTTCCCTGCGGATTGCACAGACACCCTCCAGGTGAGGACTTCAGGAATTTAGTGGCCTTCATTTTCAGAGAGAAAACTTAATTTGGTGTGTTTCTCTGTAACTCGCACTCCTGTCTTCTTCTGGACTGCAAAATGAAGGAAAATAGGGGAGCAGGGTGGGGAAAAAGGAATTAGAAGGTCAGACACTTACTTTAGGTTTTCCCCAGACTAGTGTGTTCACATTAAAACTTTTGTTTTAAAAATTTGGAGCAGAGGAAAGTTGTAAATCCCCTTTCTGGTGAAAGAAAAAAATTGCTGGGAAAAATGCACTTTTTCTTTGGGAAATTGCTTTGAGATAACAATTGTTTTCACATTAAACACCTTCTATGTTTCCATCTAAAAAAGACAGGACAATGTGAGAGAGAAAAAGATCTGGAGTGCATCAGCACAGTGAAGACAGCTAAAGCAAAAAGGTATTTTTGGCAGATTAAGAAATATGCAGAAATTAGGTGCCCAATAATTTTTGACTAATAGCATTTTAACTTTATGACTGTTTTGTGCAAACAGAAATGCTTTGGTACCTCTCTCACCACCCCCACTTCCATCGTAGGGCCGTTTCCAAAGTCAATTAAGCTATTTGGGCTATTCTTTGATTTAGAGGATTTCCCTCTAATGAAGAACAGGAGCTCTCACAAATTGTGCAGACCTGAAGCCAAGGAGTAGGGAGGGGTAAACCAATGTCTCCACCTCTTACAGTAGCAGCCTTGGTTGAATGGATCCAGGCAATATTATTATAAAGTGTAATGCTTCTGCCAGCCTCTGCAAGGACCATCAGTGACACAGCAGCACCAGCTGGGCAATCCACCCTGCTCCCACCACACAGAGCTAAACCCTGGCAAAAAATGGGGAAATGGAGAGAAGAGAAGCACTGAATTACAGTCATAAGCAAAAATATTCATAAAGGAAATCAGAACTCCCCTCCATCAGCATCACTTCACTGAAGGGGGGGGCCTTTCCTCCTTAGCCCAGGCCTGTTTGCTGAAGCATGGAAAAGCATTTGGCTGAAATAAGGACATTATATTTCTAAGCATCTAGCTCTGGGAAAAAAAAAACAAGGTTTTTAAATTTTTATTTTATTTGTTGTTCGTTTGTTTATTTTTGATGGGGAGCATAGGGAAAGCAGAAAAAAAAAAAACAACATAAGCAGGAGTTTATGTTTCTCCTTCAAGCCTTCTTTTATTTGACTGAGCTTGCTCCTGTCCCTTTCAGCATCTCTGTCATATTTATCAGTTTATTCAGCTGCACCTAAAGCCCTCTAAAAGAAGGAGACAGAGGAAGTCAGTGTTGTTAAAGAGAAAAATCAAGAGTTCAAAAAGCTGGAATTGTTTCCAGGAAAAGAATGTAAAGGGGAAATTAGCTATGGCACAAAAGGCAGATAGGCAGGCAGAAAAGAGGACAAATCATCAAAAGGTCTTGAGTGATTTATTACGTCCTCTTTCTGCATGATGAGGAGCAGAAAGCTCAGCAGAGTCAGTAGGTCTGACTGACAGCCAGGGTGTGGGAGGACAGCTGAGCTCAGTGAGAGTGTGGAGGGTAAATGTCCTGTGCACTGCCATGGAATGCTGAAAACCGGGGTTTTGCCCTCAAGAAAACTCTGCTTTTTCTGGGGAAGAAGGAAGGAGTGAGAGGGCCACTCACCAGAGCATCTCTCCAAGACTGAATTTGCTGTGAAAGAATTTATAGCACTGGCTGATGAAATTAACGAGTATTCACCGAGAAATACAAAGGATGAACAGCTGAATTACGACCAGCATATATAACCCCTCACTTCAAACACTTTTGGTACTGGAGGACTGAAGGTTGACATTTTTTTTATTTAATGTTTTTAAAGATTGTAGGAAACTACAGTGCCTGTTAGCCTAACAATACCGAAACACAGAGACTGCAACAAAGCACAGAACCAGGGGGCACCTGGATAAATAAAATCTGATTGAGAAGTGTTAGCCTGACTTCTGTAAAGAAAAGCCTCTTACAGGCCTTTGAAGAGATGAACAAACATTTGCATAAGGGTCATTCACACGATATCATCTGCTTGGATTTCTTACAGCGCCTGGCAAATCCCTTCACCTGAGGCCTCTAAGCAACCATGGCACGGACTGGATAGTCTTGACGGGTGTGGGTATTTCACAAAAAGGAAGCAGAAGATGTGGGATAATGGTCAGTTCCTGGAAAAATACCCCCCTACAGTGACCTGTGCTCTTCCACACATCCATAACTGACCTGGAAAACAGGAGGTGAGCAAGCAGGTAAAGTTGTCTGGGAGAAAAGTAGTGGAGAATCACAGTGAGGCCCGGGGGCAGCGTCTGGGAGTTCTGTGAAAATGCCACCTCAGTGCTTGCCAGCANCAAACAGATGAGCTGGCTGTGTTGCTGTGTAAATCTGTGGCTTGCCCATACCTTACTGGTATATGCATTTTGTAGTTGTGTTTGAATGTTGTTGGCGGGGCAACCGCAATACTCTTCTGTACTTCTCTGAATGGCCCTGATGGAAATGTGGGTGTGCAATAAATTTTCCATTAAAAAGGTAAAGTAACATCCCCTTCCCAGTGCTCTACTCAGGACTTCTAAAATCAGAAGGGTTTCAATAATATTTGTTGATCCTTTTTGGTCAGAAAAATAAAGAAACAAATATATCCTTTTTCTTTCTTTTGTCTGTCTTCAAATAAAAAAAAAGGGAGAGAGGAAAGGAAAATAATAGTGATCTTAAGAAAACTTTAAATGCTTTAAATAGTTTTGTCTGATGGAAAAAAAAAATCTTTTGTCAGATGGTTCTTATATCAACAATGCTCTGCATTCTGAACATAACTGCAAATACTGTAGAATTAATCTTCTGGAGAGATGCTGGAAAACCAGAGAAAGAAACAAGCCAAGCAAAGCAAAACAAAATTGTCATCAGCTTTCAGATTCCCAATCAGAACCTTGATACAATTGCAGTGTCATTGATTCAACTTCACAGCAACTGAATAAAGCACCACAAAGATATGTAACTCTGTGGAATATCTCCTAGGGACACACAATGTGAATTTTGTTGCTTTCGTTGCATTTAGAAATGGATTGTGGAAGCACTGGAGAACATAAGAGTTGTTTATCATCTCATAACCTTGTGAAGATGACCTCAGGAATGTTAAAATTTGGGAGCTGGCAGCTGCATTTGATAACATTTTATAGCAAAAATGTCAGTGGTCAATCATCTCTCTTGTTTTCTACGTACTGGAAAGAACAGAAATCTGAAGGAAATCTGTAAGAGAATATTTTTTTAAAAAAAGCTTAGCTACTCGTATTGACTAAAAATTGAAAGTACTCTTGATTTATCTAATAGCATACCATTAAAAAGGTTGACAAGAAAGCAGTAAGTTAACTTTTTAAGAGGATCGCACAGGTGAAAAGAGCTGCATCCTTTGGTGGAGAGCCTATTCTCCTCTAAACTCTGCAACCACCTCCTGGTGAGGTTTAAGCCTGGATGGCTGTCAAAGACTATGTGGGATCTTGTGCCACAAAACTGTGGTTCTGTCGTTGGTTCAACTTTCTCTTTGCTTCTCAGCCTTCACAAACCTGATGCCAGGCTTTGAGGTTTACTTGTAGGCTTGTGCTTTAATGTAATTTAAACCTATTCCCAGCTGGATCAAGCACAGACTTCCTCAGTGCCTCCTCCCACACTGCCCTCACCTTTAGAGGGTCATCTGGATTTCTCCCTTTCTCTGCTCTCACAACCTCAGCTGACAAAATTTCTGTACTTCAAAGTTTGCGGCTGACTTTGCATCCAAGGCATTTTGCAATCAGTGTGTGTGTGGAGGAAGAAATTTCATGCAATTTTTATTACACAAAAACACAGTGTCCAGGATGATCCTGTGATGATGATGATGGAGTTGCTGTTTCCTTTCAGAAGCAGAAAGCAGGGGTTTGCTTTCCTTTCAGCAAAACACGAGAGTAAATAGTGCCTGATACCACTCCACATGCAAACCCAGGGATGAAAATTTTTCAACAACTCGTCTGCATACTGAATTTCCAAAGGTTAAAGGCTATGAGCTCCAGTCTCCCCCTTGCCTTTCTCCACACAGCACAGATATACCCTCCCAACATCACTCCAGTAGGTGCAGCCCCTTCATGGCCTGCACAGAATCAGTTTCTTTAAGAAGAAGGCTTAAAAAAAAGACAAACCCAAAAAAAACCAAAAAAAATCTTTGTAAAGGATGTTGTCTTTTCTCCGGAAGTGAAGTGACTAAAGCAACAGGCATCCTGGGCATATTCACCACTCTCCTTGGGACACGTGAGGCTGCTGGAAACTCTGTGTCATTACCGCATCCAGTAATGCAATGCCAAGAAACTTGTAAATGCCAGCGTTCTCATCCCTGATTTAACTGTTTACTTGCCTCTCTCTCTTTTTTCTTTTTTACCCAAGCCACTCCCCAGCAGGGCTTTTCCTTGCCTTCTCCTTGCTGTCTGCACTGAACTCTGCAGACTCCCTGGGTGCCTCTCCCTCTTGCACTGGTACCAGGCACAGGGAACCGCTCCAGCCCTTCGAGTGAGCCCAAGATCCTCTTGTTGGGGGCAACAGGAAAAGAAACAGCCCAAAACAAACGAAAAAGAAACAGCCTAGCTGGTGAGGTTGATCCTCCTCACCACCAATCTCATCCAGCCTCAGCTGAATCCATCTTTTGAAGGAGTTGAAGCCTCAGGGTTGACTCAATACACTTATTTTAAGTAGATGGTGAGGGGGAGGCACTGTCCACTACCAGAACTGTCATGTGTCCCATCCATCTTGGAGCAGAGGGCAGTGCAATGGAGAAAATGAGGCTGACCTGAGCTGGAGGAAGTAGTGCATTGCCTCTGTCCTGGCCCCAGACCTGGTGTTCCAGACCCACATTCGTACCTTCCCTTGAGCACACATTACACACAAATGTGTCGTCCTGCATTCATACCGAATGTGGAACGGCTTGGAGAAACTAAAAGCACACAAAACCTCTTGCTTTTCACCTGCTCTCCATGAAATAGGGTCACTTCTGCCTGACAAAGTAAACCGAGTGTTCCTTCACACTTCTGTTTTAGGGAAAACAGTGTGAGGTACAAGGCAGCTTCACCCCAAGGTCAGCACTGCCATCACAGATGTGCTCTGAGGACAGAGAAGGAATATTGCAACACCAGTTATCTCCTTGGACAAGCGCAGGAAATACATTTATCTCAAGAAGAGCTGGACTCTGCCATGGGGAGAGAGAAGTAGCACCAAGGAGACATCTCCACCTGGATCAGGAGCCTTGTGGGTGAGGCAGGACATGGTCTCCTTCCCTCCACGTGGTTAAAGTACCAAGCTGTGACCTCCCTCTGATGACAATTGAGGTGTCACTCATGCAGCAGACACAGCCGGCCTGTTTTTGGGAGGGTGCCACAGCTGAGGGAGAGATGCTGTAGCATTACTGGTTGCAAAGATGGGATGCAGCAGTGTCCTGCTCCTTGGAGAGGGAGGAGACTGATGAAAAGAAGACACAGATCCTTACCAAGGGCTCGTTGTGGGAGCTGGCATCTGATGGAAATGAAACGCTGTGGCGGTTTCTTGAAATGGGAATAAAACCCTTTCCCCCATTGCTGTGGGCAGCTGTTAAAAATGAGGGCTTACAGCTCCTGTGCCCATGGGATGAACTGGGTAAAGTGGCCCACAGAGAAAACACAAGCTTTGAAGCAATTCCTGACAAGAACAATTTATCTAGAGGATCAGAAATTTATCCATGCAAACCAGGATGTGCCCTGTGAACTGACTCTGAAGTAAATAGCATCTAAAAGATAAAATCTGCTTCTCAAAAACCCTTGCTAGGCAAATCCTTCTCTTTCCTCTCTGCCCCTTAGGTGCCCTCCAAATTCTGTTTAAAAGCCCTGGAAATTGGAGTGCCTGACCTGAAGGCAGAGGGAGAGATCAGAACTCTGACACTTCTCCTGCCGGTCTCCAGAGATGCTGCTGCTCCAC
Source organism: Bombycilla garrulus (assembly GCA_013400315.1). Lineage (NCBI taxonomy): Eukaryota > Metazoa > Chordata > Aves > Passeriformes > Bombycillidae > Bombycilla > Bombycilla garrulus. The sequence goes on from VXBU01002457.1 coordinate 69,686, forward strand.
AAGGCAACAAACACTTTTGTGATGCTATTGGCAAGAGCAGGTGGAGGCAAGCCTCTTGTTTTGGGGAGGAGATTAAAACAACGTTTCTATTTCTCACTTACTGCTGGAGTAGGGTCCATCACCAAGGATGCCAGTGGGTATGAGATAGTCCCTTTTTTGGTTTCTAAACCAGTGCCTTAGTGTCTGCAGCAGCCTGGAAGAAGGACAAATAATCCCATCCTGGCTTGGAAGGCAGAGAAATCTTGCATGCAACACTGAGTGAACATCCCAGAGAAGCAGTGACCAGTGATTCACTTTGAGTAATGCTGACTCATTTTCAAGGTACTTTCCATGCACACACGCACACGCTGAGAGAGTAAGCGAGAATAAATGCCTGATCTCAGGAAAGTTCAAACTAAATATTGTTGTAACCTTTCACTATACCCAGAGAGAAAAATCAATCTCCTTTTTGTGGAGAGAGACTGTTTGGCAGAGCAGCCAAAACCAGTTGTTTTTGTTTTTACAGGAGTTTCAAGTCCAGAGATAACTGCTAAAGACAAGTTTTTAGGGTGTGTGGGGCAGGCCACAAAATTGCAAGTGCTTAAAGCTTGGAGTACACGTAAACAAAGGCTTGCAAACGCTGCAGGGTCTCAGTGTGCAAGTCTGTCTTGGGGAGTGGGATAAAGCTGAGTGCAGTGCCAAAGGCTGACAGCAGCATCTGCAAACCTTTGGGAGGTACTTGAGAGACTGAATCCCCCAGTTCTGCTCTAACCATCCTACAAAACATATCCTCAGTGAAACCTTCCCCATCCATGAGGTGCAGGGACTGGGATGGAGGAGCATTAGACAATGCCCTGGTAGTTCTGTTTCCCCTTGCTGGTGTCTGGATCTGTCCTAGCCAGTGCCCTGCTCAGCTCCGCTTATCCATATCTATGCAGCCTTGCCAATAATTTTCTACTTTTTTTTCTTCAATCCTTTGTAATTTTACACACAGACACACACAGACACACACACAGAGACATACTGTCACTTTGGTACCCACCTCACAGTCACAGCAGCTGACACTGTTTTCAGTGCTGCACAGTATCTTCCTGTCCCAACCCCAAGCACTCCTTGGAAATGCCTTCTGGGCCTGGGAGACATCTTTGGCCAGCTCACCAGACTTGTGGGATCTCCGTGCTGCTGCTGCTGAGCAGGTCTGAACACCTGCTGCCTGTGCCATCCCTGCCAAAGCCAGCGGGAAGTGACAGGATATTCCCTTCGGCTCCCTGGCAGGATCAGGCTGCAAGCAGAGCGAGTGCTTCTGCTGTGTGGAATATCCTCACAGATGCCTTCACGGTTTTTGGGGTGTGGTGGGGTTTGGTGAGGTGGTGCTGCCACTTTTTTCCTGTGTTTCATTAATCCAAATTTAATTTGTTGTGGATTAAAAGACGAAGTAAGCAGAAGCAATGCCTCAGGGCTCCCCAATACAGGCACTGAGCTGTGCCAAGCTGGTCTCAGCAAAGTGCTGGGAGGCTGATGGGATGGGACAAGAGGCACCATTTATGGCTAGGAAGAAGTCAGCAAGGTTTTAGGCGAGAGTCGTGAGACTAAACATCTCTTAGGGAGCTGATTTAGAAGCAGATTTTCCCCACAGCGGTACCGGTGCCCCTGCAGCGCCCTTCCTGCATCCACAGGCAGTGGATATTCCTGGTCAGAGATAATGCTCCAGCCCGTGCACCTGCAGGGGAGCAGAGCGAATCCCAGCAGCCCCTCATTACCCACACCGTCCCAGAGGCTGCAGGGGTGCTTGGAGTTAAGCACAGGTACTGCCTGCCTACGGGGAGGACGTGGAACACCTGCTCCAAGTCAGGAGCCAGCAGGCTCTTCATTAATTTAATCAGACAGCAATAAATAATGCCAGGCATAATAATAAGAAAGAGTGGTTCCAGATTATTAATATCAAAACAGAACCAAACTGCTGATACACAAAAACTGCTCCACTCCCCTCCCTTTCCCTGATTTTGTTGTGAAATCTTCACTGCCACGTGTTATTAAACAGCTTTCCACCTCCAGCTCCACAAAGCATCCAAAATGGGATTGTTAACATTTTTTTCTCCCCTGTTCTAAAGAAAAGTCAGCAGCAGCGCTCTGGCATCGCACCAGGGAAACTGAGGCATGAGAATTATGGAGGACTGCAGGGGCCATGCTGACCTCTCCTGTGTCTCCACTGAGTGGCCCAGGCTGGCTGTCACCCCCTCGGGACGGTTCAAGGCAGGCAGTAACCAAACTGTGGATGAGGATGGATCACCAGGCTCTCGTTTGCCCACTCCCCGACCCGCTGTCCCCAGCAGGGCTCTGCCCAAACCTGTGCCCAGCAGCCAGCTGCTGCCGGAGAAATAAAAAGCATCAGCAGCCCCCAGGGGTCTGTCAATCAGCAGGGACAGAGGGAGATCGGTGTGCTTGGGGCAGCAGAGGTGTGAATGTGCTTCGTGGAGCTGACCCCGCAGTCTCCAGAAGCCACCCTGCTCCCTCCAGCCAAACCTCCAGCCCACATGCTGCACCCCACCAGCAGCCAGCAAACCCAGCTGCACATCCATCCTCAGGCTGCTGAGGTCTCCCCGCGATGCAGCACTGACCCTGCTCCTGGCTGCAGCCTGGGGGTACACGATGGGAAGCTGGGGTGGCTGGGTCTGGCTCTCCAGCACTGCTGCTGCTGGATGACCAGGGAATTTCCCACTCTAAGCAGGAGCAGCAGGCTTGATACTCCATTGGGAGGCTTTCTAGGGCACAGTTTTTGTCAAGGATTTTGCAGAGGTCTTTCTTTGGAAAGAATGTGCTGCGCCTGAACTCCCTGCAGACAATTTGGCTCAGAAGGCCCCTTCTGTGCTGGAGTGTGCTCCTCATCCCATTCCCTCTGTGCTTTTGGCCTTTTCTGTGAAGAAAAACAGCAATTCATCAAGTCACCCTCCTGAGAAGTGACGATTTTGAGGAGAGGATGTGAGGGACGGTGCTCATGGTTACTACCTCTGACACTAGCAGCAATGAGCAGCCCCACAAACCCAGGATCCCTGCAGGATGGTGCTGATCCAGTGTCAGAGACACCTGCAGCTACAGAGAAAGGAAAACTCATATATGCACAGTCTTTGCAGGCACCATCAACAGTACAAAGCAAAACAGCTTTGAAAACAGTTACTCATGTTTCCAGCCACTCCCAGTACTGGAAACATCACCAGTGATAAATAATGTCTTTTAATCAACCTTGGTTTTTCTCTTTCCTCAGTACAAATCTAGCCAAACTGTTATCATATTACAAATGTCTGTGTACTTTTCCCATCTTTTTCTCCTCCCCTTTAGTTTTGTTTTTTTTTTTTTTTTTTTTTCCTTTGGTATTTTGCCTGCTTTGAAAGACTTGAGGAAGAGCACTGACACTTCCCAAGAAATTCAGCAATTAAGACTTCTACACAGACATCTTGTTGCAGGGCACAGGGCAACACCAATATCATGTCTTGTCATCACCTGTCCTACTCAGAATTAGTTTCCAATTATCTTGTTCTAGGGTGACTGCTGCTGCTACCTTTCAGTATCAGCAGAAGGGTGAGAAAGGCAAGTTCTCACTTCACCATTGAGCTGGGAGCTAAAAGAGATAATATTTAATACACAGCCTTGCCTTCCCTCCACTGCAAGGGAGACCACATCACTTAGAAATCCCTTGGACCCCCATCCTAAGTGGAAATGCTCTCTGATTTTCTAATTATGTTTGTACACACACAGTCAACAAACTGGAAACAATAAGGTCCTTGTCAATACAGCAGGACTTTCCTTGTTTGGAAAAATCTTTGAAACTGCCCCTCTGGGTTTAGATCTTAAGTACCTCATTTGTGTGTCCTACACAGAAATCTCCATATGGGGTTTTAGGCAACTCTTTCAACATTTATCTCTGTCCAAACACCCAAGGACATTTAGGATACAAATATTGAATAGGTTTCAAATACCAGTTATCAGCAGGGTAGGGAAGGGAGAACAGGGAGAGATTCTTTTGACACATTCCCAGTGAGTACCAGGGGAAGGATTCCTTGACTTTGATTTGAGTAGGTCCTGTTAGGGGTTGCTGCAATTGTGAATCACTCACCAGAGAAGCGGGGAGATGGTCAGGGTTGGTTTGTCACCTGTCAGTAGCAGCTTTTACAGGTTTTTTTCTACTCATTTTTTTTTACCCATTTTTTTTCCTCCAGGAAAATGTCACCTGTTCAGTGGACCAGCTTAACAACAAAATCAGAGAACCCACCTCTTCTCCTCTAGCAAGACCCAAAGAACCTTCACAAGACCAATCCATTCAACTGGTTAACCTTCCCCCTTCACTTTCTTGTGACCATCAGCTGTTTCCACCTGAAGTAAGTCCAGCCTGAAGGCCAGGCTCAAACTCCAACCCCCACAGGATGATTTCCACCACAGCATGGCTGCACCCCTGTAGTCCCTGTGGTTTCCCTGTTCACAGAGAAGAACTGGAATTTTGGCATCCTTTCCTGCAGGGCATATGTTTGGCAGGGATTGGCCTCCCTAAATGCTAGATTGAGATATGCTGAGCACAACTTTCCATGACTTCAGAGACAGCTGTTTCACTATAAAGCATAGAAATTGAGTTTAAACTTCCTAATTCCCCCTACAAAGCCAAAATTTGAAGTAAAAAGCAGGCTGAAAAGCATGGGAAATGATTTCACTGTTTGTTGAAGGAGTTGTTCAACCCTTCAGCTCGAAGGGAAAGAATTGGAGATGAAAACATGGCACAGCTCTGTTTTACAGGTAAATCTCTAGAAATGTATAGATGACACAAGCTGTAGTCCTAACCTGTGGTGCTCTGTGTTGAAGGATTTTCCCCCACCTGAAATCCCATAATAACTGTGCTAAATAACATGACTGTGTGCATTGCCCCAGGCTAGGACTTGCCCAAAAACATCAAGGTGCCCATGGACGGTATCTCCACCTCTCTCCTACAGTTCTGAAAGTATGTTTTGCTGCTCAGGGAAAGCAGCAAAGAGTGCCAGGTAACACTTCCAAGCAAAGGCTCCTAAAGGAGTTTTAGAACAATGTCACGGCAAAGTTCTCCTTGTATCTTCAGTACACTAATTTCATAGAATCAGAGAGTGGTTTGGGTTGGAAGGAACTTCAAAGCTCCTCTCTTTCCAACAGCCTGTGGAAGGGCAGGGATACCTTCCACTCCCCCAGGGGGCTCCAAGCCCCAATGTCCAGCCTGGCCTTGGACACTTCCAGGGGTCCAGGGGCAGCCACAGCTGTTCTGGGCACCCAGGCCCTGCCCAACCTCACAGGAAAGTCTTTTCCTGATATACGAAGCAGATAATCTAGACCTACTCTCTTTCAGTTTGCAGCCATTCCCCTGATGTCTTAAGTTTTACCTTTCATATTTTCNCTCTCTTTCCAACAGCCTGTGGAAGGGCAGGGATACCTTCCACTCCCCCAGGGGGCTCCAAGCCCCAATGTCCAGCCTGGCCTTGGACACTTCCAGGGGTCCAGGGGCAGCCACAGCTGTTCTGGGCACCCAGGCCCTGCCCAACCTCACAGGAAAGTCTTTTCCTAATATACGAAGCAGATAATCTAGACCTACTCTCTTTCAGTTTGCAGCCATTCCCCTGATGTCTTAAGTTTTACCTTTCATATTTTCCAGATTCTGAACTGCATTAGTTTATAACTCTAAACTTCATATCAAGTGTTGGCAAGTTCTCCTCACGGTTCAGTCAGACACAACAATCCTTTTCCAGCCCCAGAACCAAGGTCACTGTTGCACCTTTGGGCCGAAAAAGTGCAAACAGCAGAGAATTGAGGAGAGTAAACTGGGAGGTTGGGACTGCAGAACCTGGGGCTTCAACTGGACAATTACCCCAGTATATGAATGGATAAAACATATAAAAGTATGAAAACTTGTGACCTGGGGTCCATCATGGGCAGAGCCACAGCTGGGCTCTTGTACTGCCCAAGGTGGGTCCTTTGAAGGCCTTTCAATAAATCCCTACTTTATTCCTTTAACTCTGTCTAGCCTCTCCTCCAGGGATCCTCTCAAGGCAACACCCCCTTGTCCTGTCCCTCCATCCCCTGTCGGTAATCTCCCTCTCTGTTTCCTGCAGCTCCTCCAGGCCCTGCAAGGCCACACTGAGCTCACCCCAAAGCTGAACAATGGCAGCTGTGCCAGCCTTTCCTCCCAGCAGAGCTGCTCCATCCCTCTGCTCATCCTGGAGCCTCCTCTGGCCTGGCTCCAGCTGCTCCAGCTCCTTCCCATGCTGGGCATCCCCGACCTCAGGATTTCAGCTGCTTGACCAATGTGTCAGAGACACGGCACTGCTGCAGCTGGGGACACCAGGGAGCCCAGAACCACCAGGGAATTTTTATGTGTCCTTCAGGGAAATCAGAATTTCACTGTTAGGATTTTGCCCTGTCCTTCCTCTCTCACCTGTCACGCTTCCTGCTCCTGAATGTTTGTTGCTAACTCATTTCTAAGCTTTCATCTTGACTCTGGTGGAAGCAACTGTTTTGTCTTAGGGAGCTTTTTCCTCCTCCTGTCTCACTGAAGTGAAGGAGAGAGAAGCTGGGTAGGAGTCCAGCAGCCAGCTAAGGTAAGTGGTGGTATTTATGGTGTTTCTTGGGTTTTAACCTAAGGAAATTAAAATATTAATTCAGAATTGTTCAAATTCTTTTTTTATCTGTATTTCATATGTTGGTAATGTTTTCCTTCTTTTGCATACAAGCCTTTTTATTCTGATAGACTGCACTTATATTCACAGAAAATTATTATTTGATGAAAGATAAACGCAAACTTCTTAAATGCTTTGGCAGTAAGGATGCAGTTTTTCCTTTCCTCTTTTGTAGGCTGGCAAAATAGGAGAAGCCAGTGCAGATTTGGCACTTTTCCCAAAAGAGATACTTCTGGTTTTGTCAAGAATGCTCAGAATGCTTAGATCCAATCATTCATCTTTTATTTCAAGAAATGCCTCTCAACTGCACACCAGCCATGGGCTGTGCCTGTGCTAAAGGAAGTCCAAAAATATTACCCATGTTTTGAATATGAAATACGAAATCCAATTCATTCTTGCAAGAGCTACCCAGGTACTTGACTGACCACTTGGACATCAAGATGTGTGTTTCCACTTGAGCAAACGTGTATTAAAAAGTGAAACAGCCCTCCAAATGCAAGTTAACTACATATTCTAAGCTCTACAAGTATTCCTTTTCAGATTGTATGAACTGAATGCTTCCAGGACTTCCATTTCAAACAAAACCTCACTGGAATCTGAGGACTGAATGTATCAGCCAATTTATTTCTTCAATCAGTAAGATCTATTATTTATTTTAATACAGGGCTTTGCCTACATAGAGGTTAAAGATGGTTGTAAAGCAGAATTTTTGTTTCCTTAGTTTCCAGTGTTTGGGGGTTTGTTTAAAATATTTCCCCCTTTTTTTTTAACTGAAATTTTTTATCTGTTCAGCTAGTTTTTAGCAGTACTAATTATTTCAAACAGAATTTTCCTACTATATTTTAAAGAATTTGTCACAGTCCTGCAAAGCAGTGGCTTTAATTGGATTGGTGTCTTCCTACAGGGTATCCTGCAGGAAAATTCTCTGCCTCAGAACACTACCATGCTCCTCTTCAAAGGTTCAGTAGTGTTTCTTCTTCATGCTGCAGCATGAAAATGCCTTTTTCTCATATTTAGTGGGTCACACCTGATAAACCCTTTAACATTACCATTTACAGTAGCAATAATTCCAATTAATCCAGTGACAATAATTCCAAAAATCTACCATCAGAGTGAAAAGTCTCAACCCTAATTATAAAAGACTGTGAAGAATTCCTCATTTTGTGCTACTTCCATTGGTGCAGACACCAATTTGGCCCGGACGGCGCCTGCTTTAGACAGGGTTAGAGTGGTCAGGGAGCTGAGGGGCAGAGGCACAACTGGCTGTGCCTCCGTGTGCTGCGTGTGACAGAAGAGGGGCTGTCAGAGCAGCAGCGCCAAGGGCAGATCTAAGCTGTGACTGAGCCTGTTGTCAATCACAGTGCTCCAAAGACAGAGATGTTGCAATTAGTGGGAGGGGGAAGACGGGTGAAGAGCTTGGCAGGACTTCAGCCTGCTCTTAGGCCTGGTAAGGACAAAGAATTTCCACAGCCCAGTGGTTTTCCTCCAGCATGAGGCTTGGGTTTCTTGTTAAAAAGTCATCTCCTGACCTAAGTGTCCTTCTTGGGAACGCAGGTTCATCAGTAAGACGCGGCTTGAGCTGTGAGCTTCATGCTAAAAAAATTTGATGACTTCCATCTGAAGGTTTGATCGTTCAGTTATGAAGATCTCTTTAATTAGATGATATTCATTTCATTAACTCTGCTTTCAGAATATAAGAGTTTAACAGCAGGGACTGATTATGCTTTTCAGTGCAATGTAGATTTTTTTTATTTTTTTATGATCCAGTTGGGAAATACTTTTGGGAAACACTTGTTCAAAACAAAACAAGACAAAAAGAAGGATTTTTTTCTAAGCCAAGAAATATTACTCCTAAAGAAATATTTTGTCTAGAGAGTGTTATGTAGGGATGGTACAAATGATGTACCTTTGTTGCTGGTCTGAATTCAGGACGATGAAAAGTGCAACAAATTGAAATCACTGCACACTACAGGGTAATTGGGACATGAACACAACAAGGGGCTATCTGCATACAACCTCACTTATTTTCCCCATCTGTTCTTCCCTTCTCCATCAGCCAGACTCCAAGCCCCTTTGAACTGATGGCAAACTTTCCACTGGTCCACAGACGCTGTGGACTGGATCCTTTAGGCTTGCAGTGTTTGTCCATTCAGCAGGTTGAAATGAAAACAGGCGGAGGCAGAAGGGTGTAGACAGCAAACCCCCAGACCTATGCTGATAATTTTAGGTACGGTTTTTATTACCAAAACCAACAACAACAACAACAATAACAAATCAACCCAAAAAGCAACACACACCATTTTCTGAAAGGCCTTGTTATGAGAAGCTCTGGGATTCCTGCTCAAGGCTTTTAAAAAGCTGAGGCCTCTTCTTTTAGAGGCAGCCTCCACCAGGTTTCAGGTCTACAGCCAGAGGCTCACACAGCCCCTAATGTGCCCACAAGGCGACAGGGCCTCACTGTCACCAAAGAGTGACCTGGGAGGTGTGGATGCAAAAAGCTGCCACAAAACCCCAGCACGGGTGGGTGTTCTGCAGACTTCTTGATTTCCACTCCTTCTTCCACTAGATTTCAGTCAATGTAAGCTGTGACTGTACAACCTGGGCCAAATGCAAAAGTTGTCCAGCAGATTTAAATTTTAATTCTTATTCTTTTGGGGTCTTCTGTTTTTCAGTGTATGTGTTTCATTATGTTATATGGTGCCTTGGCTCTAGAGGAGCTGTAAAAATAAAAGTGCTAAATGGGTTCTGCTTTTCAGCATTGCACCAGTTGATGAAGATTTTTCTCTGCTAGTCTGGGTGACTGATAGCACTGTGATAGTCAGAACCACAAGGAGAACACACCACACCACACAGGGAAAACCGGGAAGCTGTTGCCATTGGAATTTGTGGAGCCAAGATTTAGTCCTATAAACCTCAGGAGTGCCTCCAGCTGTAAGAGCACCAGCAAGAAGGCTGACAGTCCCTCAGATGCAATAAACCTGGGTGACATGTGAATGTTGCAATGAACAAGGTTGTCAAATAGAATGCACATCTTTGTTTCTTCTGCTGGAGAGTGTGCAGGAAAAAAAAAAAAATCAGGTTGCACTACAGTGTCATAGATGAAGGACCTCGATGTGGCCATGAAGACAAAGGTCACAGGAGCCCTGAGTGAGGTTGCAGTGGTCACCCCTGCTGGTTCTTCATTCACAGTCTTTATCCCTCACAGCAAATGAAGACTCTACAGCACTGTGTATTTTAGCTGCACGCTCTGCCATCAGCTGCTTAGAGTGATAGTAACAAGTCCTGCTTGTTTCACACCAGGCACCTAGAGCTCAGGTTTTTCCATAGGATCTTCCCCTATTTTCCACTTGCTAGGGAGGACAGACACAGATGTGACATTCTCTGATGTCCTGATGAATCAAGGGCAGCAGGAAATGGAGGAAACTTACACTGCTGACTCTGCATGGCATTTGTGTGCTATAAATATGGTGTGAGGGGTGTTTCTCCTCTGCAAACAGGAGAAAACTTTGGATAATCTCCCATTAAGTGAGCGCAGATGGTCCCACATACACAATCAACTAAGATTCTCACAGAGAACAGGGTAAATCTTGTGATTAAAACTGCATTGAATGAAGATATGATGTAGGCCTAAGCTGGGCCCAAACTACAAACACAGTCTCATCGGGCACTTTATATCAGGGCTTTGTGTTGCCCCCTCCACCCAGGCCAGTGGACCAGCACTTGGCACGGCCACCCAGCTGGATTTTTATAGGGGCAATTTTTATATTCCTGACATGAAACGCATGACCACAGAGCTGTTTTTAATCCAGCTGCAGGAAGCCAAGCCATAAACAACCTGCCGTGGGGCGCTGGGAGGACAGAATAACAAAACACCACTTGCCCAGGAGCCATGGCCTGAACCTGGGGGCCCTGAGGCCGGGTCTGCTGTGCCACTGGCTGGATTGATCCTGTGCTCAGCTTCTCCAGCTTCGCAGCTGAGGGCCCTCCAGGAGGAGTGGGCATTTCTCCATGTGTGCACACCCAGGGACGTGGTGATGGGAGGTAAGAGATGCCTTCAGCCCAAGGAGGGAGGCACAGGGTGATTTCCATCCACACTAAAAGGAGGGGAGGTCAAACCTCACCATTCTGGTTGCTTTTTCTGGCCCATACAAACAAGAAAGGTCTTTCACAGAGCAGGGAGGGAGAAATCCTCACCTCATGGAGATTGAGCCTGAGCATCCACTCTTTATTTCATCCCAAAGGTGCCAGGCTTCAGGGCACCTCAGAGCACCTCAACAACCCCTCCTGATGAGAGGTAAAACCCTGCAACATGGTGTTTTCCTCTCCTGGAATATTTGTCTCGAGAGAGACTATGGTCAAGGTTTGGACAGAGAGTGGTTCTCCTTTTGTGATCAGTTCTCACTATGTGGCCTCCAGTGCTCTTTTATGATGTTCTTCTCCTCTATTCTTCTCTGCACTTTGAAGTGCTCTTGTATGAAACAGCAAGACATAAAATAAAATGACACTCATTATTAACACAAATGAAACATGTGGTTTCAATTATCTCCCCTCTCTCCAGTTGTGAGGAGTGAGAAATCACTCATAAACCAGGCAACATTTTAAGAAATTGCAGATTTTACAGAGCAAGAGAAAGGAAGAAAAACATGCCTTGAGATACTGAGGTTGTCACAGCACAGAAAATGGTAAGAGAGAAAAAGAGCCTGGCCTGGGATACTTCCAGAGCTGCATGGGCTGAAGATGAGAACAGCATTAAGCACCAGAGCAGAAGTGTCAATTAAAGCCTTTAACTCAGAACTGGCTGTGCCACTGACCTAGGGAATGACCTCTGGAAAGACACTTTGCCTCTTTGCTCTTCTTGTTTTCCACAGAAGGTCCATTTGGCCTGTCAAAGAGGAGCTGAAGGAGGGAAGGGTCTCTTGGTGAAGGATTTCTTCCTGACCTATCTCTATACTTCCTAGCTTGAGGAGGATATGTCTAAGCAGAATTTCTCTAAGTCGCCCACAACAAGGAAGAAGTACACATTAAAAAAAAATCAATACCCCAAAACCACCACAATATTTGTCTCTACTAATTCTGCTAATTTTACCATAACTTTGCCTCCTTTTTATTCTGACAGATAATGCTGAACCCTTAGAAACAGCATGCATGGACTCTTGAACAAACAGCAATAAAAAGGCTTTACAGTATGCAAAACAGGCTTCCATCCAATCTCAGGGTAGTGCAGTCCCATTATCCCAGCCTGTTCCATAAAACAGCTGCCCTGACAGCCCATGTCAGTATGGAATGCACTCAGCTCTGGGTTTTTTCATCCCTGCTTAAAAATTATCCCCTCTAACATAGGCTGTGATGCACTGCAATTGGCATTCCATAGCCTTGCACACATCTTGAGAGGAGGACCTCAGCAAAACCCTCTCCAGGGGCTGTGAGGCTCAACACAAAGATGTCCCTCTTTCCCCTTTTCCCCTGAAATAGACTCGATGCACCCCAAAACTCTGTAGGACCAGGGTCAGATGTAGCGGGGCTGAGCAGTTTGCTATGTGCAGGCCGTACCAGTGAGAAAAGGGCTGGCTAACATAAGATTTTTGGATCCCTGAGAAGTCCCTGGTCTCTCCCGAGCCACGACACAGCTGCTGTTTGGATGTGCACGGCACCACAGCACATGGATGTGAGGAAGGGAGGGAAGAAAAATACAGCATGTGCTGTAGAGGAAACTTTAAGTAAGCTGAAGGCTATTACTCATATGAGAACTAAAACCTCCACCCAAGATCCCCTAGTTTTCTCCAGCAGTGCAAAAGGGACCAATAATAATAATTTTAAAAAATTAAAAAGTGATTTTTTTTTCTGAAAGAGTTTTTAAGGAAATTGCCTTGTGGCAGAAAGATGGTATGGGACAGCTGTTTGGTTTTGTCTTTCCAAGAGGGATTTTTTTACAAGGACACCAAGAAAATTTATGAAGAAATGAGTAATTCTATGGGAAAAGTAAATATTTATTTCTATTTTGGCGTGCGTTGGTAAAAGAACCTCTTTCTTCTGCCATGGAACTGCAGCAAGAGTCCCATGGAGCAGTGAAGCACAGATGCTCAGAGGGAGAATGCATTTGTTGTTCCTACATTTGGTGTCAACTTGCACTGTTGAAAAGCAGATAAAAGCCCAAGGGTGGGATTACAACAGATGCTTTTTTTTTNTCCCCTAGTTTTCTCCAGCAGTGCAAAAGGGACCAATAATAATAATTTTAAAAAATTAAAAAGTGATTTTTTTTTCTGAAAGAGTTTTTAAGGAAATTGCCTTGTGGCAGAAAGATGGTATGGGACAGCTGTTTGGTTTTGTCTTTCCAAGAGGGATTTTTTTACAAGGACACCAAGAAAATTTGAGACAGATAATGTGACATTCTCACTTTCTTAGAAGTGGTATAACACAGGAGCAGTGGGACCAGTCCTTGGATAAAATTCCTGGAATGTGAGGCCTCTGCCTTAACGCTTCAAGAATTTGGAGCTTTGCTTCAAATGTATTTTTCAAGCACCCTTGGCAGCTGGGATCTGTGAGCCTGAGCAGCTCCAGGGGGCTGCAGTGGCCACTACACATGACATGCATGAGAGGTATTTGTTTGTCCACCTCATGGCCAGCATGGTCTTCAGCCAAGTCTGGACAATAACAAGGAAAACTGGTCGCAGCCTGCAGTGCTCACTGGGTTTTTTTTCAGATATCACATCTCTTCCTGCCCACCTGGATGTTAGCCAAAAACGAATCTGTCACAGCTGGTGCTTGTTGCCTCCCAATCCAGTTCCTGAGAACATCCCACGGCTGATGCTGCTTCTACACCTGGGAATGCAGGTCCCTGTTGACAACCCACTGTGGGTTGGCAAAGACCAAGAGCCAAAAATGCTGATCTCCTTCTGTGCCTGTGTCTTCAGAGGTGCATTTTCAGGGAGAACGTGTTCTGACTTGGTTTGTGTTTGTAGGGGTTATTGCTTGGTTTTGTAGGGTGAGGGAATGTGCCCCGTGAAATGGGCAGAGCCTGATTTTCCACAATTATAAAGCAAAAAATACTCCACAGAGTGGACAACGAGCCAGAAGCTTTGAAAGGGTGTTTCACTTAGGTTTTCACATTATTAATACAACTATAACACATGCCATTAAATGCAGCTGACCTTTCTCTTTTATTTGTTTTTCGTTAATAAATCTCCAAAGACAGGCTTTTCTGAGTATGTTATAATTCTGCACTTGGTTTCTCAAAAGGATTGAATAGCCCATGTTTTTCATTAGAGAGAGATCTGCAATCATTAGCCTTGCCTGCCTCCCATTGCACAAGGAGCAGAATCAGAGCTGTGCCCCAAATGCACCATCTCCTTTCACCCAGAAAACCTCCTTCTCTCCTCTGCCAGCTCTCAGCACCCACCTTGGTTTCCCAGCACCAAAGAGCTGCCCACAGCTCCAGATTTTCCTCTCAGCCCAAACTGTTCCAGACCTCCCTCCTCTGGAGGCTGCAAGGCTTCGTTTCTCTGCCTCTAATTGGCTCTGTCACACAGCTGGGCAGTGCAGGGAGCTGCACAGATAAACCAGAGCATGGCCAGTGAGCTCCCCACAGACAGTGAGCTGTCACCTTTGCCATGGCAGAGTCCCCAGAGCATGGCACACGCACCACCCCCAGGAATTTGGCCTCAATTTTGGTTTGCCATCCTGTGCAGCTGGGGAATAAGAGGCTTCTATTGAATGTCAGCTCTTATTTATTAGAACTTGCAGTCAAACAATAGGCCACACACAGGGAGTGTCTGACAGACCGAAAAATTTGCGTGCAGCTCTGTAAACACCTCAGCCTTGTTTGTGTGTGTGCGTGAAGGCAGGGGACACTCTCTCCTTCATAATTCACAAGCTGATTCTGGACCTCTGGGAAGCCACATTGACTCTCTGATTAGATACTCGTACGTCCTTTTCCCTGAGAGCCACAAAAGCCAAAATACAGTGTTGAGCAGCCTGCAGAAGATTTCTCTGTCAAGCAGATACTTTCTCCTGGCACCACAACTATTCCTGCTTGTCCCCTCAGATGTGCCATGGACTGCCAGTGGGTTACAAGAAATAACAGATCTCATGTTTGCTTTCATGTCATGAAGTAAAAAGCAGTAACAGGCCCGTGTGACCATGGCTGGGGCAGTGGGAGAAAGACTCACCAGATTTATCTAGCTTGAGAGCAGGAAAATTTGGAAAAAACTTACCATTTTCCCTGGAGACAACCTTCTTTGGATGTTATGTGGAAATTCTCACGTGGATGTTTCTAGATCTACTTCTGTAGGATGTTTGAAAATTAGATAAATTACGTGCCTTACAGACTTGAACTGCAGCTTTGATGGGGGAAGTTCTCATTTTTCGGGAAATCCAGAAAGAATGAGATTGCAAAAGCTGGGAGGTGATTGTCAGCATCCTTTGAGCACTTGCCAGCATTTCTGCCTTCCTGGAGTCTAGAGGAACTCTAAGCCGGCCTACAGGAGACTAAAGGAAGTCTAAAGGCAAAGGAAATGCAGGAGAGGTGCTTCCATGCCCAGCATTACCTGTCAAAAAACCCAAATAGCAAGGGAGGTTATGGACCTAAGGGACGGCACTGAAAAGCCATACTCATTTACTTTAAAGCTTCACTCACTTTCTTAACCCAGGGTTACTAAAGCCACAAAAGGAAGTAAAAGCTGGTGAAATGGCACATCTGAGGGCAAGTCAGTGCATTCTTTCTTCCACATAGAAATGGAGCCACACTGAGCAGCAAATAAAATGCTCAGGATCTTGACTAGAAGATGGGGAAGTGGCCTGGATCTTGTGCTGTCAAGCATTTATTTGCCTTTTTCTACCACATCTCCAAATGTCTTTGACCACATTTTCACCTCATTTTCCTTCAGAACAGCTCAGAGCTCACTGGCATGGGCTGGGCTGTGAAGGAAGTCACCAGCCATTACTGTCATGTTCCCTGCAGCATTTATTAATACTTTTTGGGTTTTTTTGTAATTTTCAGACAATTTCTTGCTTGTGTGTGAAAATCAATCCCGTTTATGTGCCTCAGGTGAGGCACCTGAAACCCCTGGCTGCTGCCAGAAGTGATGAGGCTGTGAGGGTCATTGCTCCTACATGTGCTGTCCAGAGCCAGAGGAGCATCAGGGATCACTCCTGTGCCTCTTGAAGGAGAACTCTGTAGAGATCTAACACCCTTCAAGACAAGAGAGGCTCAAAATAAATTTTTAAATGAAAGCCAATGGAGGGCATTTGAAATTTACGAGCAGACCTATGATTTGAAGCCTCACAATTTTTTGCAAAGTCCACTGACTATGACAAGTGCCTCTAGGAATGCATCCAACACCATCCCAGATAATGGGAAAGGAGGATTTTTGTAGATGTGTTTGTAAACATCTTGGAGAACTGTAATCTCCTGAGGAGTAATCTCATGAGGAAATTCTGTTGCTTGTTCCATTATATAGACAGCCTGATTGAAAATCTAAATTCTGAGTTGTAATCATTTTCCCCCTTCTTCTGCACTTATTTTTTCAAGCTTTTTTTTTTCTTTTCCTAGTTAGCCGATTCAAAGCCTCTCCAAATAAAAGTTTATACAACATTGTTGCCACAAGGATTCTTGCCAAGACAATGAGCAGGGCAGATGCTGGCTGACTTGTTGATTCACTCACTCAGCAAAAAGCTATGTGGATAATTTTCCTCTGAGGTGCAGACTCCTTTTTCCCTCTGTGCTTCCTTGGGCCTGCATGGACCACATGTCGAATACAAGCTGTTGTTGCATTTCTGTTAACCTGCTCCTGTCTGGAAGTCAAGGAGTCGTTTATCATTGACTTCAAGAGTTTTAAATATTCCTTCTTCTCCTCTAAGTTATCACCTATTTTACATCCTTCTATCTCTATTTCCCACTAATCTCTAACCATGTCCTGATTCCCCTTAGGAAAAGAATAATAATGAAAAAGAATAAATAGAAGATGTTAAAGCAACTGGAAGGCAAATATTTATTTTTCTATTTAGATGGGAAAATTAGGTGTGGAATTCAGTCAACGTTTTTGTGCAGCATGCTGCTATCAGATTGTTCTGGTTTTTCATGTGAAAGATAAAAATGGGGGAGATTATGCAATTTTTACAAAATAAGGTTTCCCTGAAAATAAAGAAGACAATTACTCACTGCCAAATATTCCGCAGAGGTAGCTAGAAATTATTTTCTAACTACTTGTGATAGACACTTGAAAGACCTTTCAGGAGGCACAATTTAACTTAGATCAATGGGAGGTTCTGTTTCTGATCCTCCTCTTCTAATCCACGGAAATAACCCTAAACTATCTCATAGATTGTATCTTCAAATATGGGTAGCATCTGTGGTGCAGCCAAAATTTTCTGTGTAGCAGAATTCATTTCAATTGCCCACAGCAAAATGCTTTACTTATTTGCACTTCAATGCAGACTCCTGGAGTTACTTGACTAAAGGGGACAGATCTCTGATGCTTCATAGCCAGTGGCATTTTGTTCATAGGTTAAACCAACTGGTGACAAAATTACATCACTGAAAGGTTTAGCACCACTTGTTGATGTTCTGTATCCTGGTTTCTTATGTTACTGATTTTTGTAAAAGTCTTTTTTTTTATGTCTGCGTCTCTACAGCCAAATGTCAGCTGTAGCAAAAGAAAAGAACATCATTTAATCTTCCTTTTTTTTTTTTTTTTTATTTTGGTAGAAATTGCACCGCTTTCATTTTTCATTAATGGATATGTAGAAGATTAAGTGCAATTACTAAAGAACCGCTTGAAACTTATCTTCACACACAAACCGTGTGTTAGAAAGACCAAGAGTGATAATTCTTTTTTCTGGGATTCATATGAGTTCATCCTGGAATTACCATGGGAAAAAAACCATAACTTGATGTGTTATATTATAAATTGCAATTTGTATGTTCAGGGACTGGTTTCTTACACCATGCTCTACATTCCCTTCAGTTTCAGCCACTTTAAAACTTTCCACCTTAATGCAAAGGGCAACAGCTTTCTCTTTCTGTCAAAATGGTATAAAGAGCAAAATATCTGGTGGAATTCAACAGTGATGTCATTCCAAGGGGGAAACACATATCAGCTGTGAAACTTTCTGTTTCTCACTCCACCTTGGAAATATTTGGGTACTCCTGAGAAAATAAGTATGTATTTGATGGCAACTTGGACAGAATTAACACTGCTACACAGAAACAAGGGGGAATGAAGCATAACACACCCTGGGTACACTGAAAATATTTCTCAGCATGAACAATGCCATGTAATGTACAAATTCCCTTTTGTTTTAGTAAGAAAATCAGAGTTGTAAACTCAAGATGTGTTGCCTCTGATGTATCTGGCTCAATCTGAAGATGACACTGATGAACAAGGCTTTCTCTTGCTATCCTAGCTAGGACATTTATAACTCTGAATTTAAAACTCACACTGAACTGCTCAAATATATCCAAACACATTGCTCTTCACAGCTAAGAAAAAAAAAAAACAGAAAAAAATGGGCTCCTTGAGAGAGCATTCAAAATCTGCCCATTTCCCCCTGATTGCTGCCCACTGCCTCCGTGATTTGGAGTCTGAGGACTTTCTGCAGAGCTTGGCTGGTGCACAGCACTCAGGAATGGGAGAGGGTCTGTGTCTTTGCCTGTGGAAAGACAGACAGCTCATGGTCAGGACCTCACGATTCAGCTGTGGTGCATCCTGCCAACAGAGCTGAAAACTCCAGTGTCCTAGGTTACAATGTAAAATGTGCCAGAGGGTCTGTATTCTATCTCCATCTTCATTAACTGTTACAACGAGGA
>VXBU01002457.1:88233-100996 GCA_013400315.1 Bombycilla garrulus
AGGATCACTACTTCAGCAAGACCACCTCATCTGGACTGCTGCCACGACCCTAACTAGCAGAGAATCAGGTTGTATTCTGACTCTGTCAATGTTTTTGTTTCTTTTGTATTACTTGCATGTATTTTAATTTTTCCTATTAAATTGTATTTCTGACTTGGAGTCTCACTGGTTTTGCTTTCAAACCAGCACATCCAGATATCATTTTGAGTTGCTCGTGTGGACCCGATGAAGGGTGTGAGGAGGTGAAGAGGGGCCTGGCCTCAGGAAAGTTAGGGTCCATGTTTCGCCCTTCTACAGGCAGCTGCAAAGTCCCAGTCAAGGCACTGAGAAATGTTTAAGCCTCTCACTATGGCAGCAACAAGAGTCTGATGCCAAAGCAGTCACTAGGATGGGAGCTTTATCTATGTGTATAACCTCGATGGGATAATGCTCATATGCAACCAGGATCGTGAACTGAGGAAATATTAAGAAGAATCTGTCAGAGGGACATGGCTGAAGAAAGATTTGTAGAACTGTTTACAGCCTGCTGCCTAAGAAAGCAAGGTGTATCCTCTGGTGGCAAAAGGCCACTAAATTGCTCAAAGAGGGTTTAATAAAACACTTTATACCAGGATGAATTAATTCACTTTGCTGCAGAGATGCTTTGTGGACTTATCACCCAAAGACCTGCCAAACACTCCTTCATATGCTCCAACAAGTTTCCTCCTTTTCTCTCACCACAGCAGGAGGTCACTCTTTTCCTCTCTCCCAAGCACTCCAAACCCTTAGTGCTGGGCTTTAACTTAGGTCCAAGGCTGAAAGAAGCTGGTTCGTCTATCTGAGTGTTGCCAGTCACACAGAACAGGATACTGTTCCTGCCCAGACCGCTGAAAGACTTTGCTGCTGCACAGAAAGCCGGATGTTTCAGGATGAAATGGGGCAGCATTTAAACCTGTGTTGCAAGCAGCACACCACAGCGGTAAACAGCAATGGGTGTCTGACTTGTCGCAGCTCTTCTCTAGACACCTTCTGCTAATTGTTCCCAGCAGAAGATTTCGCAGCACAGCTCAGTAGCCAAGAGCTGTGTTCCAGCCCCGAAGTGAGGCTGCTGCAGCCCTCCAGATCCACAAACCCAGTTACGAATTCTCACTTTTGGAGAAGGGGCAATGTGCAAGAGGAGGCTGAGTACAAGGACATGGCATCTTCCACGTGCCTGTTTCACTTGCTCTGTGGAGAGTCTGTTACCTGGGGAAGATTTTGGGCTTTTGGACCATCTGCACTTTCAAAAACCTCAGAGCGTGTATATAAGACAGAGGACTAATTTGGTAATGGGATTGCAGCATGAAGATGAAAAACACAGCTGTAGGAGAGGGCTCGTGATATGTCTGTGGCTCCCACTGGTGCATGGCCAATGCCTTTCAATGACTCATGGCCTTCTTCTTCCTGCTCTGACCAGGTCAGAAGGTGAATCACCAAAGTGACGGGAGGGGAAAAAAATAAAATCATTGCTCATCCATAGGTTTGGTCGCTGGTTTTTGAGAGGCAGCAGGTTGAGTTGTGGAGGTCTGGGGGTGAAGACCACGGCTGATTTCAGGTGCTGGAGCCTAACGCGAAGAATTCCAGAGATTTCTACAGAGAAAAAATGGTTCCTTGTGAGATTTAAAGCTCAAGGCTGCAGTGCTTGTACAAGCCTGTCATGGAATCCTGCCTCAGCATGGCTCTGCTGTTGATGGCAGAGTTTATACTGGGAGATCAAACTAGAGACTTCTAGCCAAGACGAAAAGTGTCAGGGGACAAAACAGCAACAGCGAATAGCTCAGCCACACACCACTTCTGATCCTTCACTTGTTCCCATCATTGCTGCCATGCCAAGAGTGCCCTCTTAGTCAACCAAGCCTTTGGGAGAACGGCAGAGCCCTCAGAGGGGAAGGAAGGGCAAGGGTTAACGTTTGACAATTCCCAAGGGCAATCTGGCTATGCTGAAAACTGCACTAAAGTTGCATCACAGATAAAGCAAAAGCTGGCTCCTCTACCAGGTTTGAAAGGACCCTGATAAACAGAGCTGATGGTTTCCAGTTGTCTCTCACCCATATGAAAATCCCTTTCCCTTTCTTGTCTGTCAGTCCTTATCCCATTCCCTGCCTCTTTCAGAGCCGGTGAGTTGCTGTGCTCTTCACAGAAGGTTTAGTTCTTTGGTAGACAGTACCATTCACTCACAAGAGGCTTCTCAGGCAAGAGCATCATCACATCAGCCTGTTTGCCTCTCTTCCACCTTCATATGTTGTTTGTTTTCCATTCATACACAGGGAAGTCACCCCTTTGCCAGACCATTTGCATGTTTTGTAAGAGGTGACAATGATGCAAATGCCAGGAAGTGCGCCTTGTCTATTATTTGTGCAACACGTTTTTTTACCTCCAGGTTATTTACCTTGTATTTAGTACTTCCCCATTCAGACCTCAGCCCAGAAATAAAGAGAAAAATCTAAGTTTAAGGGGTGCAGGTGTGCCTGCGAATGTCTGGGACAGAAGAAAGGGGTGAGCTGGTCTGGTTCTTGCTTTGCCACCAACCCAAGAGGTGGTGGAGAAGTGTGTTTGTACAGCTGCACGCACAGTGAAAAGCTGTCATCTGCTTTCATCAGGAAAGCACTTGTTCCACAGTGCAAGAGATTTTCCGGCCTCTTGGTGAAGGATTCCCTCTCAGGGTGCTGTTGCAGGAGGCAGACAAACCCACTTCAGCACCTTTGTAGACTTGAGTTTCCAGAAAGAATTCAGAGATATCCTCGCCTGATCATTACAGGTCAAGCTCACAGCTGAGGCTGAGTATGCTGCTGGGACCTGTTATGGAAACAATCAGCACAGCTCCAGTGCTCTAGTGAAAGCTGAGCAAACAGAAAAATAGAGCAGTCATCTGAATGGACAGGTAAATCCCCATTTAAAAACTATATATTCAAAGCCCAGTTATTGTTAATGACATTTATTAGTCATATATTAGCCCTTATTAAAATATCTTCAAATCGGATTACAATGTGGAATATGGCTGAACTGAGGGGGGAAAATGTGGTTTAGACCTCTGTAAGTCATCAGAATAAGCCTTACAACCCTGTGTCACATCACTGAAATCACAGTGAGTGGTCTGCAAGCCAACTCGTCAAAGATCTTCACTGAAGAAATCTACAAACAAGTTGCAAATTTGGTAAATTTACTGCTGATCATCTCAACCAGCTTTGGAAATGAAGGTGAAGATATGTAAGCAGATTGAAAGATAAAATTCCCTACACCAGTCTGAAAATTAAATGAGTGCCTGTCAATTAGTCACAAGGCTTTGGTGACAGGGCAGGAGAACATTATCACATTGGGGAAAAAAGTAGCAAACTGTGCTACAGGTGTGGTAAAGTAATGCATTTAAGTTAATTTACAGTGTAATTTTCAGGTTCTTATTGATTAGCTTCCATTTCTACTTAACTACACGAGGGCCTACAGCTACTAATACCTGAATTTAAAGTCCTGCTTTCCCTCAGGAGGAGCTCCATCAGTCCTGTTGCTACAGTGGGCACTAAATCTTCACCTTGGCTCATCCTTCAACACAAAAAAAACCCAAACCAAACCTAAACAAACCAAAACAAAACCAACAAAGCCAAAAAAAAAAAAAAAAAAAAAAAAAAAAAAAAACAAAAAAAAAAAAAAAAAAAAAAAAAAAAAAACCCCAAAAAAAAAATCCCCTCCCCCCACCAAAAAAAACCCTTAAGGTATAAAATGAGGAGTTGCCACGGCCTACAGAGCAATGAATGGCCTTAAGGTCATTCATCTTAACCCAAGACTAATTTTGCTGTGGGAAAGCATGAAATACAATTTTATCTCCCAAACCAAATGAATAGGCCAATATTTTTAGTAATGTGGGCCAGAGGGATTTTTGCATAGACTGAATTCTAAACTCAATTTTCAGCTTCTTTAACTTTTCTTTTTTTGAGCACATAATGACTTTGACTGCTATAGAGTACCACCCTGATGATAAAAATTATTTATATGGAATTTTTGACAGAAATGCAATGCAACCACCTTGAAACCCTTCATAGATCCAGCAAAGTGATATGCAAGCCACGTGCAAGGATCACATTGCATCACCCACCAGGACACAGAAACATCTCTGTGATGATGGAGGGCAACAGTTTGAACAATGCACACTAACATTACCCAACAGTTCAGAAAAGGAAGTGAAAATTTAATGATTGCATCTAATTGAAACTGCAGGAAAAATTTTGAGAAACAGAACTCAATTACTCAAGCTGGAACTTAATCAGAAGCTAAACAGAATGTGCTACCTGCTACACAAGCATTCCAAATTTGGGCTGACTTAGAATACAAAATATCAAGATAATCTCACAGACTGAATAGGAACTACGATTTTGTTTTCTTTTTTTTTTTTTTTTTCTTCATTTTTTATTTTCTATTAAGCCCACATTGCCCCAAAAAGATATAAGAATATGTACAACTGAAATGTTTGAGGAGTCAGAAAAATTTTGTTGATTGATATCAAGGCCTTTCTGGTGATGGGTGAAGCTGGGAGGGCTGCCTGGCTGATGGAGGACAGAGATGAACAAGTTCTGCCAGGGAATGGAGTTTTTATGACAAGAAATCACACTGTGATGAGTCTCTGCTATATGTGGACCTGTAAACTCTCCTTGGCTGAATATCCAACCCTTTACAACCTCTGGCTATTCCTGAAAGAGAACTTCAGTGCTAAAAATGCAAGCATGACGTTTTTGTGGAGGAGAGCTCCCCCAAACTGGGAGAATGCAGTTCCACATCCTGGAATATCTATTGTTCAACCCACTTTTTTTTATGGACAATCCTGACAGGAGGTTGTTAAGCCATTCAGGTGCAAAATAAGCAAGGTGGGTTCAGCTGAGGCAGCTCATCCACAGCAGTCAAAGGTCAGGAATGACATTTCAGTGCAGGCTGTACTCAGAGCCAGGTGCAAGAGCTGAGGACTCAGAGTTTGCAGGTAGCTAGGAGGATAAACTGCTTCCATTTCTAAAAAAACTCTGCCCGTATCTTCAGCAGACGCTGGTTGCTTGTGGTCATTGGTCAAGACTACACAGCCCTGGGGCAGGAAAGACAGTCAAGGGAAAAAGGAAACTACGGGTAACTTGCACAGGCATTAACATGCAGTACATACAAACTGCAGAAGCTTTTTCTGTTTATGGGAGGAATTTCTCTGAAGGTTTTAACAACAGTTGTTTGCAAAGTATTTATTAAAACACTATGGCCAAGGACACTTCCTTATCACGTCACGAGTGGCCTCCCATAATACCTCAGTGTTTGCCTTTTCCTTGCTATAACTGGCTGGTAGCCACTCCTTTGCAGTGTTACAAGCTGCTGCAGCCACTGCCTTGTCCTGCAGTCACCAGCTGCGCCTGGCTGCCTGCAGCCGCTTCCAGGTCTGGCTGCTACAGGCAGGCAGCAAATGAGAAAATACCGATGGTTTTATTGACTGAGCACCATACCCAGCTCCAGAGCAGAGGGCTCGCCCTGCCCCATGTGCTGTCGAGCTGTGGTCAGTCAGTTATCTGCCCACAGCAGTGCGTTGTGCAACAGGCACGGCTGTTCTGGCAGATGGTCCCCTCAGAAAACCAGGTCACAAGTTTCATTTCCATTGCCCAAAGTGAGGAGTCTTTCTTCATTTAGACTAATTTTTCTTTCCTCCTCCCTTCTGAAGTCCAGAGTGCGATGGGGAGTTGATCTGATGCCCCTGCAGAGGCCAGGCTGGCTGCCCACCCTCAGGAGGGTGAAGGGGGCATTGGAACTTGTAACCCTGCAGGCTTCCCTGCTCTGCCACCTCCTTTCTCCACAGGGATGCCGGAGATCCAAGGACAGCAGGGTTATTGCTTATCTGCCCCACCCTTTCTGCTACAACCAGAGTGTTCTTCCAACAGGGGAATGCCAAAGCAGGACCTGAAAAACAAGGGGTTCCATTCTCCCTTCTCCTTCACTCCTTCCCCAGCCTTCGAGGAACAAAGGTGGATGAGCGGGTCCCCCTGTGAGAGATGGTGATACAGAATGTATCCAGTCCTGACTTCCTCTGGTTCATCAGCTGGGGAGTTCGTCTGGAGCCAAGACACCCCAAACATGAGCTGTGTCAGGGTGCAATCCATCACCCCCACCACTCTCACCTGGAGGCACCTGCTGTCTTTGGGAGGAGCAGCCCTTGTGGTTCTCTCTCCTCAGCCCCTCAGCGTACTGCCGTGTTTAGGGACTGTCCTCTGGCCTCTTCTCTCTTTGGCAGTGTGAAATCTGCTCCTTGCCATAGGGAACATCAGTGCTGGAAGTGGAGCTCCAGCGTGGAGCTGCCGGCTCCTGCAGCCTTTTATTACAAGTTTCATTATAGCTGATATTTTGCTTAAAGCTCCTGTTTCTGTCAGCTAGCAGTTACAAAACAATATCAGAGGTTTTTTGCTTGGGTTGTTGTTTTGTTGTTTTGTTTTTTGGGGTTTTTGTTTTTTTTTTTTATTTCAGTATGAAATAATTCCTTTTTTTTTTCTCTCAGAGTTGCAGAGAAAAGCCTGAAAACATGGCCCAGGGCTCCAGAACCAGACAAACAAATATAACTTCATATTTACACTGTATTTGCATGTCATTTGTAAGACAGCCTCACCGGCATTTCAAGACTGGCAGCACCACAGAGTTTTCATCTGTTGCTGGGAAGCACAAAGGCCAGCTCTCCAATAAGATCATAGCCCTGGTGGTTTCTCAAGGTCCTATTCTGCATGACCTGAACATACTTATTAAATTGCCCTGCTTAGAAAAAGGCAGTTTTTTTGTTATTGTTGGGGTTCTTTTGTTTGTTTGATATATTTATTATTTTTTTTTTGCTTGGGTGGGAGTTTTTTTGTTGTTTTGTTTTGGTTTGTTTTTTTTGGATGCAATTCAAACGCAAGCTTGAAGAAGCATGTGGCTGTGAGCGGGTCACTGGCCCTGGCTCCCTGGTGACCCCAGAAAAGCTCCATGTGGGCAGTGGTTCACACAGAGGAAGCCCATTCTCAGTTTAACAAAACTGTGAACAGTTTCTACAAGTGGGTCCTACCCATGTTCTGGTTTCCACCATGCCAACCCCATGAACTGAGTTGGGACTACAAATCTGGCTTCACTCCCTGCAGGTGAACCTGTCCATGGCCTCACATTGCCACGTCACAGCAGCTGCTCTAAAATGTCCCATTTCCAAAGCAGCAGCACAGTCTGGAAATTTGAGGGAGACAGAAGAGGTAGCACCACATTTGTGCTCCTGTCCCAGGCACGGAGAGCTCTGTTGGGGCTGGATATGGTTACAAAGACAGTGGTTGCCAAAATCTACGGGTACAAGTATTCAATGGAAATGAGCAGGTCTGCTCTCCAGCCTGGAGGACAATGGGCACTGTTTAATCCCACACACATTACTGGCTTCTCTTCAGATCCAAGCTGCCTGATGGTTGAGTTCTGTGGCCTGCATCGAGCCCAGAAATGGTTCAGAGCTCATCAACTTGGGGCAGAGACAGCCACAGCAGCTTCGCAGCATGGGTAACAGAGCTTTTGTGTGAGGCCTGCCATTCTTCCCTTTGTTTCCACAAATGTAGTCTGGAAAATCACCACAGTGCCATGGCCAGGGCGTGCTGGTCCCTGCAGCCGCGTGCACCTCAGGGCACTTTGTGTTCAGCTGATTTTCATGGGGTAGGTACACATCTGGTTCTGGTCCCCTTGGGTGCCCATGGGTCTGTTGGGAAGCTCTCCTTCCACATCCCTTCCTCAGGTCTCTTTCAAGAGAAACCCAGGACAAAACCATGGTGTGCCTTTCGGGGCACACAGGAGACAGGGGGGACAGGGTACCCACTCCCTGGCTTGGCACAGAGGGCAGGACAGCAACCATTCCTGAAGAAATTAAGGGACAGAATTAGTAGTTCTGTTCTCCGCGTGTGTGGCAGGGTGTCTAAGAATCCATGGTTTAAATTTTTAATTTATGGGTTGGACTGGATGATCTCAGAGGTCTTTTTCAACCTGCTGAACTCTGTGATTCCGTGATTTTAGTGAGGAAGAAGCCTTAAAGGATCTTTCTGTGGTGAGAGTACCCTCCTAGAGCGGAAGATCATGAGGAGTATCCCCCCATGGCAGGCATCAAGAGCAGGTCAGACAAACATCTGCAGGAATGGCATCAAGAGCCAATCCTGCCATGACAACACTCAGAAAATTGTGTTACAGCACCCAGCTGTCGTGATCCACATCCAGCTGCTCCGTGACTCCTGCTTCAGTGAGGAATCTCCTCCTAGGAATCCCCATCCCACAGAACATCAGCCGGAGTTCTCTCCTGCCTTTGAAAGATTCAGATCATCTGTGGGCACAAGGAGACAGCTTGGAAGGAAACAAAATCCATGGAAACAAAATTCTGCCTCTCCAGAGCGAAAACAGGGCTTTGCAATGCCACGTCACACAAGTATTCAACAATCAATTTCGTTTCTAAAGCTCTTGATTTTTCATGTCCCCAGTGAGTTGGAGTCTAGGTGGGAGGTATGAGAACCACACTCTATTCAAAAGAGCAGAGAAAGCACATTAATAGCCATGTTCCAGCCCTGGTTTTAATAAAGCATCAGGTATACTGGAAAGAACTTCTCCAGTCTTACCTGCCAAAAATCTGCAATAATTGCAAAATATTAAATACCTTTTATATATTATTAAAAAAAAAAAAGAAAAAATAGCCTCCCCAACTACAATCCATAGAGAGAAACAAGAATCTGAGCTGTTAAATGAGAAAGAGGAGATTTGGACAAAAATAAACAATGACTGGCATTTGGGGAACTTAAACTGCATCAGAAAAAAACAAAAAANCTCTTTCAAGAGAAACCCAGGACAAAACCATGGTGTGCCTTTCGGGGCACACAGGAGACAGGGGGGACAGGGTACCCACTCCCTGGCTTGGCACAGAGGGCAGGACAGCAACCATTCCTGAAGAAATTAAGGGACAGAATTAGTAGTTCTGTTCTCCGCGTGTGTGGCAGGGTGTCTAAGAATCCATGGTTTAAATTTTTAATTTATGGGTTGGACTGGATGATCTCAGAGGTCTTTTTCAACCTGCTGAACTCTGTGATTCCGTGATTTTAGTGAGGAAGAAGCCTTAAAGGATCTTTCTGTGGTGAGAGTACCCTCCTAGAGCGGAAGATCATGAGGAGTATCCCCCCATGGCAGGCATCAAGAGCAGGTCAGACAAACATCTGCAGGAATGGCATCAAGAGCCAATCCTGCCATGACAACACTCAGAAAATTGTGTTACAGCACCCAGCTGTCGTGATCCACATCCAGCTGCTCCGTGACTCCTGCTTCAGTGAGGAATCTCCTCCTAGGAATCCCCATCCCACAGAACATCAGCCGGAGTTCTCTCCTGCCTTTGAAAGATTCAGATCATCTGTGGGCACAAGGAGACAGCTTGGAAGGAAACAAAATCCATGGAAACAAAATTCTGCCTCTCCAGAGCGAAAACAGGGCTTTGCAATGCCACGTCACACAAGTATTCAACAATCAATTTCGTTTCTAAAGCTCTTGATTTTTCATGTCCCCAGTGAGTTGGAGTCTAGGTGGGAGGTATGAGAACCACACTCTATTCAAAAGAGCAGAGAAAGCACATTAATAGCCATGTTCCAGCCCTGGTTTTAATAAAGCATCAGGTATACTGGAAAGAACTTCTCCAGTCTTACCTGCCAAAAATCTGCAATAATTGCAAAATATTAAATACCTTTTATATATTATTAAAAAAAAAAAAGAAAANCCTCATTTGCTCTGGCTTCTAATTTTTTCCATATTTTTGTCATTAGCTGTTATTAAAGTACTACTGTTCCAGGGCTGGGTGATGAAAGGCTGAGATATGATTCAGCCCCCTACGTTACATAAACAAACCCGGGTCGTTATGACATCCACTGAGATTTTTATTCCTTCTTTTCCCCCTTCATTCTTTTGAGTTCTTCACGGTACCACGCTGCTGGCCACGCTGTGGAAGCTTCTTCAGGTGCTCAGATGCAGTTCCAGGCCGGCCTTTGGCTGGGTAATGTGACACAACAGGCCTGCGGCCAGCTGTCCCCTTCCAGAACAGCGCCTGGCTCAGCCCCCCCTGAGTGGGCCACGGCGAAACTGCAATTTAGGAACCATTTAAAACAGGGTTTGAACGGCAAACCAGGAAGTGCCAGTTTAAAGTTAGCCCTGACCCATTAATCAGCCCTGGAGACAATGACGCCGGTGTGACCGGATGGGCTGACTTACGATTAGTTCAGATTTATTTGAGATATAACAAAAGGGTGTTCTGCTGGTTTAAAGAGTCTCTTTCCCTTTTCCTCTGGTGAAATCAAGACATTGTTTAGAAAGCCAGAGAGAGCGCCGTTCAAAAATTCTGAGGTCACTTCCAGAGATAAATTTAGTAGGGGGTATGACAAAAAAAAGGACTGAAAATCTGGTCTCTTCCATCATGGAAAAGTCTGGTATTTAGACACAAATCAAAGCTAGCTGAAATCGATAGGAGGGCAACCACTGAGCTGAGTGAGGTTTTGTCTGGGACATCCTGGTGGCAGTGGGGCTGGTTTTAGGGCAGATAAGTTCCCTAGGCCCTCCCAACATGGACATTCGAGTGTTAACTCACAGGTCTGGTACGACATAAAGCAGTCCCACACAAGGAGAAATGTGAAAAGTGAGAAATCCGTATAAAATATACCTCCAAAGCCATCAGGATATTTCATGTGACCTAAAGAGTGACTTTTCCACCCAGAGGAAGCAAACACAGCAGCTTGGCACGAGGAGCCATGCAGGGAAGGATGAGGGTAGCATTTCTGCTAGCGGGACATACAGTCAGTCTATTCCTGACATCCCTGAGCACAAAATCAGACCAGCAATACTTCCTCTGAAAAAGAGAGGTGTAGCTCACCATGGAAGTGGCAACAGAGGCTCCACTGTGTCACAAAGCGCCTCCTCTGTGAGGTGACATTGTGGTGCAAGAAATTATCTGTCCCTCTGACTTTAATTATTATATTTATTGCAATGATAACAGAAAAGGGATAACACAGATGAAAAATAAATAAAGAAACCCCAGCTAATGCAACAACAGCATAAAAATGGTCATCTGGCTGCATGAAGTTTGTATATATTTATATACATATGTAACCACATTAAGGGATTCACTTTTCATTTTAATTGGGTGGCCTGCTTATGGTAGGAATAGTTGTTGGCAGCCTATAAGATTGCATCAAAAGATGTTTAATTTCATGCCACTCTCCATTTGTAGAAACAATCTTCTGCAGCCTTTCGGCAGTTATTACTTCCAGGCCCCTGAACTGTTCTCAGAACAACAATAACCAAAAACAAAAGCCTAAAAGGTCCTGCTGACTGCAAAATGTTGGTGTCTGTTAAACCTGTGGGAGATTGTTTGGGGGCACTCAGTGTCAGAGTGGGTCCCCTTGTGCAGGGTCAGGATGGAACAGCAAAATGCAGACCAGTCCCACCTTACCGAGGCTCTCCAGCCTGCAGAAAGGGATGAGGCTCTCAGACTGTCTTAGACTGTGGGTGGGCCACACTGCCCTCTGGAAGTGTCAAAATCTCTCCCTGGATGACAAATGGAGCAGGGCCCAGCCCTGAGCTGTTCTTTGAAATATCTCTCTTTGAGTTAGCTGAACTTGGAACAGCTCTTGCATGGTTCCTTTTCCAGCGTCAGCTCACAGTCTGCATTGACTTTCAGGCAGCAGACTCCTGACTTCTAAACAACATTTCACTCTTCCTCCTGAGGGCTCAATTCATCTCTTGCTGGCAGCAGATCCTCCTTGACTCTCTGGCAGCTGCCCCAACCACTGAGGGAGCTGCAGAGGTTGCAGCAGGACCTAAGCTGTGACATCTTCCTGTGACCATCCTGTGGCGTTGACTTTTCACTAAGAATTAAGCCAATTCCAGATGGAAACGCAGTTCTCAGCCTTCATCCTTGTCCTTTCAGCATCAAAATCAGCCTCTGCAAGATACACAGTCCCGCTGCCCGGTTTGACCCATGCTGGTTTTGTTACCTTCTCAGAGCAGCGTTTGAAATTCTCACAGTTTTAGGCAGATGGTGGAACAGATGAGCTGTGGGGTTGCTTGAAGCATTTTAAGGGTTTGCCTGCTGACACAGCACAGCTGGATGCAGAAAAGTGATCAGAAGATGCAGGAAATGGGAAAACTGTTTCCAGCAAAAAGACCTATGCGTACAACAGCCAGGTGAAAAGCAGCCTGTGCCGGGTTTTGTTTGGAACCTGCTTTTCTGCCACAGTGATGCAGAACACCAGGCCAGCAGAACCCAAAGGGCAACTCCCTCTCTGGAAAACACCGAGGAAAAACCAGGCAAGGTCACCCAGGTACAACAGGGCAGGGAATCCCAGTGTGTAGCAAGACGGTGGTTTCACAGACCTGCACCTCAGGAGGAGTTCACAGGAGGAGTTCACAGGAGAAGGACAGCTCCAGTGGTCAGCAGCTCCTGGCAGATGGGACATCCAGGACATCCGGATGGGGTCCAGAGGAAGATCCCCCCACACCAGCCCATGCTAGGGATGCCATGAGCACGACTCGATGCCATGGCCTCACCTCTGTGTCTGGAGCTGCCCGGGGTCTGTCTGACCGGGGTTTTGTCCCTCCCTCCCTCCCTCTATCCACCTGCACAGACACGGGGCCGTGTCGTGGGCACATCCTGCTCCCAGGGAGCTGCTCCCGCACGGGTGGGCAGCGACAGAGCCACGGGACATCTGTTCTGCTTTTGCAAGCAGCC
>VXBU01002457.1:116517-147667 GCA_013400315.1 Bombycilla garrulus
AAAAAAAAAAAAAAAAAAAAAAAAAAAAAAAAAAAAGGAGGAAAAAAAAAAATACTGAAATCTTCAAAGAAGCCCTTTTTGCTTGTCGTTAACAACTATTTAATGTCAGGGCTAATTAACAAGTTTAATAAAATCAGGCTTTGTTGAAGATTCAACACCTTCAATTATAGCATTAAGAGCTCACAGTAATTGCTCCTCAGACCTTCCAAAAATCCTTCAACAAAGTGTGTGTGTGTGTGTGAGGAGGAGGAGGACAGCCTTCAGTCTAAATCTAATGTCTTAAAGATTATTTATCCTTTTTTAAATAAACAAAGAAAGCAGAAAAGCCCTAATTCTTATAATGATGATTACTGTGGTGTCAGGCCCTCATTATACTAGAAGAAGAAACAAATGAAAGAGACCGAAATTCTCAGTTAGCCACCTTAATATGAGTCCTCTGTTGGTGGATTTCTGAAGGGATAAGCAAGGAATTTTCACAGCCTAGGTATGCCCAAAACAAGATTTCTAGGAGTAAGGAAGCAAGGAAATTGACTGAAATCTTAGAACAAGCTTTATTTTTACTGCCCTGGGCAGGATTTAGAGAAGGATCAGCCTCTGCTTCATCGAGTCCTGACATAGCTGAGCCCAGCACCTCATTACACTGAAAAGGATATTTATTGATACAGAAAATGGCTGATTATTTAGATTTCTGATGACCACGCAGGAAGCTGATATGGTGAGGAGTGAAGACTGGGGAAAAAGACTTTGTTCCTGTGGAGAAGACTTCCTCCTCCTCCAGGGACCAGTCAAGTTGGGTTTTTTTAAGTGATAAAAAATGTGCAGGAAACACTCCAGCAGCATTAAGGCACGGGTAAGATCAAGCAGAGCCACATTCCTGCCTCCTGTCAAAACAAGGGAAATCTTGTCCTTTGTAACTGGAGAGACCAGGTTCGGATTCCTTTCACCCCCAGTGCTCAATCCAGCCCTTGTAGTTCCTTGAAAGATACATCCATGGCTCATTTGCCTTCCACTCAGCCAGGTAAGAGATTTCCCCAGTGCAGGAAGGGCATTCCTTCCCTGTGTTTAGGGTGAGACAGGCAATGCCATGGCCTCTCCGGGCATTTCAGCAAAGCCTGGCACACACCAGAGCAGCACTGGCATCACTCTGAACTACAGCAGGGATATTGCCAACCTCTGCCAAAGCCCATGGTCTCAGCAGCTCCAATTCTTATGTCAGAACACATTTGCTTCCTCCTGCAATGGATTGCCATTCCCAAAGTTTAATTTAGTTTGGTGAAAGGTACCTTAGAACAAATTTTATGTCACATGATACATTCTGGAGATGACTTACAACATCTCATGAGCACTTAAAGCTGCCAACAAAAAGTTTTCAGTGAAACAGTTGTTTGGATTTTTTTTTGTGCTGTTGTTTTGTTTGGTCTGTTTTTTATTTTTTGTTTTTTTNTTCTTTTTCAGCAAGTAACACTATGCAACTGCACTGGTGGGATTTTGTCCAGCGGTTCTTTTTGCTGTCACTGACCTCTTTGTAATCCCAGCTAGAGGCACGGACAAAACACCTGTGCTGTGCTGAAGGTGGAGAAGTTGTTAATGGTTCCACCCACAACTTTTGGTCTGGCACAGACCACAGGGAGAGAGAAGCTTGCCGGAAGGAGCCAGCCTGTCACAGGCCCTCCAGAGAGCTCCTTTCCTGCCTGAGAGAGGCTCCACATGCCCGGGAAGAAAGGGACAGGTTCTGGGGCCAGGTGTGATGGTGGACTGGGACAGAGGGAGGATGCTTTTGAAAGACCTCATGGAAAGTACAAGCTGGTCAATGAGGACTTGAATGGATCCAGTGAGATCTTTTCCAGTTAAGAATGACACCTCCAGGGATTTGGTTTCATCCTCCAGCTCCACAGTGGCATTTGAAGAGTCTCCTCAGTGCAGCACCCTCATCCCTATCTCTTGTGGAAATTTCTAGAAATTAGGCACCTCTATGATATTTAGATGATTACTCCTGCAGGTGTGATTCTCACGTAGTTTCCAACCTGTAAAATGGGGGTGAGGAGGAGGAGGAGGAGGAGGAAGCCACTCTGAGGTGACCTCACTTTGGCTGGTTTCCAGCCAAGTCACGAACACCAAAATAAAGAGTCAGCTGCACCTGCAGGTATCTTTCATGTTCAGCACATGCTCATTGGACCTTTGCATCATTTTAAATTAGCTGCTGATGCCTTTTATTTACACTGAATTTAACTTAATGTGCTTGCTTGCTAACTTCCTGCTTATCTGGATACCACATAAGCATATGCCCAATCCAATTACAAAAAGGAATGAGAAATACAGTGAATGCTACACATTTTAAGCAAGCATCATAAATTACCAGTGCTGTGGCATGTACCTGTGCATGTGAGGGGGGAAAAAGAACAAACAAATAAAAAATAAAAAAAACCAAACAAACCCAAAACCCCAAAAACGACCCCCCCAACCTAACCAACCAAAAAAATATGGCTGAATTCCCCAGCTATTTAATTAGAAATAACATCTCCCTTGCAAGACTCACACAGGACCTCCAAGGTGAAACTTATCCCTTAACAGCAGCTGGAGCCTGTTGCCACACTGGAAAAAGAGGAGCTCCGTTACGGAGAAGTGTGAAGAAATGTGGAAATACAAGCAATAAGCAGGCTCCTGTGGAGTGTGCTGGGTATCGAGCAGCTAGCTGAAAGGCAGTGCAAGTTATAATAAGCAGCTGCAGCTCCCGGGTCTCCCCAAAAAAAAAAAAAAAAAAAAAAAAACCAACAAAATTCACAAGTGTCACAGTTTTCCACCACGTGAGTAAACTGTTTTGGATAGGAGTGAGGCAATGCTGCTTGTATGAGGTTGGGAGTGGTGGCTGTACGTGTCTCCAGTGAAAGGAGGAGGGTGAACTCAGAGGCCTGAGTGATTCCACTGCCAAATGAATCAGAACCTGAGGGAAGATAAAAGGTATGTGGAAAAGAAAAGGCATTGAAGGAGAGTCAGGGAAGAGCGAGAGGGAGTATGAATAAAAGAGAAGAGGGGAATGTATGATTCAGCCTATTACTTATTGCTCCATTTAGCCACCAGAAACAATCAGAAACATGAGTGCTTCTCATACATATGGATGCATATATATAAATATAGATGCATATATTTATGATAAAAATAGAGATAGGCAGGTGTGGGCATAAGGAGAAACCTCATCCCTGTGTGTCCCTGTCTGCAGGGAGGGCTCAGAGCATGGACCAGGCCCTGCTCTGTAGGGAGCAAGAGGAATGGGCAGGAACTGATACCCAGGAAATTCCACCTGGATGCACGGCAGAACTTCTTCCCTGTGCAGTGACTGAGCTCTGAACAGATTGCCCAGAGAGGCTGGGGAGTCTCCCTCACTGGGGATATTCCAGAACCTGGACACAGTCCTGTGCCACATGCTCTGGGATGGCCCTGCTGGAGCAGGGAGGTGGGACCAGATGACACACTGTGGTCCCTTCCAACCTGACCCATCCTGGGATTCTGTG
The DNA here is from genome assembly GCA_013400315.1 of Bombycilla garrulus. NCBI lineage: Eukaryota > Metazoa > Chordata > Aves > Passeriformes > Bombycillidae > Bombycilla > Bombycilla garrulus. The sequence goes on from VXBU01002457.1 coordinate 120,027, forward strand.
AGGAGCAGAATCTCCTCTTCGTGAAGGGTTTACTGTCTACAAATCAAATAAATCCATGGAGGCGCTGCCTTGAGGGTGAGGTTGCTCTGACTCAGGCACAGAGATGGGCTTTGCCCTCTGCACCTGTGAGGCTGAATTCCCCAGCTTGTCCTGGAGAGGCTGGACCCCTGCGTTTTTCAGCCAGAGAAGGGATTTCCTGCTGCCTGGCTGGCATGGGGAGGGAATTGGGAAGGCAGATCAGCCTTGGTGTGACAGCCAGGGCCCTTGCACAGAGTGATGTGCCTCCAGAGAGGTTAATAAGACACTTGTACGAGCGAGACACTCACTGCTCACAGCGATTTCACCTCCTCCTCCCCTCACGCCTCAAGATCAACACCAGCTGTGCTGCCAAGCCTCTAATTACGTTTTTAAAATCCCAGTCAGGTCGCTAGGATGTGACGAGCTCTAATTGTGGAAGAGCGTTTAGGGAGACTCGTAATTACACAGTCATTAAGCGGGTTAATCACACCACGGTCCCTTTTGCTGGGGCTGCCTCCCTCCCAGCAGCGACACAAACACGAGATTAAGCTGGCAATTAGGGATCAGCAGGTAACAAACAATAACTCCCCACTCCACTGCTGACCAGCGAGGCTCCTCCTGGGCCAGGGCTGGCTGTTGTGGCTTTGCCATTTGAGAGGTGGAAAATCCGGGACAAAAGAGGGACCTGCAGGGAGTTCTCACCCTGTGTGCCCATGTGGCCTCCTGTCTCAATCCTCATCCAACAAAATCCTTCTGCCAGAAAATCTGCTGAAAAAAAATTGCTGAAATTTGCTTTTAGCCTTAAAAGTACTCTAGGTTGACTAAAATGGCTTTTAAAAATTCTTTTAGTTCTACCAGGATATATTCCCCAGCCTTTTTTTTTTTTTTTTTTTTTTAAATCACCTTGTTTGCTAAATGAAAGTACTCTGGAGAAAAGCAAACAAAGCAGAACTTCTCTTGCCTGTGTGGGAGGAGTAAGGAGTAGAGGTCATTAAATCAGACTCACCTCTGCCTACATCTCAGACCTTGTGACATGTCAAACCACAGCCCCTGGTCTTTTATTCGGCTTTCTTAGTTTCTTTGATGTCCATTCTTACAATTGCTTCCATCATAAAGGTCAGTTATGTATATATAAGAGACATTTTCCAGATTCAAACTAGGATGGAGGGTGACCTATCAGGATGCACATCTCAAGTATAATAAAAGCTGCACAGGGAGAAGCTCCAGCAAGGACCAGCTGAGGAGGATTTTTCCAAGAGACACCTGGCCCCAAGACCAGATGATATAGCACTGTCCAATAAGAAAAATAGTGGTACTTACATAAAGTGAAAAAAAGTGGAATAAGATCAGCTTAGATGCCTGAATTAGCCCCAAAGATTTGTACTAAAGGCGTTCCAAGCAAATTGTTGGCTTCCAGCTCCACATCCTAGAGGAAGGGAATGTCTTGGCAGCTCCTGCATCCCGAGCTCTGGACCTTGGAAGCAAAATTTAACCCTGCGGAGTCTGCCTTTCTGTCTCCTCCCAAAATTACAGGACACAGCTGCTGCAGCACCGTGGGCTTAGCAGGTGAAGGGGGATGTCCCCACACCCCTGACACCCCCAGCTGCCTCTGGGAAGACAGATGGCCATGTGCTGTCCTCTCTGCACCTCTGTGGCCATGCTTCCCTGGAAGGGGGGTGGATCTTGGGGGTCTTGGCCAGCTGCTGCTCCTCTCTGCAGCCCGGGCACCGGCACTGCTCACAGCTCTCCCTGCCTTCCCCAGGGAATGGGAGCCACAGGGCACCTGCGTGGGAACTGCTGCTGGCAGAATAAATAGCAGTGTCCTGCCAGAAAGGCAACGTGTCTTATGCATCGTGCAAAACTCCATCTGGCCGGTCAGCCCTCAGGTAGACTGAAATTATTCTTTATTTTCACTGTGGAGCCCCGTGTACAACACCAGGAGTCCTGTGACACAGGAAAAGTGTAGCACAACTTTATGTGTTTACTCTGTTATCACCAGAGCTGCCTCAGTGATCCCTACCAGGAGGAGAGCACTCTTTTTATGTAAATCTGTTGTAAGTGAGAGTAGGGAGCTTCTTAAAAAAAAAAAAAAAAATAACTGGTTCCAATCCAAACTCACATGACAGAAAGGGAAAAAATAAAACATCCAGAAAAAAAAAAAATACACACATTATTCCCACGTGTATAAGAGGGTATTAAATCGAGTAGTGACAAACTTTAACCAGAACCACAGCATTACTCAGAGCAGCTTGTCCAAGCCTGCAGAAATCATGGTCAGAGAGTCTCCCAGCTGGCAGAGGTGGACAGGGCGCGCCAAGAAAGACAAGTCCTCGCTGGTACTTGCTCTGTGTGGAGGATCCTCTCATGAACGGCTTTAATAAAGACTTAATTGATTGTACTGGAGTTCATCAGGCTAATAAACATTTATGGCCCTGAGTCAGTCATCTAGAACACATTCCACAAGGCAGTTAGAGGCTGCTGCGCAGGGCAGCCAGACGCACGTCTGTCATGTGCCGGTGACGTCCATTCATCATGCACTAGTCATGCAACAAGTCAAGTCTTCGGAGAAAGTGGAACCTCTGCATCTCTTTCTCACCAGCCAGGAGCTGGAAGAATCACTTTGTCCTCCAGGCCGGCATTCGGGAGATGCCTGTTCTACAGAACCCTGGTCCTGCAGCAGGTTTCAGCCTGTGGCCTGGAGTAAATCACCTGGGGATGTCAGCACAGCACTGACCAGACATTTCAGCTCTCCCAAGTTCTGGGCACAGACAGAAGCAGAGGCCACAAGGAAGACGCGGCCATAAAAATACAAATTAAGATAAAGCTAGATTCTCCTGCTGCTTAATCATCTAAATGTACAAATACAGCCTGACGACAGTGACTCAAGGGAAACAATGACCTTATCAGCAGCCTTAGATAGGCCTGAGCCATAAATGAAAATAAATGATCTACTGACATGCCTTATCATCTCCCTAGCGTCTACTGGAGAAGTCAATTTACCTCAGCATATCTATATCCTCCAGCTCACTCAGCGTCAGGAAGGTCTGCTGTCCCTCCACAGGCTCCTTTTGCTCCTCCAGCAGAATCCCCAGCCTTTGCACTGACCTTACACTGGCTTTCAGGCGGCAGCTCCAGCTCTGCACCACCTATCACTGTGTGGTCGGCATGGAAAACCACCTCTCCCTCCTTTTATTCGCCCCCTGAGTTCCAGCCTGACCACTTTTTCCAATTGCTCTGCCATCCATTTGCACCCCCAAGAAGTTCTGGTGGGTTTTAACCAGCCATGTCCCCACACCCTCCGGGCAGCCTCTGGGGAGATCTCTTTGCACTCAGGGCTCAAGAACCCAGAGGAGCCACCCAAAATCTCTGTACACTATCACGTCTGCCCTGACTCTGCTGATTCCTGGGAGCACGGGAGGAGTGGGGAAATCCACTGTGAAAGGAAAACTGCTGGGACAGGAGGGGCTTTAGACCTCCAGCTCACGCGTGTTTGAAGCTAAGCCAGAGGGCTTAAGGGGCTGCTTTTTCTATCAAGATAGAGTGATTATTTCACATTCACAGGCAGGTAGTTGTTGATTCTTTTGGGGAGAAAGAAGAGCAGCACTTGTAATTGCTTGGCAACTTGTGCTAAACTAATCACAGGCTTCCTAGTTCATTGGAAGTTCAAGAATTTGGTATCTGCCTTCCATTTCATTTGGAAGTGAGGCAAACATTTTATTTCCCTGATAAAGGCTAATCCTAAAACTACCATCAAGTATTGGAAAGTTAGTTTAAAAACAAAAAGGGAAGTTTTCCATAATGAAATATTGTTTTTTTTCTTTTTGCAAGGAATAAGTCAGTCAGAGTCAAGACATTTAAAAAGTATTTTTATTTCAAGAGAAACAGAAATTGACCCAACATTTCATGCTAGCCCTATTAATAATTATAAACATGAGGCCATGAAAACCTGCAGGGGAGTTTTTAAAAAGAAGTATCAGGAAAAGGGTTGCTTGCTTTCTAAATGAAAAGGCAAGGAGGAAAAAAAAAACAAAAAACAAAAAACAAAAAACAAAAAAACCCCACAAAACAACTGGAAGGAGAAAAGGAATTATTTGAAACAAAATATTAATAAAAACTGTGCAGGACATGTCAGACTTTGTCAGCCACAGCACAGCTGAGCTGGTGAGGTTGTCAGGGCTTTGACCCTCATCCCTCTGGAATGGGACACAGCTGTATGGAGCAGGCATCTCGTCCCCAGTGCCCTGCTCTGAGTGAGGACAGGGTGTCCCTGCGGTGTTGTGTCTCCTGCGAGCAGAGAGAAGGTTGGACTGCACATCCAGCAGGCACAGGATGGCTTTGCTGACCTTTGTAGCACTTCAGCAGCACTGAAGTCATGGCAGACACAACAGGGTTGAGTTTTCTAGTCCCTCCATGGCCATCAGCTGTATCCACAGTGCTGCTGGTGCCCTGGGGCATCTGCTTTATCTTGCTGGCACAGCTGTGCATGATGCACGTTTCACCCAGTTTGGGTGTTACACAGCGCCCTGGCAGGGCTGTTTGACTTCTGTAGGGATGCCCTGCGCAACCAGACATCCCGAGAACAGGTTTTTGTGTCTGCTGTCCCTACAGGTTGCATGGTCACTGGCACAGGGCTCCAAGCGCTTCTCCCCTGCTCGTGTCAAAGCACACTGCAGCCCATAGATTCCAGAGGGGCTCTTCCCGAATTCCCATATGGAGTCATCATGACTGCGTGCAAATCTGTCCCTCACTCTTCACTGTTCTTGTGGTCCTCTTGGCTCTGCTCTTATGAGTAAAGTCTCTACCGCCAGCCAAGAGGACAGCCCACGGCATACGGCAGTGCATTCCGGGAGCCCAGAGACTGTGGGGCTGAACACCCAGGTAGTGGATTTCGAGAGCAGAAGGAAGGGCTGCACTCTCTGGGCCAGGCTCCTGGTGAGACATCCACAGGGTATTTCAGCTAACAAACCCCACGTCAAGCACTGAGCAGCCAGAGGGGTGGCCTTCCATCCTCCCAAAACTCACTGTGCTCTCCCTGCCCTCTGCCTGGGGACAAAATGCACTTAGCTGTCTTGTCCCCTCAGATTCCTGATGTGTCCAGCAACACCTGTGCTTTGCTGAGGGCAGAGGCAATGACAAGTTATGGAGCACACCTCTTGACTGTAAGGTCTGGTTTTCCCAGGCATTTCATCTCTCTGTAATACCTGAATTAGGCATTTATAGCTCTTCAGACATATGTACAAACCCCTGCTCGTCTGTTTGGAGAGGCAGACGGGTAGCAGCACTCCTGAAAGTCTGTGTTGAAAGGAAAAGCCTTTTCCCAAATGGGATATTGCATGTAATGCATGTCTGCAACCGCTTTATCCATATCCTGGTGGTACCTGCAGGATTTGTTCCAGCTGCATTTGGGCACCATGAGAAGCAGACTAGGATAGGAAATGGTTGGAGAGCTGACTGAAATGGAATTTTCTCTCTTCCTCCAGTGACTCCTTCCCCTCCCACCTAATTTCTTGCACACTTCCATGAAGAAAAAGGCAATGACAGAAATAAGTTTGGTCCAGGAGAGGGCCAGAAATTTTACTTTTGTTTAAAAAAAGAGGAAATATTCCGGAAGAAATTCCAGGCAAAAAAAGGGAAAAAAAAAAAAAAAAACAAAAAAAAGCAAACCAGCTTTCTGTTGAAAAAGCATTTAGGCCAAGACCCGTGACTATCCCAGTATCTCCTTCCCCATCACGTGGCATTTTTACCCTCATTTGTTAGAGACGTGCTTCAGTAGCAGCATGGCCAACTCCAGGATGAGCTCCCTGCAGACTCCCCTCCTCCCTGCTCACGTACTCGGTTTCATTGGTGCTAATTTGATCAGGGGCAGCCGTTTGCAAGGACAACGCAGGAGAGACCCCAAGGAGAACGACCGGTGCCTGATCCCGGGGGGAGGCGAGCCCGAGCCGAGCCGTCGCAGCAGGGGAAAGGCAGTGGGTGCCCCTTCGTGCAGAAGCGACCGCGGCATCTGCACAGCATCCAGCTGAACCCGGAGCTGCCAGCCCAGCCGTGGGCAGCGCTGGGTGCTGGGGACTGTCCTGGTGGCAGGGCAGGGCAGGGCAGAGAGGGCAAGGGAAGGGAAAGGGTCCATCCCTTCCCGAAGCACCTCAGCAGCTGCTCTCCCACTCAGCTGCAGCTGGATCCCCTGTGAGGCACCAGGCACCACAGAGCTGTCCCTGCCTACCTGTCCAGCATCCCCCTGGCCCAAATTCTAGCACAGAAGTTGATATTGGATGGCTGTGGAATATCTGCAACTGTTACCAGCTTTTGTTCAGTTTCACCTTTTGAAATGTTTAGAGCACAGATAAAGATTCAAGTGCTGCTTCCACTCTCTGCATGTGCTCCTTTCCCTGTCCTGCTCCGTCCCTCCACTCACTCACGCCTGGTTGTAGCTCTTAGGGAGAAAATAAGGTGAGTGGATGCAGGCAAACAGAGAGAGAGAGAAGGTAAAGAAAGGAAAGGTAACACCCTGAAGACAGAAGTCTGTGTGTCTGTTGCCAATCACAACAACAGTAATGGCCATCAAACACAGACACATATTACTCTGCTGTCTCCTGCCTGGCTGCCCACACAGTCAGGACTTTAGTCCAGCACATCAGTCAGAGAGTCAAAGACATTGAACTTGGGACCTGTTTCACTGATAAGGAGAATGTGAGACAGCCTGACCGAGAGCTGGGAGCCTGATAACTTTTACACACTGCAAGTAAGCCCAGCTTCACGCTGATATTTTAAAGATCTTTGCCCTTTCGCTTGAACAGGAAATCTTAAAATGGAAAATATGCAGCTTAAAGGAAGGGGTGAGGCTCACTTGAAACGTAAGAATGTACATAAGTATAGGAAATAACAGGTTGTTAAGAAACTACAGTTCTGTTGTTAAAAAAAAAAAAATTGACGCCAAATATAGATTATATTTCCTCGCATTAGGGATCAGCAAAAATTTCTTTCTTTTTTTTTTTTTTTTTAAGACTTTGCCACGAGCGGAGGGAATTCTTTCTATCCCCCGAAGCATTACCTAGTTTTGTTGGCCACCACAAGCAGAGTGGATGAAGAGCCCCTTCTCCAAGCGCAGGGAAAGCAGCAGGAGGGCAATGCTGGGGGAGAAATGAGGTAACCACCACTGCGAGAGGCATGGCAGAGCCAGAGCTGCGTGGGCCACCAGCCACCAGCACCTCGTTCTCAGGGGACAACCATGCCAGCAAGCTGAGCACAACCAAGGCATGAGGACTTCTCTGATACAGCCCGAGAGTACCCACAGGTCACCCCAAGACCTCTTGAGGGACGAAGGTAGAGATTTTCAGATGCTCAAAGGCTTCCCCATTCAGGTTCCCTACAGATGAGGCCAAGGTGCTTCTAGGTACAGCAGAGATTAAACATTACTGTGTGCATGGCTCTGAGATTTGGTGCCTTGATGATTTGCTAGCAGCAGAGCGAGCTGATTTTTTATCAGCAAGTGCTGGATCAGGGCACCTCTTTTCCTTCTAAGTCCTGCCCTGGCATCCTAAATCTGTTTTATACAGTCAGAGCCGCTTGTCAAAACCAACAACCGCTCTCATACACATAGATTTCATCTGCCAATCAGTGTGGTGGGATTCCAGTCCAAATGCCATCCCAAAACATATGCAGAGATCAGTCTGCAATTTTCTGTCCTGCAGTCACTCAGTAGCTTTAATGCCACCGATCCACACGTGTCCCAGAGAGCATCACTGATGTAAACTCACTTGCCCCACTTCCTCACTTAGCAAACATTTACTTTCTTTATTATATGCCCAGTGCCAGATAGCAGGAGAGGGAGAAATTAAGTCACTGTTATTAACAGACTGCAGCCTTGCCCTTTAAGTCTAATTAGAGGGAGAGAATTACTGCCAAGACACACAGTGCCCGGGATCCAGCTGGGCTCACCCCAACACATTGGCAGGACGGGACCACGGGTGCAGGGGGCAGCTTCCTTCTCCATTCCCCAGCCACGACACTGGACCTGCAGATGACTTCTCTGAGCTACTCGGCCTCTCTGAAATACCCGTGATGGATCAGCAGGGCAGCGGTGCCACTGCACAGACCCTTCTTTCCCTCGCCCAGCAGCAATCAGCTGCAGCCTGGCAGGATGAGGATCTGCCTGGGAATGCCAGTGGCTCCTCAGGTGCGTGGCACCTCAGTTTCCCTGGTGTGCTGGGCCCCTCAGGAATCTCACTGTCTCCTCAGAAAAGGTCTGGTTTCTCTGCTTCCCCTCCACTGCTGCCCCACATCAGATTCTCTGATCAAATCTTCCCCAGCAAATCTGGAGGTGCTCCCTGGAGGCACAGCGGTGTTAGGCTGAGTTGTGTCAGTGTGGGGACATGGCACCTTATTCCATTCTCTCCATCCCATCACCCTAGGGGCAGAAAGAGCTTTGCCCCCGGCTCTCTCCAGGACACAAGTGTCACAGCTTTATCAGTTCCCAGGAAAAGCCCTGGAGTTTGCACTGCACAAGAACAGGCAGTTCTAACTTTGAACAAGGGCATGGAAACCAAAACAGGGATATGACTTTCACTACATTTCCTGCAGCTTGTGATGTGATCTGACACTATCTCTAAGTGCCCAATCCTAACGTAAGGTCAGTTCTTCTCCTGCTCCTTGATGGGTACCAGTGTAACTCCAGCGCTGTCCAGGAAATTACTTTTTTGGCCACGATTATGGCCAAGAAAAACCCTAGACTCCAAGTGAAAGTGTTCTGGGAACCAGCTAAGCAGAGCCAGCTGTGATGCCAAGGAGACATAGGAAGACACCTCCAGTAAGGACTGTCAGAGGAAAATCCTGGACCTAGCTTAAAACTCTCACCCTCTTTTACCAGGGAACAAAAACGGATGAAAATTCTGCAGGTTCATTTGTCCTCCATAAGTTTTTCCACTCTTTGGCTTTTATTCCCCCACTTGTTCAAAAAATTTGCAGTGTAAGAGGGCTGAGGCACCAATCAGGCACCCTGAGCAGCATTCTCAGGCTGGAGAAGAATGTCCTGTGTGGGAGGGTTTAGTCCTGGCTGCAGCCCTGGGGTTGATTGCCCGTCAGCGGCAGCACCAAGTCCAAGGTTGCAGAGTGTGGTTTGTGGTAACAGCTGTTTACAGTCGAGCCTCTCCAATACCTGCAAAGCTGCGATGTGTCAGCAGTGCTATTCCTTTGCCTGCCTAGTCCCAGATGGTATCTACACAGGGACATAAAGTAAACAACAGCAGCAGGAAAGTGGAAGAGGTTCCCAGTGCTGTCAGCCTCCCTCCCTCAGGCTGGCACCAGAACTCTGAGGAGAAGCAGCCACTGAGCAGAGGCATCTAGCACAGGTTCTGAGTAATTCACAAGCTGAAGGTGTTTTTTGGCTGCAGGCAGGGATGGCTGAAAACCTTACAGTTGCCTTGCAGTAAGGTGTGCTCTGCTAGCTTGCACCCCAGCAAAACTCTCAGCTTCTTGCCTGGAGCCAAAAAAACCGCTTGGCCCTATCAGAAAAAGCAACCTGTCTCCCAGCATCACTTCCTCAACAGTCCCCAGTCTTCTGTCTCATTTCTCCGGCTGCACAAGACAGCAGCAGAGTGAAACCCAGAGCAACAGGCACTTAGAGATGTTTGCTCAGTGGGAGAAGTTCCACTATGAACACAGACTGCCTTGAGAAAAGCTACTGCTACACCACAACACCTTGGGTGGAGATTAGAACCCTTCTTCAGCCTGCACACTGGATGATTTGCCCTCATGTTTCTTAGCTTAGTTACAGTCCTCATCACTCTAACAACAAAAAAAAAAATCTCTTTTTACTTGGATATTACTTTAAAGTGTTTTCATAAAAGGAGTTTCTGAACAAAGTTCATTAACATATATACATCTTCTAACAAGCTTAAGACAAAGAGTTTGGTGAACATACAGGAAAGTCATGAAACAGGTGAGTTTTGTCAACTTTGAGGGGGAAAAAAGAAAAAATCGGGTAGCAGTTTCCCGAAAGCAAATCTTTATTTTAAATTTAACTCCCTGGTGTCAGGATGTATCTGTAAGTTGCCCAGAACACCAGTCCATGATTCCACAGCCACCAGTACCAGGTAACAACTACCACAGAGCCAGCCTGGATCAGCCCTGACTGTGCCAAATCACACCTCTATTTATGGGACCAGTGCACCCAGAAAACAGAAAATACAACCCCAGCTTGGATGTTTGTGACACCAGGTGCAGCAAGAAAGACTGTGCCTTAAAGCTTTGCCTACAGCTTTAGCTCCCCAGCCTTTCTTGATGGATCTGAGCAGCAGGAAGGTTTGTGCTGGATCAACCCATTTTATTGTGCAGCCTCAGCATTTTTGAACTGATAGGGGGAAACCAAAAGAGCTGAATTTGCTGCATCAAAACTCTGCCTTGGAACTGGTCTTATTAATTTGGCAAGGAGTGGATTTTCCATAATTACATTTCTTTTTCTTGGAGGAATCACAGGATCACACAGCTGGTAAGACTGGAAGGGACCACAGAAGATAAATGTCTTATTATTTCTCCCCTCGCAGATACTCTTGTGTCACAGGCAGTAGCTGACTTCCTTCTGCTAGTGTAACTCATTTTTTCAGCTAATTTAGCCCAATAGAATGGATTATCCCTCACCACAATCTTACCTCATTCACATCTTAGACCTGCACAGCTATAACCCAACAGTTGCATCTTTTGAAAGAGCAACTCAACCAGACCTGCGCTTTCCTGCAAAGTATCCTAATATAAAAGCAGCCCAGTGTGTTTGAGTGTTGCCTGTCCTTGCATTGAGTCCTTTCTGGTTAGAGGCATGGCACAGCTCGGGAATGACCAAGTTCATCTCTCACTCCTGGGCAGCTGTGTGCTTATTGTTATAAAATGACTTACAAACAGGAGTCTGCCTGTTTTGAGTTGTCTTGTAATCTACAGCAGAACAGAGCAGGAGAGAACTGTTCTCCTGCCACCCCTTTCAATTTGCCCCAGTTTGCCCTAGCTGAAAGGTGGGGCAGAGCTGAATTTCTTTCTTTAACGCTTTCTTTAACTTCTAGCTTCTTGTTAGAGTTTTGTTACAACTCCAATTGAGTAATTTTCTCAGTGTCTTTTGAACTATGTCTCTGAATGTTTCTGCTCACTGTAACGAGCCTTTCCATCTCTGGCAGGTGATTAAGCTTACCAAAGGCCAGTGTTATATCTTGCTTTTCACACTGAAAATGCCAGGACTCATTTTCATTTCTTTCCCTGTGGAAATTAGAAGGAGCTTCCACTTGTCACGGACAGTGACAGCACGGCCGAGGAGCAGCCAGCAGCTGAGACCATGCCTGCGCCCTGATGTACAGAAACACCAGGGAGAATTGCAGCCAGGCATCCACACTGTGACAATGAGACTTTCTTGGATGAGAGAAGAATGAGATCTGCTTGTGCTGGAGGAGGGCAAGTCGGGTCACCCACACCTGCTCACACCCATCATAGGTGCTGCGCTCCGAGGCGTGCCTAGGCTCCCATCTCCACTGTCTCCAAGGAATAACGAAATTTATCCAGCTCTTGTCCCATCACCTTGATCATCATCAGTGCTCTGCGGCCACTCTATCAGCTGTGAGCATTGCACGTGGGCAGTGAGACACCGTAACAGAAGGAGGCTTTGGGGGGACTGCACCAGACCCAGCTGCTCCCGCATCCCAGGCAGGACTGGCAGTGTTTGGAGCAGTCCCATCCTCTTGAAAACTCACTGTTCCTACACACAAGAGTTTTCAGCAACCTCTCCATCTGCCCGCTTCTCTGCAAGAGTCTGGGAAGTTTTTCCCCCCAGATGAAGGAGCAGGACTCCACAAACAGTAGCGTTCCCAGACAGCTGCAGCCTGACCTTTGTTTCTCAGGGGACAGCATTGCCTGTTATTTATTCAGACATTTTGTTCCCAGCTTTTATTGCTCTGTTTTATATGGTAGGCGAGGTCAGAGCCTTTGTAATATAGGAACAGCATCGCCAAGATTTCTCTCCAAAGGACAAGCACTGTGTGCAGAAATATCAAATATGTTATGGTATAACATAAGGAAAAGAATGCTGTGTTTCTCACCTGGACCCTTATCTCAGCCATGGGGAGATGAATAAAATTGGGAGTGGATGGGGATGTATTTTTAACAACATAAAAGTGATGTTATTTTGGTGGTGAATCACTGGTCTCCAGGCTGTGTGTGGAACTACTATCAATCTGCAGTTTCTCACAGATTAAAAGCACATAGAACAGGTTGAATCAAAAACCATCAATATTGTTTACATAGGAAGTTAAGCTCTAGAAAAGCTGCTCAGTTTTAACTCACTTAACTTGCTTCAACTCACACAACTCACCCTCTGGTAAGCAAATTTATATCTCTTTTATCTTCTTTTATCTGACTGGTTTGGCACAAGGAAGCAAATATATAGACTGATAACAGAGGATGAAGACAAAGAAAGAAGAAAGAAAAGAAAAAGAAGAAAGAAAAAGAAGGAGAAAAAGAAAGAGAAGGAGGAAAAAAAAGAAAAAGAAAAAGACCCTCCCTCATTAACTCCATGAAGTCATCTTTTCTCCCAGCCTTTAGCATGTTTGCCACTGGCATCTTACCTAGAAAGGTACAGTCCTCACATTTTGACCCATCCTGAGGTGACACACGTGACACCTCAAATCTCTTAACATTTCTGTTTCCTTGTTTTCCTCTGGCACCAAGATAAAGTGGCACCAAACTCTGTCATGTTCCTGTTTTATGGTGAGACAATAAATCATTATCGAGTCTTTATTTCAAGATTAATCAATCACCTACATTCTTGCAGAACTCCAGAAATTAATGTATTATTGATTACCACGTTTTAAAACCACTCACACTTCCTTCTCTTGATAATATAACTTCGGTATACTGAGTAACCTACATTCCATTTACGGTAAGAGCTGCTCTGCAAATTTACAAACTACCTAAAGTTTTGGAAATACGAAAGGTGATTCATAAATTAGGATCACAGGGATGAGAGCTGAAACACAGCGCTGCAAATAAGATGTCAAGATGTTCTAGCTAATGAAGTTTCTTTTGTTTCTGAGGGGAGGGAAGTTTCAGAAACAATAGTCCCTCTTGCCTCAAAGACAGGCCATTCTCTATGAAACACTATAGCTGTGCCATACTCAAGAACAGCCCTGCAGTAGCAAATTATTTTATTCACAACAGAAGAAGAAAACAAGTTTTACAAAGCATTTCGCATTGGAAGCCTCTGTTTTAACTCATCTTCAAAGAAAATTGAGAGCATTTCTGGTCTTTCATACTGACTCAGCAGGCTGTGAATGCTACCCACCAAGCTCAGAGATACAGGTTTTCACTGCTGTGAGACTTCCCATGTTTTGTGTAATGAAAAGCTGCAGGAACAGGCTTGCAATGCAGTTCTTCCATAATTTCATATATTCAAAATGACATGCAGCCATTGGCGACCATTCAGCATTTGGTTTCAGCTGTGAGCCTCCAGCAATAAACCAGCAGCACTGAGGTGACTTGAGGACACATCAGCTGCTTTTACTTTGACTCCGAGGTATGACCCAAAGCATGCCTGCCCTCAGCCTCTTCACTGGGATGAATTTCACACGTCTATGCCCCGGACACAGGTGGAAAAAGATGTTCTACCACAGCCCCAGAGGCCGCACAAGCCTGGATTTATCAGTCAGGGAAACATTTGCTCCGGGATTGCCCTGGCCCACACGCAGGGCCTTGCACTCGGCCTTGCTGAGGTTTCACAAGGTTTGCAGGGTCCCACTTGTCCAGCCTGTCAAGGATCCCTTCCCTGCAGTGCTGACCACACCACACAGCTCAGGGGCATCACCAGCCTTGACCCCACTGTCCGTTTTGCAGGACCAAAGCAGCACCAGTCCCACCTCCAATCCCTAAGAAACCACTCACCGCCATAATGCAGTGTCAGGACAGGAAAAAGGAAGTCATGGTAAATTTCAGTGTCTGTTCTCCTCTGCTCCATGTAAGAAATAATTATGTTTCTAAAAAGTTGTTGGCGATACTCACTGTGTTAAAATTCTCCAACAATGTGGAATTTCCCATTAACATGTTGCTCTAAGAAAGCTCAAACACCAGAGTTTGGGACAGAGGAAGAAGTTTTTCACAAGAATAGGTGAATCAGTCTTTGTTTTTACAGCCTTAGCAGGAGAGCACTACAGGCCAGCAACTGTAAAAAACAGCAAAGAAAACAGCAATCAGACCCTTTAAATACCCTTCCTGAGAGCTTGGCAAAGCTGTACTTTCCAAACACACCTTCAAGGCTATGCTTGGTGGGTGTAAAAACCACTAGAGAAAAAAAAAAAGAAAAAAAATAAAAGAAAAGCAGTGTTTAATTTCTGTAAGAGTTGCATCTAGACCAGGTACAGCATACAGAGGCTTTCCAGGACAAGCAGGAGTGTGTGTAGAGAATGTCAGCAGACAAACCAACAGCTAGCCAGGAAATTAGCAGTGGTTTTTGCTGGTGTTAACTAACTTGCTCACGTGCACACAGTGCCTGTCACGGAGGTACTCTGTGTGTGTGTGTGTGAGAGGGCTCTGTGTGTGGTAGGTAATGAGCTGGTGCTGGTTTCTGTGCAGCAGGGAGTTTACCTCCAGGCCATTGGTGAGCTAATGAAGGAGTTCCCTTGCTGTCCGGCTGCCAAAAAGAAAGGAGGGAGTGGGAAGGCAAGGACAAGGCAGGCAACAAAAGGCCCAGCCCCCTCGGGAGGTCTGCGTGGGGAACACATTTTTCACAATCATAGGAAAAAAAGCTGCTTTTCCACAGCTGGGAAACCCAGGGCCACCCTGACTGGGGGACTTCCCTCAGTCCAGACGAGCCTCTCCACAAAAGGTCACTCACACCGGCCACCTGGGAACAGGCACCTGGGGCATCCACTGGTCCTGCAACTGTTTTCTCATGGTCTTTCACCTGCAAGGGAAAAGGCAACTTTGAACTCTTCCTCACTGTAAAGACTCCAGCTGAGAAAGTTCCCTGGACCTGCACCATCAGCTCACTTCCCTGAAATCCCTCCTATTGTCTGAAAGAGCAGATTTGGCCTGGCTCAAGGAAAGGTTCTCCATCTTATCTAAACAATGCATTAAAATCTTCCCGGCAAATGCCAGGCATGCACCAAAGCAAGAGGAAACAAATCCTTGTTTGTTCTTCTCATGGGGGCTGAATTTTTTACCATGGTTGGCAGGATGGGGACGTCACTCTGCTCAGGGGACATGCACAATGGGGTGGTGACACTTCAGGCATCCTCCCACGGGGAAGTGGGGTTCTGTTCTTCTGGAAGGTGGGAATCCAAGGCTCGGAGTAGGAGCAGCAGGGTTTCTCCTTTTCTAGCTGGACTCTGAAAGCCAGCCTGTGTCCAGCTCTGGCAGATCAGTTTGTCCAGAGAAAAGACCCCAGGAAATGCCCTCAAGCAAGTCCTTGTGCAGGTGAACCAGGCTGTGAGACGCAGGAGATCCTGCCAGGGCTTTGCTCAGAGATCTTAGAGGAAGCCATAGTGATCTGACTGATTACACATGGATGCAATAAATGGATCTATAACCATCCTTGCTGCCAAACAGTGCCACTGCTGCTGCATCTTTGACCCAAGCAGATGCAGAGGGCTGAAAAAAATAAAAGATCCTGCATCTTGAGGAAATAACTTCATTATTTTCCCACATCAAAACCTAACATGTATTGAAAGAATTTTAGCCCTGTTATCATGTTCAGCAGCAGCCACAACTTGTGACAGTTCATGTCCCGTTTTTGCTTGGCTGCTTGGCACTAGGCAAATCCAGAAATCCAAGTCCTCATCAGGACTCTATGAGATTCAGAGGCCTCCAGATACCATCCCAAAGAAGAGAGTTCTGAAATGGTTTCCTCCTGAAGCATCTTCAGAAACTAATGGCAGAAAGCTTCCCAGCTTTGTTTGTGTTTTTTTTTCTCCAGAGGTATCTGAAGGTTTTTTGGGCTTTATTTATGAATTGGAGTACTGTGAGGATTTCTCCGTGGAGTTAGAGCTAGCTTCCAAACCAATATACAGCACAATGAAGATCATGACTCATACGGCAAATGCACAGCAATGTCCATCCCTAGCAACTGCAGAATGACAGCAGAGAGAAAGTATCTCAGCAAGGACAGCATGGGTGTGCCTGAGAAGGGGACCACTGTCTCAAATCTCAAACACAGATCCCACTTCTAAATAGAAAGGGTCCTGGACACAATGCCGTCATTTTGCCGAGCAGGGAAAGCTTTGGATACTGGGGTTAAACAGCAAGCTGAGCCCCCCCCGCTCTCTCTTGGAGCAAGTTATCCCACGCAAGGGGAACATGTCACTGCTGGGGACAGTGGGGAGGGAGAGGGAAAAGCTGCTGGAGACCATAGGAGACTCTGTGACATTTCTGCTTCTCTCATGTAGCTCTTGCCATGGTAGTGCTTGAGGGCTCTGACAAGAATGATGCTCCATGCCACATAAAAATGTGCAAAGAGGAAGTTTTTGGCTTTGGGCAGCTTGAAGTCACTACTAGTGATGGGCTGGGTGGGGATGGAGACACGTGGGGAAGTCAAGTGGGTTGCCGTATGGCCAGTGGCAAGACAAGGATCTTCCCAGGGTGTCCCAGTGACTGGTGAGGAGTGGAGAACAGACTTGTGTGCTTGCCCCTTTGACCAAAGGGAGTGAAAAAAACCACATGACCAGCCAGGAAAGTGCCATTTCTGTTCTGCAACTGAAATGTTTTGTGGCTGTCAGCTTAGTTTCTCTGCCTAGTCCCACCTCAGACCCCTCCAGCAGTCTCCTCCAGCCTGAGCACCCCACCAATCCCCAGCCAAATGTGTCCTGGCATCCCAGCTTTCCCACAGCAGAAGATCCTTTGGAAAACAACCAAGCCACCTGAAAATCCACTTTTACTCAGCAGCTACTGCTAGGCTCAACTGCAATCTGGGGCTTGGAAAACACAGCTTTACTTGTTTTAATTAAAACCAAGTCCCTCCACCCAGACTTGCCTCTCTGTCACTCTCGCTTTCTCTCCCCAGCCCTCTGACGCATTTCAGCAGACATGTCATCAGACTCTGGTTCAAGGGAGGGGAGCAGCCATCTAATGCAGCCTCTTGCATCAGTATCCCACCCTTCTCTGGGGAGCTGAGACGATGGGCTTGGCAAGCAGGAGGGAGGCTGCCGTGTGAGCGAAGGAGCACGCGTACGTGTCGGCGCGTTTGTGCTTCGGTGGGAAAGCAGAGGGCGCGTAAACACAAAGCCCCCTCTCCATCCCCTGTTCCTGGACCAGGCTCCCCAGGCAGCAGTGGGTACTGCTCTGGAGGCTGGGGCAGGGATGAGACAATATCCTCCTTCCTGATAGCATCACCAAACACGGCCAACTCTGTGTGAAAACTTAACGGGAATCTCTGAGGGTGCCATAAACCACACTGCTCGTAGAACAGATCTAAAGGCATGAGGATTTTAAAACTGGAAGCAGAAACATATGTTTCCCCATCCTAAATGCACACAACTCCCAGTCTGCTGGGTCCCTGTGCCTCCTCTGCTCATCAGGCTCCACATTTCCAGGAGAGGCTTGTCAGTGTTCAGAGGCCCGGAGGGTACCTGGCAGTGTGAACGTAGATGTTCAGGCCTACACCCTTGCTGGGAAATCAAGGGAGCTTGGTACTGCCTTTCAATGATGATCCAAGTGTTTAAATCTCTATTTGGTGCTCCTGCCTGGCAGCTCACGGGTGTTCAGCCTTAGAAAAACCTTGTTGTTTATTTAGCATTCTAACTGTGTCTTTAAGACCTAATTTTAGATTCCTACTTCTGAAAATGTATCTTGCCAACCTCACCACATGTAACTAAACACGTATTTTGACATCCACCTCCTACTCAAGAATTTAATTTCAAAACATGGCTGTTTTATTTTAAGACGTAGGGAAATAGCAATTTTTTTTGGCTACCCATTAATTATCAGGGTCATTAGTAAGGATTTAATCATTACAACAAATAATTCAAAGGTGTATATGTCTAATTAAGTGTATGTGCCTAACAATTTCCAGGGAATGACACATGAATGTGCCTTGCGAGTTAAGTATATCTGTACATCTCACTGAAGCACAACCAGAGAGTTTAACTGGGGCCAAACTCCTTGCAGGGCCAAACTGGCCCAGGACCAGAGACTTCAGGGTAATAAATGAATGGACCTCACCCAGGTTTCTTCCTCAAAAGAGTTCTGGGTTTCCATTTTTACCTTAACATGGCATGCAGATATTTGCTGTTGGTCAGGGCTAATTCCATCCTGGTAGAAAATACTTGCTTTAATTAGTGCACGGAGCCATCTTCTCCACCAAGTTCATTTTAAGCTGTTGCTGCACCCCCACAAGTTAAACAAGATATGGGTTGGACTGTAATGGAGTGATCTTGCAGCCTGAGCAAGGCTCACACTCAGTGCACCACAAGCATCCTTACAATCCCTTGCCTGTTTTGCCCAGCTGGCCTGTATTTTGAGGCAAGAAGGATACATTTCTGGATGTTTGACCACCACACGGCACTGCAGGACCCTGCCTTCATCAGAAGGCTTTGAATGCCACCTCTGCACTCACGGCATATTCCACATTTTGCCTTGTTTTTTCTCACTCCAAGCTTTTGTGAAAGCTCAGAAAACTGCTCCTACTCCAGAAATCATTTTGCCCCGAAAGAGTTCAACTGATTCACTGGACTTCCAAGCTCTTTGAAGCTTACTCACCACTAGACACAATAAACCATCACAGCATAACTCATGCAGAGAAGACTGTGTGTCACTGCTCCGTGGCAGGAGCACACACAGGCTTTTGCCAAACGTGCAAAAGTATCTGGATGTCCGTGGAAGCCCAGAGCAAGCAGACCAGCCAAACCTCTTCACCATGAGGGCACGGAGAGGGCAAGTTCACACATCAGCAAGTTTGTGCTGCCTGCTAAATATCCCAGACAAGGACTGGGCACACCAAAACACCAGAGCTTCCACAGAAACACTCCCTTCTGCAAGCCAGACCATCTCTCTGCTGTGCTGCTGCCTATTTGGGCATAGAAGACCCTGAATCTGCTGTGTTCTGCCTGGATTTCAGGCTCCCTATCACCATTTCACTCTCTGGCATGCACACAGTTCTGCCTGGACCACATACAGATGCTGCACAGAGGGTTTTTTCCTCACCACAGCACAGAAATGCAGATATCTGTGACAAAGAGCAATTTTCTAAAACACTTCAGCGCTGCCCCTGGAAATTTTGTGAACAAAAATGGAGATGCTGCCCCAAGAAACTGGGGGGTAAAGCAGACTCAGTGCTGCCCAATGCCATGCAGCACCAGCAGCTCAGGATCAGGTGCCTCAGGGTAGCACCATGCACAAGGCTGAAAATTCTTCTTGAGATCTTCCTGTTGCAGAGGCACACAGCTCACCACACAACCAAGGGGAAAGTCCTCTCACTTCCTTTCCGGTGATCCTGCACTATCAGCCCTGCTACAGAAGGGGAGCAAAGTGGAGATCACCCCTCCCGAATTTTGGTAGGATGAGGTTGTTCCTCTGGCACTTGTTCTGGGTGTGTGGAATTCAGAATGTGGCACAAAGTTACTTTCTTTGCCCTTTCCCCCTCTGCCTCCAGGACCCTGGGTTTCCTCTCCTGTGTGTCTGGGGTCCTCAGCTGTGCTTGGAGGGCAGCAGGAAAGAGAAATGCTGGCAGTGGCAGTGAGGGTCAAGTTTGCAGTGTGACTGTCCCTCTGACCTCACGCAAAGCTCACCAAAGGACATTCCAGGAAGACTGCAGGTGATTTTTTCATTTGCTTTAGCAGGAAAATTAGGAAGTAGCCCAAGTGGATGAGTTCTGGCAGCACAGAAGCTGGATTATCTGCTTGACTTGTCAAAATTGATGCACAGCAAGCAAGACTTCCAATCTGAAATCTCAGTTTATGGAAAACAAAGAGTGTAAAGAATGAAGGAGAATTTAAATAAAGAAGAATCAAAAGAAACAGGATGCCTGGAAGCAGGATCTGTCACCTTGCAGAGTCATTCAAAAACCCCAGATAACCTTTTATTCAGAACTGGGAGGGCAAACTTCAACTACCTATTTGCTGGAACTAAGGCCTTGTCTTCAAATATCTTTAGCAGCGGCTCTGGTATTCTACCCCTAAGTATTGTAGGAAATGCTAGACAGAGCACAAAAACGAAGCCTGTGTAATCCATGGCAAAAGAAACCACCAGTTTTGTTGTTTTCTGGGGTTTTTTTAATTGAACCCCTTCAAGGGTTGAGTCAAATCAAGGCGCACTGCCTCTGATGTCACAGCCCTGGTCCAGCTGGGAGTGCAGAGCCTCTCCCATCCCTTGATCATTCCACTGCCCTGTTCCTCTGCTCCTCTTCTTGTAACAGAAGGATCATTGTCTAGAGCAGAAGACCTGGTCATCTGTAGTCCTCTCCCTCCAGCAGATGCACAGGGCTGCAGTAAACACGACAGCGCAATTAATAACCGAAATCAAGTCTGGAAAATGAACGCCATGACGACAACAAGCATGACATTGCAGAACTATTATTCGTGTGCCGGGCAGATAATTGCAGACATGCACCAGTCTGGGAGCATTTTATTTGTTGGTGATAAGATAGCAGCCACAATAAAGTTAACTGTGTCTCCACTGGTTGTTTCAAGGAGAAGCGGGGGTTCTTTGACCTCTGGCATTCCAGACATCTCTGAAGATTATCAGAGCAGTCTTTTCCAGCCTTTAAACCTTTGCCTGGTTCTACAAATCTGCCACACAAGGTGCAAGTGTAAAGCTTAGGGATCCTTTCCCATGTGAGGAAAGCAGCCTTCTCCATCAAAATGTATTTAGGAACGTGACTTAAACACATTCCTGACAGCAAGAATGTCCTTGAGGGTCTTCCTGAGAGAGTCCTCGTAAGTGACCTGTGGTTTGGCAACACATTACCTGGGGTACTGAAAACTACATTTGAAAAGGGTTACACCAGGATTTTAACATCTTGTCCATAAAAAACAGAGGCCCAGCACAGACCCGTCCGTGCAACAACACTGCCTACTTTATTTCATGGCTTTCCCTGTGGAGAACAGGTGGGCTGGGCGAGTACAAAGGTGGAGGGGGGGAAAAACAGTGAAGGGAGAAAATAGGAAAAAAAGGATGAGAAAATGAAACAAAATTTAAAAAAAATTAGTGGTGAAAGAGAAAGAGAAAGAATTAGGAAATGGTCAGGCACAGCCAAGGAAGGGTGTTGGCTCAGGAAAAGAAACCAGCTGAGAAAAGTGTATATGATGCTGTGTCAGGAGGTGAAAAAAAAACGGCAGATAGGCTGGTCCTTGTTTCAGGAAATGAGAGAAAGGTTGGGGAGATTTAAGCTCTGTTTCTGCTTCTTCCAGAAGCTGGATGAATTTATTGGCCACGGTTAATGAGCGTCTCAGATGCCTCATGAGCCCTAAAGCAATTAATGCTAAAGCATCCGTTAAGGATCTGTTGCCTCTGTCCCAAAGGAATCAGTGCAGAACAAAGCGGGTTTTTTTCACCCCACAGTGATTTCAGGAAGATAAATGCCCACATGAATAACTCACAGGTGGCTTGTATAGGTACTGAGTGATGGAGGGCACACATGACAAGGTGAAACTGCCACTGTAGTGGCAGGACTGAAAGGAAGTGACAGGGCAAGGAGTAATGGACACAAATTGAAAGAGTGCAAATCTAGGTCAGATATTAGGAAGAATTTTTTTACTCTGAGGGTGGTGAGACACTGGCACAGGTTGCAGAGGTATTTTATGTTTGAAAAAGGACTCCTGTTCTCTTGGAGACTATTTTCTCTCGCAGGTAATATCCAGCTAGAGACTTATAGTTCTGGTAGAATCAAAAGAGACACAACGTTTACCAAAGAACAGCTTCAGCCTCTAGCCAAGGCATTCTCATAAATGCTCATGCAGAACGTATTTCTTATTCTCCTCCTGTAATAATCCTGGCAGGTTCTTCATTCAGAGCTGGTTTCTCACAATTTCTGGGCTGCCATGTGAACAAGGCAAGGACAGAGGACAACAGGACAGAGGATGGGCACACAAGTATGAAGGCCATGCTTTTCTTTGAATCCCAAGTGCTGGTCCAGTCAAAACTGGTTGATTTTTGAGTGGAAAACCTTCCTCGAGGAGATGCTGCTTTATGTTATTTTTTTATTGCACTCATCTGCTGAGGGACATATTCCCTCCTTCCTAGCACAGGCTTCAGCTCTCTGTTTGTGGCTATTCCAGACTCAAGAGACTTCTGCTTCAACTTCAGCGAAATGCCCCGGGTCAAATAGTATTTTCTCTATTTTTTTCCTCCAATTCTTTATCTGTCTCTCCTTGAAGCTTCCAGCTTCACGTGACAGATGACTTAATGCAAGGAGGCTGTCCTGGGGTGCTGACAGTACATCACTCATGCCAGTAAGGTAAAACTTGTTCCCAGAAAGAGGTGATTCTGTCATAATCAGGCTTCAAAACACAACAGACGTGCCATCCTCGTACCATCCCTCACAGGACTCATTGCCCCTTTCTTTGAAGAATCCCTTTAAAGCTAGGTGCTGAGAATAAGTGATTTTGGCAACTTTTCTTTGCTGCACCGAGATTCCTTGATATTGAAGTGCCTTTACTCTTTCTGTTTTGCAAGGATCCCACAACCTCCACCTTAATTTTACATCTGCCTGACCTTAATGATGACCCTTGCAGCCTGGGTTCCTCCTGAGGAGTCAGTGAACAGGATTAAGTATTTTCCATACAGCACTGTCTGGAATTATCTGTCTCCCCTGTTGACAGTGACCCCACACAAAAATCTGCCTCCCCCAGAGCAAGAAGGTGCAAATCCCTTCCTCATTTTGTAGGGTAGCTCTGGCTTTTCCCCTCAACCAGGCAAGGTTACACAGCCACAAGAACCACTGCTTGCCATGCAGCTTGAGAAGCAGGCTCAGAGTATTTGCAGAGCTCCTGGGTAAAGACAGAGAAGCTTCCAAGCCCTGTGTCAATTTCACACAAAAGACATTCTCAAATTAACCCTGCAGGAGCATTTAGTGACATCAGTAATCTTAGCATCAAGTTCCTTGTGGCCGTTGCTGTTGGAGGTAGATTTCCCATCCATATTCCTTACTGTAAACATGAGTTGTGTCCTAAAACTTCCCATTCTCACTCCGTGGTCATGCTCGAGGACACTTCTTCCCTAAGTGTGTGCACGTTGATGCAGTCCTGGATCAAACAGCACAGAAATGCTCCCATCACCATGTTGTGGTCATGTATCACTGATCAAACTGTTCACAAATCTTGATATACCTGACAACCTCACACCTTCATTTTCTTGGAGAATAAATTGTTCTCAAACAGGCTTTAATGACTCACTCCTTGGGTTTAGAGGGTCAGATTGAATTTAGAGACATGTGACTATCAGCAGAGAGGAGGAGAGCTTTGCTGTCATCTTCAATACTGAACACAAAAACCTTCGAAGGGTTTGGTCTGAATTTCAAACTTTGCTTATTGCAATAAGCACATTCATTTCTCTACAGCAAAGCTAGCTCCAAGCCTACAATAAAGAGAGAGAAACATGAACTACACAAAGCTTCTGTGGAGAGTCCAGAGCAAAACTGCCTAAAAATCTGGAGTTGCTCAAAACAAGTGCCTGAAATGAATTGTTAAAAATCAAAGCTCAAATGGGAAGGTTGGGTCCAACTCCAAACACCCCTGAAGTTCTGCAGCTCCTCAGCCCATGAGGTGTTTGGGAGGGGATCATCTCTCACAGGCTGTCAGCTATTGAAAACAGGTCCTGAGCATTTTGTTCAGCCGTGCAGCTTCAAATTCAGACTGGCCATTATCCATCAACCGCACTGAGGCATGCTCACACCCTCTGTCCTGCAGGGGCTTTCCTGAATCAGGACCAAGAAGCAACTTAGACCTCAATAAGAAGGACACATCAATTCTGTCTTGCAGATACTTACTTTTTTTTCCCCCCTTCTCTCATCATCCCATGCCTTGCTAAAGTTAACAGAAAAACAGTTGTGTGTGCACATAAGCAGCCTGGAATCAGTGCTCTTCTGCTGGGTTCTTATGTTACATTCTTTTGTGCTACATACAATTTCCACTAGGACATTTTGTCCCCCAGGCTTCATCAGCCAGTCCATTACATCCACCCCCCTGCACCCCCGCCTCCCTCTGGTTGCATAACTTCAGCCAGGATGTTAAATTAACTCTCTTCCAGATGAGTTTGACATAATCTTATTTACTTTCATAGAGCATATGCCAGTATGCAAATACATTACTCAGCACTATCGACTCTGCACTTTCACCAAACTATTACTCTTTGTTTTTTTAACGATGGTTCACTAGATACCAGACAGGAACATTGCTGTGCCAAACGGCAGGACACTCATGTCTAGCAGGACAAATCCGGTAACACTGAAAACCGTCTGGCTGGCATTTGTGAAGGTTTACGAGTAAGGGAGGAAAACAACCCGTTTCCCACCTCAGCACTGCACTCCTGCTCCTTTAGGTCGTGCTTTTGCATTCTGAAGGAAATCTCAACCAGTTCCTCCAGATCTCCAGGACATGGGCAGCCACAAAGGAGAAGCCCCCAAGACTGACTCCACATTTCGCGGTGACGCGGCGTCCGTGTCCAAACAGCTCTGCGGCTCACAGGCACAACCCCAGCTGCCTCCTGGCTGTGTGGCAGGGCAAGAAAAGCCTCACAACCCACTCCCGTGCTTGCCATAAGAAGGAAAGCCAGGTGCAGGAGCCACAACAACAACTCTGCAACCAGGAGTCCCATTTCCACATCTTGGGGTGGCGGGACACGTGTCACCCGTGGTGGTGAGGTCAGTCCTTAAGAGCTCTGCTGCCCACACAGAGGCAGCCACACCGAGGGCAGGTGTCCACGGGAAGGCAGAAACGGCCCCAGGCATTTGTGTTTTGGCAGATGTAACCTCTGGGTGAAGCCTGTGCGAGCTGCACTGTCAAAACTGTGGACTCAAAACCGATTTGTGTGTCTGCCTGAGACAAACACCCAGCCACAACCAAGCTGAACAAGAAGAGTCAGGAAATCCCCCTCCTTCCACCCACATCCCTTTGCAGCAGTCCCATTTCATGGGAGGTAAAGAAATCACGAAAAATGGTGGAGAAATTGGATCAGAGGAGACTTCCTGCAGTCTTGCTTGGTAGCTACTGTGACCTACCACGGTCTTCCAAGATAAAAAACTGCACTCGGAGCTACATTTTGCACATGATCAGAGCACAGCTAAATGCACAAACGGGCACAAAAGGGCTTGAAAACAGTGTTTGCAGACTGGAAAACAAAGGCACAGCAAGTAAACACAAGGAAGTGAGAAGTTCAGCTGAAATGCCAAAGCAACAAATTCTTTGCGCTGCCTTTCTTACTGCTGTGGTGGGTCTGGGGATGGTCCTGCTGGGCTGCCTGTGCTCTTGCTGATGGGGCTGATCTAAACTCATGGGCAGTTGTCAAAGTTTTGGGAAAAATACCAGAAACACAAAGCCGAGGGCAGGTGTCCAGAGTCTGCTTTCAAGGCTTCCAAGGCTGAGGCAGGTCTCTGGCTACTCTAGGGGCAAAAAAAGGCTTGTGCTGTCCTTGTTTCTTTTGCTAACACCACGGTGTGGAACCACCAACGTGCGTGCAGAAAGGAGGCTCTTTGATTCAGTAAGAAACACCACTCCAGCTGCCCAGTAAATACCCACCCTCATTTTAATAGGGCTCTGGCCTTGCTAACCACATCCTACACCAGCCTATTTATGGCACAGATAAAAATAGCGCAGACCTTTCACACGGAATTAGTGTTTCTACTGGTTTTAATTGTTAACCAGCTTGGAACAACTTTTTGAATCTGGAACTTGCTGTGGTTTTTTTCTTCAAGTGAGGGAAGTCAAGTTTTTATTTCAGCAGGCTCATTTCTCTCTCTCTGTTTCATGTGTGATTACATTTAGCATTGATGTTTCTGATATATTCACATGCCAAGAAAAAGTATTACTTTCTTTCATCCTTGAACAATCCAAACTCATATTTAATAACTGAAACTTGGCATGCTGATCAGTTCTCAATAAAGCCTACACATGGTTTGCCAGGGAAGTATGTTTAAGAAGGGCTGATCTGTCTGTTCCTGAAATATTATCAGGATTGTATGGCGTATCCTCGTTATCAAGTGAAAGGCCTTCCTCCTCCTAACAGCTTTTTTATGAATGACTTGAAAAGGTAAATTTAGTCAAACAAATGAAAAGCATGTCCTTATGCTGTGCAGCCTTATGCTGTTAGCCTGGGTTAAAAGAATATCTCAGGGACAAACACTTCATAGGTAGCTGCAGGACACTCAGAGATTGGGAAGGGAGTGGATCACTTTCTCTGAGATACCAAATATCCAGAACAAAGCTTTTGGGTTCATCACAATCGCTCTGGCAGGTGTGATTGTAGGAAAGGTGTGGAAGGAAAGCACCATGAGCTGCACTCTTTTTGAAGAGAATCTGTTAAACCAATCTGTGAAGTGCAGGAGGAAGAACTGTCAAAGAACAGGGGAAGGGTTCCCACAGGATTCCTGCAGGAGGCAGGAATGGAAGAGCAGCTGCTAGTCTCCAGGTTTTCACCGGCCTTTTCTCAGAAAAAAAATAAAATAGCACCACCACTGAAGTCAGTGGCACCAAGCCTTACCACCTCTTACTGATCAGTTCAGCTTCACTGAATTCAGACTATCTCAGGCAAAGCAACACCACATTGCCATCCCATGTCTTTTTGCTCAATTCATTTCCTGTGGACCCTCTACAAAACTGCAAGAAAATAGTTTTCTTAAATCTAAAAATTAAAATAAAAAAATACAAAGTAGTAAGGCTGTGAGGTAGGATATTGATAAGCCTACACAAGAAAAAAGAAGCCAGACCTTCTTTACAAACCAATTTTTTTCAGCTTTTCTCTGTGTCTGCTGGAATTTGGCAACTACCTGAGTGTTTGCTGCCCTCCACAAGTGGCTCATTCCTGGAGTGAAGTCACAAGTCTCTGCTTACTCCATTGAGTATTAACATGGAGATGACTCTGACTCACAGGTTCAACACTGTGACTTGACTGCTGCATGACAGGCTGTTAATTTTCCTTTTCTCCAGAACTTAGGAAAAAAAAATCAAAAAAGCAACCTGTTCACACCACAGCTAATATGTCTGTTTTGCTCTACACTTAAAATTGCTCCAGGCAGTGCCTTTCAATCACTTTCTTACGACAATAAAAGATTCCTTCTTTTCCTCACAATACCATACCTAGCACAGCATAATTCTGGGGCTAAAAAACGTCCTCCACTCCTGAACAGCTTTACTAACTCAGCCCTTTACTTAAATTAAATATGAATATCTCAATATTTCATTTACAGTATTTAAATTTTCCATGTGATACTCTGAACTATTGCTCTAGGTGCTTCCAGCACACTGTGGTCTTGACCACTGCTAAGCATCCGGCCATGGAATTAAATGTTTGTCCCTCAGGGTCGTGCTTTCAGTGTGTCTGCATAACCCTGTGGGACACAAAAGCTAGGTAGCTGTCTTCCATACCTGCGTGGACCGTGCAGAAGGGAGTCACAGATGGCTGAGAAAGCCTCCTGTGAAGTATTAGTGCTCAGGAGAGAAGTGAGCAGCTAGTGGTGGTGA
>VXBU01002457.1:158035-168944 GCA_013400315.1 Bombycilla garrulus
GCTGCCGCCCCTAGGCAGCCTGCAGGGCAAGTTCGTGGTGAAGGCGGTGGGCGACTACAGCCACCCCGGGCTTAGCCCCAAGAGCTGCCCCGCCGCGCCGCCGCCCGGCGCCGACGGCCCTGGCGCGCCGTACACCTCCCTGCCGCGGATGTGCCCCAAAATCAAGCAGGAGGCCGCGCCGCCGTGCACCCTGGCCCCGCCGCCGCCGCACGGCAGCAGCCCCCGAGGAGCCCCTCAGCACGACTTCGCCCTGAGCAGCCGCCCGCTGCCCGCCCGGAGTACGCCTTCGCTGGGGCCCGAGGAGATGCTGAGCGGCAGAGACTGTCTCCCCGCCACGCCGGGGCTGGGCCACCCGCCGCTGCCCCCGGGGTACCCCCCGGCTCCCGGCTACCCCGCCTTCCTGCCCGAGCAGCTCTCTCCCGGCGCGCTGCAGTACCAAGGTGAGTGCCCGCGGTGCTGGGGCAGCAGCGGATGTCCCCGCTCGGACGCTGGCCGTGCTCACTCCTCCCTGTCCGCCTCTAGAGCTGATGCCGCCGGGGAGCTGCCTGCCTGAGGAGACCAAACCCAAGAGGGGACGCCGGTCATGGCCTAGGAAAAGGACGGCCACGCACACCTGTGACTATGCGGGCTGCGGCAAAACCTACACCAAGAGCTCTCATCTCAAGGCACATCTGAGAACTCACACAGGTTAGTCCCGGCGTCAGGGTCAAGGGGATGTCCTGGCCTGAGGGGCATGGCGTGACCCCCTCGGACAGTGGAAGGGCGTGAGTACAGGAGGAGGGGTGAAAACAAGAAGACTTTTTCCTTGCCAGGTTTCCGGGTTTTTTTTTTTTTTCTCCCCCTTGGCTACGTGAAGTCCTGTGCAGTCTTCGCTTATTGGCTTGACATTTTGCTTAATGGTTCAGAGTGACTCAGATGTGGGAGCGGGTGGGTTTCTTGCCAAGTCAGAGTTTGTTACTTCTCTCTTGCTATGTGGCTGGCTAATTAGCAGGTAGCTGGAAGCTGGATGGGATTTGTTGCCTTGGATTGTGCCTTCTGAGAAGGCAGCAGACCACTCTCAAAGATAACCGCTTTCTTTGCTGGGGGTTACGTGCTTTACACAAACACCTGTCTCTTGGCTGGCTGTAGGGAGAGAGGTTGTGCACCTCTGCAAGCTGTTTCTCCCTTTTTGGGAAAACTGAGATAGATTCCCTGAAGAGTGGGGGCTTTCAGCTGAGCTGGCAGCTCTGATGGGGTGCCGCACCTACCTGTAGGATGTCTCCCCCTGCACCAGCAGAGTGTAACTGTCGATTGTCCACTGCTGGAATTGGGATAAAGCCTGCCCAAAGTGTGTATCTGAGCTCAGTCTCAAACTTTAACCTTGCAGCTGAGTGCAGAGTTGCAGTAGCTGAGCTTGTGAAAGCAGGTACAGCACATGGGTTTTGCCAGCGTGGGCATTCCGTAAGAGTGACTAAAGAACCTGGGAATTTGCATAATTTGAATCCCCGGGTTGTGAACCCGATTCAAAACTTTCTCCTGAAGAGGAGATGGGAAAGGGAAAACATACTGGCATTGCAGTAGTTAGGCTATATCTTGAGGTAATGGCAGCAGAGGAAAAAAAAATCAGGCAGGTGATCAGTGGACATCTGCCCCAAGCCAGTCAGCACCTTCCCCAGGATGTGTAGGACAGGCAGTTTGTAATAGCTGGGGAAGCTCATCTTGCCATCAACAGTGGTTTTTATATAATGAAGACACTAGTAAGACTGAATCCTTAATCAGGCCAAGCTAATGAAAACAGTTTCCGGCTGTTTTTTAATTCTTGAGACCTACAATTATCTAAATACGTTGTCTGCTGAGCTATTTCTGGTTGCTATTTGATTG
Source organism: Bombycilla garrulus (assembly GCA_013400315.1). Lineage (NCBI taxonomy): Eukaryota > Metazoa > Chordata > Aves > Passeriformes > Bombycillidae > Bombycilla > Bombycilla garrulus. Next base: position 159,896 of record VXBU01002457.1, read on the forward strand.
TGTAACACCGCCACCGAAAGCACACACACAGGTGCTCTGAAGTCTCGTGTGCAAGGTCGAGAAAACTAGCATTTTACTGAAGATTTAAGTGGCACTGGCATTTCGTAGCACCTGTACATCTTGAAAAGACAGCCTCGCTCTTTTAGTCTTTGTAGTTTGCTGGCAGCTGCTTCATGAGGTTCAAAGGTTTGAACACCCTTTGTTTCATCTAGGACAACGGCTTGAGAGGTGCTACAAGTGGTAGCCGCAAAGAAAAAACCAAAAACCCCAGCTGATCTGTTTCATTGCTTGATGTTTTTTTTTTTCCCTACAGGTGAGAAGCCTTATCACTGTGACTGGGAAGGCTGCGGGTGGAAGTTTGCCCGATCCGATGAACTCACTCGTCACTACAGAAAACACACGGGCCACCGCCCTTTCCAGTGCCAGCGCTGTGACAGAGCCTTCTCCAGGTCGGACCACCTCGCCTTACACATGAAGAGGCACTTCTGATTGGGAAAGCTGTGGATCTTTCCCCTGACTGCCGCAGAGATTCAGTATTTACAGCACAAGGACTGTCTTCCACGAGTTGGGCAGAACTCGTTTTAAGCACTACAGATAATCGAGGTGAAGTCTTCCAAAGAGTGGAAAAGAGGGATAACTGCATACGGACATTGCAACTTTCTTTTTTTTTATAGTTATACGCTTAACCAAAGACGTTGGGGTCAATGACTGGATCTTCTATCATTCCATTTGTAAATCCAACTTGAATTATTTCTGGACTACAGAATGCCAAGGAGTGACTGGAAGTCACGGATATCAGGGTTAAACAGACTGCATGTAGTTCGGAGGGTGGGGATATTACACAGGGAAATGACATTCCCTTAATTTCCTTTCAATGCAATATTAGATGTACATGTCATCTTGTACTTTCTTTTGGGGTTTTTTTTTTTNNNNTTTTTTCCTTCTAAAAGCCATTACAATGTTAAAAGAGGAGGAAAAATTCAGGTACAGAATTATATTTTAAAAGCCTATTTTATGGTGCTTAGTGACTGTTGGTTCTAGAGGTACCAAAACCAGGAAGCCAAAGTTCTCAAACTGCTGCATATTTGACAAGGAACTATTTTTTATCTTCCGATTGCCAATTATGACCTAAATCAGGTGAATTACCCTGGTTTACCTTTTTTATTAAGAAAATAACTTTATGCAGACAGTCTGTAATGCACTGTGGTTTCGATGTGCAATAGTTTGTACAATGGTTTATTCCCAAATATGCCTTAAGCAGAACAAATGTTTTCTATATAGTTCTTTACATAATAAATATGTAATATAAATTTAAGCAAACTTCTATTTTGTATATTTGTAAACTACGAAGTAATAATGAACATTTTGTTGGAATTTGTATTTTGCATATTCAAGGTGAAAATAAGTTTTAAATAAACCTATAATATTTTATCTGAACAGTTGCTCCAGTTTTTTTCTGTGTATGGACATGGCCAAAGAAAGTTTGTTAGTATTTGGTGGTGGTTAAGTTTACCAAGGCAAGGAGGGGGTGGTGGCAAACACTTGTAGTCTCAAGACTACAAAGACAGGATTGTGTAAGTGCAGTGCTGATGTTATATCCCTTTTTAGGGAAAAAGGTGCATGGAAAGTTTTTGCTCTGGATGTTGAGTTGCCACTTATCTCACCTGTGTGGGTGAAACTGTAATTTACTGTTTTTAAAGTAATTCAGTTTGAATTATTTCCTTGAGGACATACTTCTGTTGAGGACATAAGACCTTGCGCATGTGATTTTTTTTTTTTTTTTTTTTAAGCTGTCTTTTTCAGCAATGAAGGATTCCCAGCTTCATGGCCTCAGATTTCTTAGACAAGCCAGTGTAACCACTTCACTGTGAGCAAAAGAAAACCCACTGAGTAATGTCGAGCAAAGAATTAAACCTGGCTTGGAGAATAAAGGCCGCGTGCACAAAACACCGTTTAACCATCACCCGCATGGAGTTTTCCTTTGAAACCTGCTCCATCCTGGGAATCCAGTCTCTCAGCGAAGAGCCAGGATTCCAGCAGGAGTGCACACAGAGCCAGGGAAGGCTGGCCATGCCGGGACTGAGGACGTGTGGCTGCGTGGTCCCCGGCGTCCCTCCAGCGGCACGCGCCGCGCCGAAGCTGTGGGGGCGGTGAGCCCGCCCCAGGTCATCACCAGCCCCGTGGTGCTTCTCCTTCGGGACCTCATTGTTCCAGCTGCCTTTACAGAATGTGTAGCAAACAGATGATTTCCACATTAATGCCGGGTGAATGGGACCTGTTTTTCTCACTACTCTTCATTAAAAGGGAAGAAGCTATTCCTCTTCATCTGATTCGTAATGTCTGCCTGCTGGGAATTTGGGTGTATGTGGTGTCCAATAAAGCTGAGGAAAAAAAAAGCAGGCAAGAGACTTTTGTATCTTTGTAGTGGTTAAAACAAAGGTGGCAATACCAAATTTTTATGTCCGAATGTGCCTTTGGAATGCTACTAAAGTTCATATTTCGATGTGGTGTTTTTGTGGGGACTGGTGCCGTTTCTCCCTCTGTTTGTGTAAGTAATATAATGATGCAGAAAATATTTCTCAACTCTTATCGCCTAGGCATGCTTTGTTCAACTGAAAGCTATCTTTGTTGATTTGGTTTATAGGTAACACAGAGAGTAGGGAATGTCTTGTTTGGTTTGCAAATAGTGAGTATTTGAAGCTAAATTAAAGTTATGAGTCATCCTTTATCTGAAGCTTTCTCCATGTGAAAACTTTTTTACAATTAAACCAGGCATTTTTTTACCTTCTCTGTTGCTCTGCCTGTGAATTCTGGATGAGAGATTTGAGGTCAACACGCAGTTGGCGTGTGCTGGGAGCCTGAAACGTCATTGTCCCGTCCCATAATGCTGAGGCACTCTTGGTAGGTGTAGGAGCTCCTTCGTATGGCTGCCATTCAAAACCTCTTACATACGTGCAAGGTCTGTGTTCTAGCACATCTGTGAGTTCTGAAATCTGAAGATTTAATCTGAGAGACGGGTTTATTTTGCTTTTAGAGTGTTCTGTCATTATGCACCCTTAAGAATTTTGTAAGACACTGTAGCACTTAGGCATTATTCAGTTCAGCCAGCTTCAGTTTCTGCTTGATGTTTTTATGGACCCTAGGTCTCTAGTTGCATGAACAATGGCATTCTTGAAACAGGGCACTGTTCCCTATTCCACTTGGGTTTTTTCAATTCCCTTTTTTTTTTTCCATGATCCTAACCAAGCTGTCCTCATGTATGAATTTCCAGACTGAAAGGGACAGGACTGTAACTTTATATTTAAAAAGAAATGCTGCTGTGTCTTTAACCATTTCCAAATTGCTGCTCCTATACTTTTTTGGGACAGGAGCCAACTGCTCACTTTTTGCCATACAGCATGCAACCCATGAGAGGCAGTCCTTACTCTTAAGGAGGTCTCTGGGGGAAATACTGAAATGAGCAATGCTCTGGTGAGTAGAGCTAGAAACAGCATGTTGTGTTTGCCACCTGTTCCATTGTGTCTGGGATCCTGAAGTTGCACTTAGGTGCAGGATTGCACATGGATGCAGTGAAACAACACATGTATCAAAAAGTGTATCTCGTAAAAACATATGTAAAACACCGAGAAGTCTTGTAAGTATGTCTTGAAAAACAAGATTTGTTTAGCGTTGCTAAAGCTGTACTCATGTGTCACTTTGCTGGGGCATCTAAAAGTCAGGGTTTGAGGTTATTAGGGGTGGCCTCTCTGACATGGGGTGAGCACCTCCAGAGCTGCCCCAGAGCACTATTTCAACTACTAAAGGCAAAATCTCTTGCGGCAGGGAGTTATCTCTGCAGTCAAACTACAGCCATCCTTAATCCTGCTCACCCCTAGCCCAAATCTCTTTGGAGCACGCTTAGCATGTATAGATGGAGCTGCTTAAAACAAGATGGCACATGCCTGCCTGCCGAGTGCCAAGTATTCAAAAGTGGCACCACAGTAAAAATCTTCTCAGAGCCGCAACTGCTGTGCACTTGTCTGCTGCACACCGAGGCCTGGAAGTCTGGGTTTCGCTGTGACCCAGCACAAGTGGCTTCAGCCACCCCATCACACGGAGGGGGACTTGCAAGAGAGTTTTCTTATCCCTCGTGGTGGTTGCCAGATCCTGCCACAGCTGAACTCAGCTGCGAATCTCACAGGGATTTATATTAAGCTGATATGAATCAGTGAATTTCATTCTCCTTCTCTTTAATAAGGGAAGATCAGAGACTGCTGCGGTTAATCACCCCAAGTGCTAACGGTTCGGCAGAATTAGTTTACACAGGTTTCCTATGGGAGTGTGCTGGATCTTGGATCTAGCCTGCTTTCACTGGAGTCCCTGGCAGGCACTTTCAACAGCATTTGAGTGCAAGGATTTCCAAATTAACCTATGTTTGTCCCTGGGCTTTCCTGCCCTGAGTGTGACTGGGTCACGTGCTCTAAAGCAGCAAGAAAATAGGAATGGTTTGCAAGCTGGGGACACACAGAGCAGTGGTTACACCTTAGGACTTGGGCAGGGATCTGGATGTGGTAGAAGAGTTGATAGGAGGAAGTAAACTCAAGGTATGGTGAGCAAAACTGATACGGAGGGGAAGAGGAACACCACCGCCAGTGCTGCCACGTGTTGACTCAGGCTTGCCAGGAGAGCTCCCCAGATTAAATAGCTGTATTTAGGCTCAGTGGATGTATCTCTGGACACCAAGAGAGATGAGTGTGTACTTAAAAGAGAGGAAGGCCCATCATTCACCGAAATTTAATTGAGGTCACATTGGCTTGGAGCCACAGGGGAACACACCCACATTCCCCTGTCTGCCATACACCTGGATGACTCACGTTTCGTCTGCCCTTCGCTCTTACTGTGACTTTACCAGGGGAACATTTTCATTACTGCTGAAGGCATTGCCACCGAGTGCAGAAATGGTCTCTGCGGCATGGAAGTGGGCGGCGGTGGTGTTCCTGCAGCCTTGTTCTCCACCCTGGATGCATATAGGTATCTGTTAGTCTCTTTTTCACCTTTGGATTCATACCTGTGAGCCCTCGAGGCTCACCTTAATGGTGTGAAAGACGAGAGGGGAAAAAGTGGCTTGTGCTTTATTAATGTTTATTCTATATTTAGAGCATGTGTTCCCAGAGTTTTACAGGAGACAGGCGGCCCTAATAGCTACTCACAAGAGGCATTAGGCAGCTGCACCTTTTCCCTTCAGTAATGTTTTCCGTACTCTTGGAGCTGTGGCTTCTTTTGTAACCGAGATGGTGATTTTCACACAGACCTGGCTAGCTTGGGGTCAACCTCATGACTTGCTAATTAAGAAGAAGTTTTAGGGAACACGGAACACGCCAAGCTGCTTTCACTGTGAAACCTGGGTGAGCAGAAGGGTAATCATGTGCTGCTATCACCGCAGCCATCTTGCTGCAACCCTGAAAAGTTTTGCATGGTTTTGCTTTGGGTACAGCCTGCTTGTTTATCAAGCGCAAGCTAAGGCTTGCTTAAATCTTGCCATTCAAGTTCTTCACTGTTAAACTTTCAGGCTTTATTCAACAAAATAATCCAGCTTCGCTGTGTTATTTGGTTCAAGGCATTTAAGAACAGATATCCCGCAGTTATACAGAATGATTTACCCCACTATTGCCACAGCAGTTAGGAAAGATCTGACAGGAAATGCCACACCACCAGCACACAGTGGTTCATTTAGTGGGAGCCTCCTTGATGGTGTTCAGAGTCTGTTTGTGCATGTCCCAGTGTCACAGAATCACAGAGTCACAGAGTCTCAGAATCACAGAGTCACAGTATCACAAATAAGCTGAGTTGAAAGAGACCCTCAAGGATCATCAAATCCAACTCCTGGTCCTGCACATACCATCCCTCAATCCCACCATGTGCCCAAAAGCATTGCCCAAATGCTTCCTGAACTATGTCAGGCTTGGGGCTGTGCCCATTCCCTGGGGAGCCTGTTCCAGTGGCCAAACACCTTCTGGGGAAGACCCTTCTCCTGATATCCAACTTAAACCTTTCCTGACACAACTTTAGGCCATTCCATGGGTCCTGGTCACCACAGAGCAGAGATCAGTGCCTGTCCCTCCTCTTCCCCTCACCAGGAAGCCGCAGAACTGCAGTGAGGTCTCCCTTCATTCTCCTCCAGCTGCACAGACCAAGTGTCCTCAGCTGCTCCTCACATGGCTTCCCCAGAAGGCCCTTCACCATCCCCATGGCCCTCCTTTGCACACTCTCTAGCAGTTTAATGTCATTATTACATTGTGATAGCCACAAATGCACACAATATTCCAGGTGAGGCTGCCCTGGCCCAGGGTAGAGCAGGACAATCCCTCCCTGGCCCAGTCGGCCATGCTGGGCCTGGTGTCCCCAAGGACGGGGATGTCCCTCCTGGCTCCAGGACACTGCTGGTTCGTGTCCAACCAGCCATCAAACAGAAGCTCCAGGTCCATCCCAGGTGCAGAATCTGGCACTTTCCCTCATTAAACTCCATATATCTGGTGATTGTCCAGCCCTCTCATTTGTCAAGGTCTCTCTGCAGGGCCTCCCTGCCCTCAAAGGACTCAACAGCTCCCCTCAATTTTGTATCATCTGTGAACTTGCTCAGTATCCCTTCTAGTCCTTCTGGAACCCTGCATGGATGGCAGGAGCAGAGCCTTTGGTGTGCTTTGCCCTTCCAGCCCTGGAAGAGCATGGGAAGGCTCTCTGATTTTGCTGGCCTGAGGAACCAGATCTGCATTTGCCACATGGGAACACCTGACTCCCTGGGCTTTTGCCACTGAGTCCATCCCTGCGCTTCCTGCCGTGTAGAAATTCTGCAGAGAGGGCTTTTCTCATGTGCGGAAAACTTCTTCTTGATGTTCCTGCAAGAGTTTGATTTCACGCACCAGGCCTCTGGGAGGGTGCCATGGCATCAGCACTGTTCAGTGTCAAAGTCTCATCTAGGGTCACCCTCCTTGGGGGATCTTCTGGGGGCTTAGCACCTGTCACTGTTATGTTCCTCTTTTCTGATAAAAATTAATATTGTGAATTGGTATGTTGGTAAAGAACTGGGTGCAACACTGATGGCAATTGCTGAAGCGTGATGGAATTTACTTTCCAAGCTCTGGACGAGGTTTTATCCTGTGTTTAGACTCAAAACATACTGATTCAATAACGCTGTTGGCAACGTAAGGGGGCTGCCCAAAGGGATGCATTTGTCTTTGCACTGGGATGTGCAAGGCTTGGCTGTCCATTCTCAGTTCCCGGATCACACTGTTTCAGCAACAGACTCCTGTGGCTTATGAGGGATGGCTGAATTTGTTGGCTGTGCAGCAGATTATTATTTGTGTTTCAAAACATCAAAATGCTTTCCAGTGGGAAGCAAAACAACTTCGCCGCTTTCAGCCTTCCTGCCTCCCCAGTAACTGTTTGTGCTCTCTATAGCTTTAGAGATCATTACAATGCTGCTGTCACCAGCTCAAGATGCTTGACTGCCTTCCTTCTGCAAACCAGCATTTGCTTTGACAAGGTTCCCATGTTCACAATGTAAAATTCAATGGCAAGGTTACCTGTGCAAAGAGACCAGCTTGTAACTGAGGTTCAGAGGAGGAGCAGAGGAGCACAGGGCAGGGCAGGGGCCACTTCTGTGTGGCCATGGATGTTCTGTCCCAGCCACTGGCCAGAAATGGGGCTGAAAGGCACAAGTGGCCCTGTGATGGGAGTCTCTGGGGTGATTCCCCTTTGCTCCCTCTGCTTCCAGGGAGCCCTGATGATTACAGGTTTGCTCAAGCTCAGGAGCCTGAGGAGCACAGATGCCTTTCCATCCTGTGTTTATTTTATGCCGTAGCTCTGCAGATTCCACTTGCTCAATAAATATTTGATCCTCTTTGGTGCCTTCCTGAGCTTCTGGCTGCTGAGGGACCTTGTGGCAAGGACTTCCATGATTAATTGTGAGCTAGTCTAAAAATATAGGTGGTGGGGGGGAGAAGAAAAAAAAGTATTTCTTTTCTGTAGTCTCTGAGGCTGCTCCCTGCCAGAATCCTTCTGTTTCCCCTTTCTACACACTGCAGAAAAGGAAAGGATCTAACCTCCAGCTCTAACTCAGCCTTGAATTTGTTGTATATTACCAAAGCCTGGAAGGATTTGACTTTTGTTGTGCTTTTTAATTAATTTGTGAAGAGAAAGTAAATATGAGATTTTTACGTATGGATGAGTTAATCTCGTCTACTGTAGACTGGAAGAATGCCAGGATATTTGGCATAATATGATATTTCAGTCAATATTTACATGATGTTTTTGGTTTATTTGTTTGGGTTTTTTTTATTTCCAGGACATCTGAGAAGCCCCTACCCATCAACCCCCCTTTTTTTTTTTTTAAGGATGGATCTTTCTTCAAATTTTATTCAAAGAAGACAAAAATATTTTTCAGGATTTTTCTTTGTTTACACCTTGCAAAGTTTCATGAGTATACTGTTTGTCAAAATGTTTTCCAGCTCACGTACCTAAACATCCACGCAGATTGGAATAACTCATTATTTGTACACCTTGGTTATTGAGGCATTATTAATAATTGTGGGGTTTGTGTACTTGCTACTGTTATGTTTACGGTTACGTGGAGAGGGAAACTGACCACAGCAATGTTTATTGGCTCAAATCTAACTCCAAGTTTTTCTCTTCGATTACACCTTCAAAACCCTGTTTCTGCATGTCGTTCCCTGTTGTGTCCTAGGCCTTGAACAGCAAGTGTCAAAAATGCAGTGCCTATTTGTACTGGGTACTGAAATTCATTTCAGGTGAGAGAAATGTCTTTCTAAGAAGTGATCAAGGTGTATCAGGGCTGTCTGGGAATCCGACTACTTCATTAACAAACCAAATTCGTTTGGTTGTAGGTAAATCCCCTTGGTGAGATGAGGTTAGGGTTTATGTTGATTTGGGGCTATGCAAATGAACTGCATAAGCAAATCCAAAGCATTATATGTATAAATAGGTAGCACTTTGAAAAAGTTTAAGATCCGAATCTTCAGGGTCCAGCACTGGAAACTGTGTGTGAACAAGG
>VXBU01002457.1:171436-206225 GCA_013400315.1 Bombycilla garrulus
ACACACACACACACACACACACACACACACACACACACACACACTGACCCTAAACGGGGAAATACATATGCTCTTAAAGCTCTTTTTTGCTATTTTTTATTGCAACTCTGAGGAATGGGCTCCTGGGACAGGTCAGCTCTTCCCTTCAGCCTAAGGTTTGCAGGAGAAGAACCAGCAAGTGCTGGGAGAGGCTGGATCTTCCTGGGGAGCCAGCAGCAGCATGAGCTGGCAGTGGTCACCTCCCCTCCATGTCTGGCTCATGCCCCATCCTCTAAAGGAACTTGACTTCAACCTTCAGTTCTGTGGAGCATTTCACAGTGCAATGTCCTTCTGGTGCAGCAGTCATGGGCGTCCTGCAGGGCTGGTCTGGAGGACTGTGAGGACAAGCTGACAGTGTCTGGAGGACAGTTTTGCACGGGAAGTTGGAGCAAAAGTCTGCCTGAGAACACTCAATTCTGTCTGAATTCAGCAGCTCACAGGCCAGCAGAGATGGCCTTCCACAGCACACGGTGAGGGAAAACTCCGCTGTCTTATAAAAACACAAACAGGGGTCCCCTGGCTGTGCACCAGCCCTGGTGATGGTCCTGTAGATGTTCCCTGGCTCAGGAGGGTGTCCAGCCATGATGCCTGGCGTGGCAGTACTTGGTGGGCCGTATTCACACTCAGGTGAACAGGGGATAATGTTTAAAAATAAAGAGTTGACTCTCAAGAACTGCCTGCCTCCAGCAGAGGACTGCCCACCCAGGACTGACTGGCTGCCGCTGATTCACCTCTTAGGTAGGGATTTGTAAGATGCCTGGTGGTCTGAGCCCCATGGCAGTGATAACATTAACACCTTGGAGGAAATTGATCTGTCCCTTCTGTCTTTGACAGCAGCTGGTTTTGCTCATTTCAGAAAAAGAAAAAAAAAAAAAGAAAACAAGAAAAGTGATAGCTGTACTAATTTACTGCTTGAGGATCATCTTGTAGAGAGCCTTGGTTCTCAGAGGCAGAGTAACCAGCTGCCCTCATACCTACACACGCCTTGCTGCAGCCTCAGTCACTCGTGAAAACCTCTGGCTGTGTTTGTGTTCCTCCTTGCATTCTGTTTTTGGCAGGCACATACCTAACAGGTTTGTTCATCACCTCTCAGGCACTACTCACATGTTTTATGGCCTGGCTAAATCAGACCTTACAGAGACACAGTTGTCCCTGGTTTATCAAGTCCATGTGAGCAGAATTTGGCTTGTCTGAGTCTCCAGCAACAAATAAAGAGAGATTATTGCCTTTTTATCTTAGGTGGGAAAACCCATATGCTGATTTTCAGGAGCAAAGAGCCCCAATACTAATCGAAGGCAGAGAACAATCACATTTCCAGATGTTTGAGTCGTTGGGCTGTGCCTTGTTGGGTTTGTTGTTTTTTTTTCCCCATACCATTTATTGCTAGCGTTTTACAGAAGGCAAACAAGGCGAGGTATTGCTGCTGGAACGTGAAAGGAGGCGTTAACACGAGGGTACTTCTCCCTGGTGCTTGAAGGCTGGATGAAAAGTGTTTTGCCAAGCATTAATAGATCAGGCAACATTCGTGTCTGTCTGAAGGACAAATACTGAGGCTATTCCAGAAGCGCTGCCTGGGTTTTGGAGCAGGTGCGGGCTTCACCCTTAAAGTCTCCTGCCGAGGACCAAGGGAGGCGGCGCGACCTGAGCGCCAGCGGCAGCAGCGGCAGCAGCGGATGGTCCCGTGGAGCCGCGATTAATTGTTTTCTAGTGCCACCGTGAGGACTGCAGGCCCCGAGTTTTCCTGGGACTCCCGTCCAGCGCGAGTGCCCGCGCCCAGCCGGAGGGACGTGCCCGTGCCAAAATGTTCAGCGAATATCGGCACATTTCCAGGGCAGCCCTGCTGACCACCGCCTGTTTATGCAGGGGCAGAATTGCTGGGAATTTAGGCTGGTAGCATCGGTTTAAATCAGGATTAACTGGAGTAAATAAATTGATGCATGGAGCTGGCTGCACGGAGCCACTGGTACTGAAGGAAATCTCTGAGCCATCCCGGCACAGCTGTGCCTGCCAGCTTTGGAAACCTAGGAAAGAGACTCAGTGCAGCATCAGACTGCCTAAATCAATCAGGGTCTTGTCTTTAAGCTGCGTGGTTCACCTACCCAGCAGCATGGTGGCTCTGCAGTGGTGTACATCACACACCACAGTCCTCCATAAGCGTGCTCCCAGCTCGGTTTGTTTGTTTGTTTCTTTGTTTGTTTGTTTCTGTCATATTTATTCCAACATCACTCAGAAGACGAGATGAAAGCTGCGCGTTTCATCTCACCCTCCAAAGCTGGCCAAAAAAACAAGTGGCGGGCTCACAGTCGTGCCGGGATATCTGGTGTATCTAAGAATGCCCAATGATGTTTTGGGAGGAAGCGTGCAGTAAGTTAAAAACAGGTTAAGGCACTCGTTTGGGGCTCCAGAGAGCTGGCGTCAATTCCCAGCTCTGCCACAGACTCCTAGTGTGACCCGAGGCAAGCTATTTCCCTCCCGAAACACTTTCATAGTCAGAGAAGGCAAAATCCCACTTCATGTGAGTTTTGCCTTTGACTTGGTGGAGCCAGCTCCCACCCACGCATTTCAGAGCTTAAAAATTAAATGCAGGCTTAAGCACCTTGCTGAAATAGTGCCAGAACTTACCTGCATTTCAGCTTCCTACACCTAGGAGAGGAACAAAGATCACTTCCCTATTCCCACTCACTTTGCATGCCGTGGCTGAAGTCTGTTTGTCGTAGGACTGAGTGTAATTATGGGGCCATGCTGACCTGTTCCCCTGATAAACTGCAGCTCAAGCAAGAACCAGACTTGAAGGCCCTTGTGTTTGTCTGCCTTCGTTTGCACTTGGGTATTTCCATGCCTTACCAGCCTCTCTGCACTGAGTGGGGCTTTCTCCACTCTTAACTGGGAATAAACCAATCACAGCCCACGCTGTTGGAGAAAAATACGTGTTTCTGCCTGGGCTAGTAATGAGGTTCCTAGTGAGGGTCTCCTGCCTCCCTGTTTTTTTTCCATGGAACGGCGTGCTGTGGCGGCATACAGCTAAGTTTATATAACTGGCTCCTCGGAGCGCTGCCCTGAACAGGATATTCCTGTTGGCGAAGGGCTGTGCATTTGCTTAAACCAACAGTTGTAAGTCCCAGCAGCCCTTGACAGGTACAAACAAGGAACCGCAGCGAGGGCTGAGGGCAGGAGGGATTACTGTGCTTAGCAAGAAATAGGCTCTGGCATTTACATGCATATCGCAGATGCACTCTACAAGGTAAACAAATATGGCATAAAAGCATATTTGGCTATTCAAATGGCCCCGATTGTTCCTATTATGATGATGTCTCCCAGCATGTATTTAGGAACACGCTAATTGACTTTGTATGCATCAGGAAGAAAACTTCTCACTATCTGTTTCAGGATGGTTTCTGATGACATTTTCTTTTAAAGTGTTATTTATTTATTTCCGGGGACTGTTTGAAATTAAAATAGAGCCTGGCTCCGGCTGATATGCCTGGCTGCCTGTGCCAGGGCTGATGTTGGCCAGGGCAGAGCTTGCTGTGAGCAGGGATGGATGGAAAGGCATCTGCAGGTCCCTCCTGCAGCTCCAGGTCCTCCTCTTGCCTGGACAGTGGATGTGCCAGTGGTGGTTTGGCTCGACCAGGCACACACCAGTGACTCCTGAGCTGCCTTCACTTACAGCCTGAATATGCAAAGCAGTAACCAAAGACAGCCTCTGTGAGATCTGGGTTGTTTAAACCTCAGGTACATTTGCACGGCTCCAGCCTGGCGGTCACAGACAGCGAGCACAACCAAGGCCCTCCAGGACATTTATCAAACTACTCACCCTCCACACCGGGTTCTTCATTTCAGCCTTAAATGTGTCAAGTAGTTTGTTTAGCTCTTCTGAAGGGGAATTTGAAAAGCCCATAGGGGAAGCAGAAAGCAAACATGCCAATAAGTTCAGCAGCCCCCTGTACTGGAGATGTGCATTAGAACAGCAAACATGATTTTTAGACATCTGATTGATAAAATGGTGCTTAATGCTTCTCTAGTTGTAAGGGTAAATTTGTTCTGGTCATACAGCAACAGTTGGTGAGCTGAATCATAACCAGCAAGATAAATACTTTTGGCAAAGTAACCTTTGCCCCCACATTCAAGTGGATATAAAATCTAACCAGTCATTTATTCCAGCCTTGTTTCATGTACAAAACTTCTGGGATCTGGCACAAAATTTGCCTTTCCCTGCGCTAGTTGTTTAATATTGTTTGAAGGGTATCTTTGTGGGGAGTCAGACAGGTAGGTCATGTGTGAGGGCTCAGAAAGCTCAGAGTTTGTTGGCTGTGAGGTGACAGAGACACCAGGGCCAGGCTCCTGCTCCTGCAGCTGCCATACGCTGCCAGCTGTGACAGGGGAGGCAAACAGCGTTCCCTGCTCCCCAGATTGCTGCTGAACTGCCTCACAGAGGGCCACAGCCCAGAATTCCATCAGGTGCTGCTCCTTCCCCCACAGGTGACGGCGTTTTGTGGGTGATCGTGACAGCAAAGCCTGCCAGTTCAAAGGCACCCCACAACGAGCGGGTGTCAGAGCCACGCAAACTGAAAACTTGGACGGTACTTGGTGACAAACTCTTGTTTCAGCCACAGTGTGCTCCGAGGAGCACGGAAAAAAAAATCAGGCCTGGTTTGCAGGAGCTGGGGTTGTGGCAATACTCTCATTTTGTGAACAGACCAGAGGTCTTGCAGCCTCTGGAGGAATTACCCATCTTCATCCACGACTAGGGGTACTCCTGGCAACCTAGACTGTCCATTTGGGTTCAAGCAGTGCCAGAACTACAGCAGAACAAAAAACCAAAAACTGGGACCCAACACCGCTCCTCTCCTGTTGCTCCACCGCAGGCCTGGATGTGTGTCCAGGGAAAATGCATTTAAAGAGAAGTTTTTTTGAGGAGAAATTTCATGAAGGAAGGAGTCTTTCAGTGTCCCAGAAGCCCTCTCATGTCACTGCAGCCTGCAGTCCAGCTTTAAAACATATGCCAAGCTGGCATTTTTGGAAGCACAGCCCTGACTGTTACGGTGGCTGTGCATGGTCAGTGGGACCTCAATTTTTGTCTAGGCTTAAAGGCATGGCCAACATATAAATAACCACCAAACATTTCAAAGCCTTTGAAAACATTTCATTTAATTTAACATTTTAATGCTAGGAATGGGCTAGGGTTTAGGTGTGGTGGTTTCACATATTTTTGGAACCTGTTTATCCGTCTTTTATTAAGACTTTAAGAAGGCAGCTCAAAATACCTCAATGACTCCAGTGATGCTGTAATTTCTGCTTCTTTGTTTTCTGCATGCGATTAAGTTAAATTTGTGTCTCCATCTCAAGCTGCTTCCTGGAGAGACACTGAGAGACCAGCATCACAAAGCTTTGTTTGGTTTAGATTGCTCTCAGATCGATGGCTGAGCTGGTGAGCAAAGACACGAAAACTTGTTTTGCACCTGGCATTGTCTTAGGCATACCCTAACAACCTACTTCCAGATAAATTTTGTGTTTTGTCTTCTTTTAGTGAAGACAGCATGTGAATAATTGCTAATAAAGTGCATCCTGTCCTCGCAATGTTTGCTGTCCTTTCACAAACTGGCATTCTTCAGCAGTGAAAAATTAGGAATGGAAACATCACCCCAGCCAGAAAACTCTCAGCTCACCTCTCATTGCAAGGACAGGACTTTCCCACGTGTCTCTGGCCACTTTTTCCCCGTTTGCAGCAGCCTGAAGCACTTTAGCATTGAGATCACTTGGGATCTTACCCTGCTCTGCTGCTTCTTCCAAAACAAAAGGTAAGTGACCTCAGCCCAGCTTTATTTGCTGTCTCTGCATCCACAGAACTGTGTGATTGAAGGGATGGTGCTGCCACACCACATCTCTGACCAGCTGCTGGCAATATGGACCACGATGTTCAGGCTTGCTCCTGAAGCATCAGGAGTGCCTTCACATGCTGCACGGCACGGGGAAAGGTTTAAAGAAAATTCTGTGCATACAAAGAATTCGGGTCTGGAGAAATCTCCCTCTACCAAGCAATTTTTCTACAAATATCAGCATAAAACACGAGTATCCAGACACTCCCCAACCATGGAGGCTCCTGTCCATATCAGAGGCCTGGTCCTGTTTGTCCTGGTCCATCCCATTCGTCCTGGTCCAGGCACAAACCACACAGGAATTTAAGAGTTTCAGCTCTCTTGTGCCTCACTGTTTTACAGGAAGTTATCCCAGATGTGGTTCCTTCCTTCCATGACACCACAGACTGGTTTCCATAATGTGGGAAATGGCCTTCAAGGGTGTTTTTCAGCAGAATACTGAACATGGGCTATCACCAACTCACAGAAACCATTCCTCCTGTCTGAGGAGATATATGCACAAAACTGAGATGGTCAGAAGTGAAGTTTATGTACTGCCCTGATATGAACTTGGACCTTTGATTCCCTAATTCCTTTGATTCCTTGTCTAGCCAAAGGTTTGCCAGTAGAGTCTTCTTTTGTCTTCTTCTTTTTTTTTTTTTTTTCTTTTTCTTTTTTAAGCAATTTACATCCGTTACACAAAATGGAGAGGGCAGCTTGCAGAATCCATAACTGCAGGTTTGTGCCTCTGAGCTGGTGGGATACTCCAGGATCCAGCAGAGAACATTCTGTACAAGACCTGTCATTTACAACTGCTGAAAGAAGCAGAATGCATTTCCAGTTCCCTCCTCAAAACACTCCCTACATGCATCACCACAATGAGAATTTAGTGCAGACAGTCTAAATACATCTTTATTTTTCAGTTCCCCCTCCCTGGGACATGAGGCAGGCCCAAGCGGAAGGATCTTCTCTTCTGTACCAGTCCTTGGAGCAATAGTGAGTGTTTTCTGCATCTTTGTGTCTCTCCCTCACTTTGCTACAAAAAGTGACAGTCAAGTGGACACTCTGGGAGAAGATCCTCCTCCACTGACATGAACAGGACATTTGTCATCTCACCAGCACAGCACAGAGTGGCTTCTGCAAGAGCTGTTGATTTTCTGTTGATTATTTCCTGCCCTCTGTTGGTTTTCTTTCCTCCCACCTGCTCATCTCTTCCTGTTCCCTACAGCAAGAAGGCATTTAAACTTTCTCATTTGGAGCTGCAAGCTTGGAGAAGGGAACACTACCACCTTCAGAGGGCTGGTGGAAGAGCAGCTGGAAGTGCACGTGGGCTGTCTCCAAGCCTGACTGCAGGAGCTGTGATCAAAACATTTACATTTGCTGCTCATTCTTCTGCTTCTGGGTTTTCTTTTTTAGGTCCCCATACCAACTGCACCACATCTCCCCTGATCTCTATGTTCAAATGCACTACCAGATACAATCCAGGGATTTTTTTTAAAATGTCCTGTTGGCTTGTTATTGTTTAATGGTTTTGTTTGGTGTTTTTATTTTTGTTTCTGTTATTGTTTTTGTTTGTTTTTGTTTTGGGTTTTGTTTTTGTTTTTCATTTGCTGACCTGTAAATGCACAAATTCAGCTTGAGGAGCCTTGGATTTCCACAGAATTTTAGAACCAGCCATGAAGAAAATGTAAGATGAAGTAGTCCAGCAGCAGTCTCATGAAAATCAGATTCTTCTTTGCAGAACTCGGTTTTCGAGGTGAAATTTCGTGTTCAGCCCAGCCACTTGTTTGCTCTTGCCTGCACGGCCGTGCCTTTGCACCAGGAGGTGCTGGTCCATCACGTTTCCTCTGAGCAGGGCACTGGCTCGGTCGAGCGCTGTTTTACACGGTTTTTATTGGCGCTAGAGCTGTAAAGAAAGAGGATCACGTTAACCCCCCCTTCAGACGCTGGCAGCCCTGGGCTGTGCAATATCCAGTGATCCAGCCCGTGTGCAATTGGGGTGATCCCGTTTTGGTCCAGACATCACAAAATCCTCTCACAGGCTATCAGCCCTACTCATCACTCCCGATCTTCCAATGAGACCTTCTTGCAGCACTTTTAGATAAAGGCAAGGCCATGCGGGGTTGTGATTCAGGCACAGAATGGGAGTTCCCTGCCCCCTCACGGGGGGCTGCCCCACACCTCAGGGATGTACCATCGACATCTCCTTGTGCGCTGAGGTTTCTGAGAAGCCTTAGCCTCAACCACTGCCTGTCACAGGGGGACTAATGAGGAGAAAGCATCCACATTCGTTTTTCTCTTGCTGGCTCAGCTAAAACACAGACTCAGCGGCAAGAGGGCTGCTGAGTCTGCTCAGGAGGCAACCACGGTCAGGGGGGGGTCACCTCACCCCCTGCCTGGGGAACCCCTCCCTGGTTTGGGGGCAAAGTGCACCTTGTCACCAGTGTGATAACCTGTGGACGGGGTTCCGACAGCTGCAAAA
The DNA here is from genome assembly GCA_013400315.1 of Bombycilla garrulus. Lineage (NCBI taxonomy): Eukaryota > Metazoa > Chordata > Aves > Passeriformes > Bombycillidae > Bombycilla > Bombycilla garrulus. The sequence goes on from VXBU01002457.1 coordinate 179,813, forward strand.
AGACAAGGATGGTGTGGTCAGCCCACCGCTGGCCTCAGAGCAGCAGCCCAGCTGGAAATGTGGCTGTTCCAGGGCATGCCATGCCATTTCCAGAGCATGGACCTGCCAGCCAAGAGGGGATGAGCTTTCTTATGCAAGCACTGTCCAGTGGTCCGGTAGCGCTTCCAGCAAAGAGCTGTTAGGCTCATGCACAATGTGCCTCGGAGCAAACTGCCTCATGCCTGCTGCAGCGGGGATTTCTGCAGGAAAACCGCAGGAGGGCTGTTAATCAAGAAAATCAGTGCCAGCCTGGCTCCAGTGGAACAATCCCAGGGTGATGTCAGTGCCCCAGAGCCCCGTTCCAGGAGGGGTGGCCTGCTTGGGATGCTGCTGTGTGTAATTTGGACGTGCCTGATCCGGGCGGGCTTGCCAAGACCCCGGTGAGATCTGCAAATGCGTTTGGCAAAAAGTGTGCCGGGAGGAGCTGCTGAGCCTAAACGCTCTGAAAGTTTTGCCTCTTCTTGGAAATCCTTCTCTGGAGTGTGAAACAATCCCCTGAGTTAGAGAGCAGTGGGTGGCAAAGGTCAGCACATCTTACAGTTGCTTCTTAAGAGGTGCTTCTGGAAGATCAAGCAAACAAAATTCCTGAATCCAATGCCATTTGAATCAACAGCTTTTATGTGTCAGTGCAAGGAATAAATCTCCACCAACCTAGAGGTAATTTTAGGTGCAGAAATATGGCTTCAGCTTCTCAGCTCCTGGACAAGAGACCCTGATATTTCTCATTACAGTCATGACCAGCTGGTGCCTAGATATCCAGGAAAGAGACATCTAAGAATGCATTGTCCTCCCAGCTTCTGCCCCCTGCTTTTCTTAGAAAGTCAGAAAAGACCAGCTGTGCAGCAGTGATTCACCCTCGTCATTTCTCCCTTAAGGGTCAGCTGGTTGTTCTTATCACTTTGCTTCAAATGCTGAGCAAATTTACACTTTCTAAGAATGCAAAATGTCATGACAGGTTCCTGTTCCCAACAGAAGTCTCTGCTTTTATGTAATTCTCTTTGTTTTTACCAGCCAGGAAGACCCCAAGCACAAATGTTCTTGCCCACTCTTTATTTAAGCAGCCAAAATGCTTTATAGTCCTCCCTTGGAAATGTTAAAGCGCACCCCAGAGCTGAAAGAGAAACTTTTCTCTCCAGACCAAAGACAAGTCAAAACCAAAAGTTGTCAGTGTGGGAGCCCTGCTTAGAATATTTGCGTTTGAATGCCCACCTTTGCCAGGAGGTTTTGTGTCTCACTTTATGTGAGCTGGGAAGGTTTTTAAAGCGAGTTGTAAACATTTTGGTTCTAGATTTGAACCTGAAGGTTCTGCATCCCCGAATTTGATTCAACCGAGGTCCGCCCTCAGATGTGAAACCGAGTACCTCCCAGATGGCTCCTTTTTACTTGGTGTTTTGATCATGTTTCAGTGTGTTGTTTAGCACGTGGGGAAGGTACAACAAAACAGAACGGACCCAACTGCTTCCTCAGAAGTATCTGAAATCGACATCCAGGATCTGTGAACAAAAGAAAGCTGGGCGTTTCACAGCAAAATACAGCGGGTGACCATCACAGCTTGGGCTGCTGGTGCTGCTGATGGGTGTTAGAGCAGCACAAGCAGCAGGGCTGATGTGCTCTGAGGCTCAGCAATGCACAGTGTGTGAGTACGGATAAAAACATGAATTAAAATCTACCAGTGGGCAAAGAGCCCTGCTGGCCTGCTGCTCTTTGTTACTGTCCCATTGTTATTCATGTGCTGAATATTCATATCAGTCTCCAGGCAAGGAGGCCTATGCAGAAATGCATCAAAACGATGTTCAGTGCTTTTAGTCTTCATAGCGGTGGCAAGCCTCATTTTGCTTCTCATCTGTCTTCTAAAACGTGTGTGGGGAAGTGGAGAAGGACCTGTTTCTTATTTGCTTTTTTAAACAACCATTTCTGTTTATTCAGGATCAAATCTCGAGTTTCCAAGACTTGGAGCACCCACCCCTCTAGACTGCGGGGTGTAGTGGGAGCTTAGAGGGTCATCCCCTCCATCCTCCCTGATGTCAGGGCCCTGCTGCCACAAGCCCTGGGGAAAGATGCTCAGCCAGCAGGGCTGATTAATTCCCTATTCCTCTCCTGGCCCAGCAGAGATTTGGCACAGGGCCTGTATCTTGTTTTTCTTCAATCTCACCTCTCCCAGGGCATTTGGAGAGCAGCTGTGGCCTAAAGCAGAGCTCCCGTAAAGCCATCAGCCATTGCCATGGCCAGAATTAACACGGAGAGTTAAATCTTCTCTGGGGCGCAGGGGTGAGTGTGTTCATGACACCCCTCTGTGGCAGAACAAAATGGCCCAAGCTGGTTTACCAAGCCTCAGCCCACTGGGAGGTGTTCAAGTGCCTGTTTGTGTGCAAACCACTGGAAGACACAATTTCACACAGATGTGCATGAGCTCCCTGCAGAAATTGGACCCATCCAATGACTTAAAAGGGTGGGAAGTTTTCAAGAGGACACTACCATCAAAATACTCGGTAGGGATGAGACAGGAAACCACAAAGACTCAGCAGGGCAGGGGCCAACACAAATGCAACAGCCAGACCAGCCTAAGCTTTCTTAGAAGAAATCCAGGCTGGTTTCTTGCAGTGAAGGACTGTTGGAAAACAGGGGGTTCCTATGGCATCTCAGAATGATCCAAACCCTGTTCAGGAGGCTTTTCAGCCTTGCCAGAGGTGTCAGAGAACCTGGATTGATACTGGGAATGCCTGTGGCTTTGATTTTAATCCATGAGACAAATTACTAATTTATAAGAAGAATTGCAAGTCACCAGAGTTTAAAGAGTAGAATAGTAGTAATTATAGATGAAAAGGGAAGGATTTGGACCCATGTCCAGGGGGGTTTGAGATTCTGGACAGGGGGGTCTGAGGCACAAGATGGAGAATTCTTACACGTGGCATGTTATCTCTTCTTCTTCTTCCTAACCTCCATCTTCTTGGTGATGTTGGCACTTTTGGATTGGTTTGTCAGAGAGCTGGACAATGTAATGTAAGGGTCATGGATTGGAAATTAATGGTAAACATTGGATACGTAGTTTTTAGTATAAAAGATTAGAGCTCACCCGGGGCGGGCACAGTGTGTCTCTGGACGCGTTCTATGTCGACCCTGGCAGGGCAGAGAAATCTCTCTTTGATAAGGACTTAATAAACTGCCTTGAGAACACGAACAAACGACTCCAGACTACTCCTTCAACAGCACGGGCCGGAAACCTGGACTTTTCTACATATTGCGGGGTCTCCTGGGGTTAAGGAGATCCCCGCATTTGTGGCGTCCCAGGCTGGGCACGAAGACCACCACAAAGGACACAAAGAGGGAGAGACACTCTCAGGGACAGCACTTTCCTAGAAGGAAAATTTCCTGTTTCCAGATGGAAACCAGACTCATTCTCCAAGTGTCCAGCACGAGCTCCATGGTGTCACAGCAGAGTCACTGCAGCTCAGGACTGGCACATGATCAGGACCACGCAAATCTGAGGAAAGCCAGGTATTCCACATGGCTGCGCAATGGCCGTTTAAAGGGAAGGCAACAAAGCCCTTCAGGATTCTGGAGTGCTGCTGGCATGGCAATACACAACATTTTAGGTTACATTTTTGGAAATATGGAGAAAAAGAGATGAAGGATGCCACTTGAGGGTGACATCCTCACTTGACACTCAAGGCTGTCACTGAAAAGTTGCATTCCTGTGTTTTGAGACAAAACCTCTGAATCCAGTTCTACAGCCAGGATGCCAAGACAGAGAAAAGTACTAATTAATTGCATTGCAAGGCAGTGATTGGGAAAAAACCAACCCAGCACACAAGAATAAATCAGCCCAAAAGCACATGTCATTCCCCATGTGCTTTCTTCCACTGTGACCAACACCATCTGCTTCAAGAAAAAAAGGCATATGCTGCTATATTGAGACTTCTCTGAAACCCAAATTTGCTCATTTAGAATCTTTGGGTTTCTGCACTAGAGCAGAATGCAGAAAGAATCCATTTTGAAGAGAAGGCTGTGCTGCGGCGTCTAATGCCTAGCAGAGCAAGGCTTAGGAGGAGCTAACAGGAGCTGAAGGCGGGAAGTGGATGCTTTCAAACTGGGACTGAGGGCTGCCTTTTAAAGGGACAGGCAGTGACCCTGTCACCAACAGCAGAGGGAAGCACAGAGTCACCGTCCCTGGACACAACGTCAGACCAGGAACCAGTGCACATTTTAAAACAGGTTATTGATCCCAGCACAGCAGCAGCTGCAAAATATCTGGTAATGAAGACCAGGGCCAGAAGATCTGTTGGTCCACCGTTCTAAATTCGGTGGAAATGTGATCTCCATTCAAAGCACCCTCTCTCCTGCCTTATTTTTTAAGTTTACCTTCCAGCTGGGCCTCCACTCTGAGCAATGTGTTTTTTGTTGCAGATGTACTTCAGGAGAGGGAGGCTGGCAGGCCTTCAGAGTGTCACATGCCCCTGGCTGGAGCTGGACATTGTCCCTTCAAGGAAGGCTCAGGAGGAGCCCTGCCTTCAGGATTGCTGCATTCCATTTCCACCAGAGCTGCAGGATTCTCGTCACTGACTTTTTGAGTTTTGTTCCCCTTTTGTGCCAGGCCTGAAGAGTGCTGAAAGGTACAGAGAGTCTCCATGGTGGCCTAGGGTGACTCCTACGCCTGCCCCAGAGCTTTGGAGGCTCCTGTAGCAGCTTGGGCTGGCACACAGGGGGAAGCTGGAAGGTCCCAACATGTTGACAGTGCTGTCAACTCACTCGTGAAGTGGACAGTGAGAATTGTTCTCTAAATTTGTGCCTCATCACTGCCTTTGATGGCGCAGCTGAGCAATGCACCCCTGAGTCCTGCAGGCGGAAAAGGCCTCTGAGATCATCGAGGCCACAGCCCGTGACTGTCACCAGACCAGAGCACTGAGTGCTATGTCCAGCCAGTCCTTGGACACCTCCAGGGGTGAGGACTCCACCACCTCCCTGAGCAGCCCTTTTTAATGTTTAACAACCCTTTCCATGAAGAAATTACTCCTGATGTCCTGTCTGACCCTCCCCTGGCACTGCTTGAGGCCGTTTCCCCTCATCCTGTCCCTGTTCCCTGGGAGCAGAGCGTCACCCCCTTCACTCCCCCTCCTGTCTGGGAGCTGTGCAGAGACAGAAGGTCTCCCCAGAGCCTCCTTTTCTGCAGGTTCTGCACAGCCCTCACACCCTCCACAATCAGATGTCCCTGTCTGAGCAGTCTGAACTGGGGCAGGCATTCTTCAAACGATCTGAGTATATGAAGCTTATCTGAAGTAGAATTTTTTTGTTGGCATTGAAAAAAACCAGAATTATTTCACCATTCTTTCTCTGGGAGGACTTTTGCCTGTCACATGTGCGTGAAGGAAAGGGATTCAGGTCCCTCACAGCAGTGGCGCAGCTGCCACCAGCACCAAGATCCTGGATTATGCTCCCAGCTGTTGCAACCGTGCAAGCACACAGCTGGCTGCTGTGGCATTTCATTTTTGTTTATTCATGTCTCACACAAGGTATCAGTCCTTTGGATGAGGAGACTGCTTGGAATGTTTGGGATTTCATCAAGGACGCCAAGAAAGGCAATCTTTATGTTGCAATTTATCACACATTCGGCAACCAGGGGAAAAAACTTCAGCTACAGCGTGCTCAAGGTGGCGTGGGTGTGGAGGGACAGTATTTGTGAGAGCAGGTAGGAATATAAAGTTGAGAAATATGCCATTTTTACTGTACTTATTGCTGTGTTTTTGCTGTGTTTATTACAGCAAGACCTTCCTTGGGGATTACCAGACACTTTACCAGCACACACACCAAAAGCCACGTGAATACCAGAACTCTTCTTCAGTTTCATCTTCTGGATATTCCAAGGGGGAAGGCTGGAGTTTAATTTGTGTTTTTACAGCTTTGGCCAAATTCTTGCTTTCTGTTACGAAGATATGGGATCAAGTGTATTCAGTTTGAAATATAACCTCTCATCACACATGTGCTCGGTGAAACTTGAGAGCAGGAATTCACTGAAGGGAGCAGGACTGGGGAGGAGTTTGACCCATGCCATACAGTCACCCATGCTCCTCCCAGCACAGATCGTGCTCCAGTGTCACAGCATGGGTGTCCACATCTGCTGTCGCAAAAAGAACTGATTTTGAGCCTAAATTTTTGAGAGCGGCCACTGATGTATAACCAAAACTTGAACCTCACATAAAATACAGATACTCTAGTATGAGTCCCTCAGTGGCCCCTCAAAAAAAAAAAAAAAAAAAAAACAAAAAAAACCCAAAAAAACCAGCCACAACAAAAAACCCCACAAAACTACAACACATCCAAAAATTTATCAAAAAACAATTAAATTGAAAAATATAATTCCTTCTACTAACCCATAAAACACCCCAGTAGTTATGATTCCAATAAAACTAAAAAAACAAAAACTTGTACAAAATCTAAAACCTATTAATGCAATAATAATCCAAAAACATGCCCAACAACCCAAAATTCCTAATCCAACAATGATCCCTAAAAGTCGAAAATTGTTAATTATTAACTTAAAAGATTGGCTTTTTACAATTACATTGTACCCTAATGACACACCTTTTACTTTTTTGTGAGTGTCCACCTCTGATTTTATAGGAGAAGATGTAAAGGTTCCACAGACATCCCTTTATCCTTTTGGGCTGCTGTTGTATTTAGAATCTTCTCACCACTGAGGATGTCCACCAGCCTTGGACCACAAATCAGACCAGGGGTGTGGGCTGAGCTGACCTAAGTGATTCCTTCCCTGCCTCCCACTCCCTTTCGCTGTGATGATGCCTTAGGATCTTAGCTTTCACATTTTTCATGTGTTTGTGGTCCTGCAATTCCTTAGTGTACGACTCTAAATTCCATATAGAGTGTTGGATACTGCTTCCACATTTTGGTCAGACACAGCAATTCCTCTCCAGGCCTGGCAATCAAGGACCCCTCACTGCCTCAGGCCCTAGAAAGGTAAACAAAAGTGAGTTGGGGGGAGCAAACTTGGGCTAAACTACTTCATTACCAGAAGCTGTAATTGGAAGATTAAACCCCAATATGCAAATGACCAAACTTATAAAAGTGTGAAAACCTGTGACCCGTGGTCCATTTTGGGTGTAGTTCCTGGGAGGGCTTTATCTGTCTGAAATATACCTGAAGGCCTTCAATAAATATAAATATAAGTGCTCTTTATTCCCTTAATTCTGTCTGGCCTCTGTTTTTAGGAAGCCTTTCTGGAAAAGGCATCAGTGACACCACCCCCTTCCTTCCTCACACTCCTTCACCCCTGGGGTTGAGCAAGCAGCAGCTGATTCACACCAGGAGTGTTGATTCACTCTCCAGTGGTTAAGGGACTGTTTCACCAGCCCTTCCACCTCGCAGTGTGAAAAGCCAGTTTGTCGCGCAGAGTTCACACGCTGCGGGGCTGTTGGCTGCCGGATCACCTGTGGGCAGCAAATGGGTTCAGGAGTTCTCCGGGGTGAGCCCTCGAGGACAGAGACAGTCAGAGAGGGACTGCCTGGTCCCTGATTTCCTTTGGAAACCAGTTTCAAAGCAACTTTGCATCTAAATCGCTGCTTTGGTTTTCCAAGCAGCTGAGGTCCTGGGAGGATCTGGCCCCAGGGTGCTGCCCGATGCTGATCTCTGCAAGCAGTGACAAAGAAGATACTGGAAATCCTTGGGTATCAGCACCCACCTTTGGGCTTAATTATGTGTTTTACATCACCTGCTCCTTGATGCAGGGTCATTACGAGTTAAAGGAAGCACCGCAAAAAGTGCTCATTTATGTCAGGCAGACTACTTTCTCTGTAGTTTGGCTAATTGATGTGTGTCATGTGTAGATATCTCGCAGGGTTGCAGAAGAGGTTAGCTATGAATCGCATCTCAACTCTTTTTTTTCCCCTACAGTGGAGCTGGCAAAAGAAAATTACAGTTGGAGGAAACTGGAAAACAAAGCAGCACCAAAAAGCAGCACCAGGCGTGCAGCAGAGGAGCCCAGAGTGTGTTTGCTCGGTGAATTTCAGATGTGGCAACACTGACGGAATTCAGCGGGGTTTAGCACCTCGTGTGACCCTGCACACACTCTCAGAGGCGGGCGCAGCCAAACCCCTGCAGCCAGGCACGCTGGGGAGCGCCTCCGAGAGCCTGNGATGTCTGCCCCCACTCATCTGTAGCTGATCCCGGGGGGGGCATTTTGCAGCAGAAGGGAGGTGCCGGGTGTGGGGACATTTGTGCTCGAAAAGAGTTACAAAACTGGTCTAATTCTGTGAGAATAGGCCAAACTCCTTCCTGGAACGCTTCAGGGCGATGCCTCCTTCAGGGAGCGAAGCAGCAGTTGGTGCCTGGGACACACTGGCAGGGCCTGAACTGATACAATTAAAACCAGTCAGCACACCTTATGAAACAAACATTTTATTTCAATAAGGCTGCCGCTCTGTCTTGATACGCTCGAATTCTCCAAGGTGTTTTTGCCCCACAGCCTGTCGTAAGATCTCGCGTTATGTAATTTTTAGAGGGGGAAGATGTGATGTGAATAAACACTCTCCCCTGGAGGTGGCAGGTCTTCCAGGTTCCGTGGCTGCTAATGAGATCATGAGAAACGTGTGGGTCTGTTTTACCAACGCCCCCAGACAGGATCCTTGCTGCAATGCTGTTTTGTTTGACTGCCCGCTATCTAGACAAGGACATCAGAGCTCCCCAGGCAAACTCAGGGCAGGACTCACCGGCTGTGGGGCAGGAAAACCTGAGGAGAATGGGCCATCTTTAGGGGATAGGCTGAAGGAGCTGGTTAATGGCCACACAATGACAAAAACGTGCCTTTGCAGAGCTGAAAACTGGGTACAATCCTTGGGCAGAGGGTGTGAGTCAGCGTGGGATGCTGCCTGGTGCCCCCTTACAGCTAACCCACACTCCAAGGAGCTCAAGAGACAGAGGAAGATGAGGAAAGAGGGCTTCAGAGTTGTAGGAAAGCTGTGGGAGAAGGGTGCAGAGGGAGAACTGGGGCCACTGTTCAGTGAGCTGAACACAGCTCAGCCCAGATGCTGGCACATGAAGGAGGCATCAGATGCCATGAAACACCTCACGGCTGCCAACAGGGACAGCTAGCAGGCAAAACTGGGCGATTCGTATGATTTGCATGCTGTCGTCTAAAGATACCAGCCCGTTTTACCCCGGAATTCTGAATAAACAACAAAAATTAATTTTCTTTCCATTTACGCCTTCCAGTTCTTTAACAAGCATTTAGTGCTTGAGTTCATTTAAGCACAGAGAAAATTAATGCCAGCCAGGATTCAGTGCTGAGAAGAAATATCCCTCGTTATACTTTGAGAAGTCAAAAAACTCCACAAACAGCTTATACATATGAAGAGGAAGAAATTACCTCCCTACAGCAGGTCAGGGTGGCATGGACGCAGTAAATGGGGTGTTTGACTCCTGCAATAAATTACATGGATTCCCAGCAAGGATCCCATGTCTAAATCTCAGAAATCAAGTACCTGGATCTTCATACATGGTCTGTGCCATATTTATCTTCTTGAGAAGGGTAATACCTTTGCTCAGGTATTGCTAAAATTCTTGTCAGGAGAGCAGGAATTCTGTTATTATAATGCTGATGGGTTTCTCTGATTTCCAGTTCTGTATTTTGCAGGACTGCTGTGTGGGCCTGGGGAATCTGAGCAGCCCAGAAGCCCTAATTCTACATTTTCAAAAGTGATACATGATTTTCAGGAAGCTTCATACACGTGGCTTAAGATTTTTCAGATGTGTCTGGTATCTCCTGGTAAATTCCATCCAAAGAATTTTCTAAATTTCTGCTCCTAAGTGAAAATACTGCTCACTAAATTCTTACTTACAGACCTCACCCTGTCCTCTTTCCCTTCATGTGTTACAAACTGTAACCCTGGCTACAAATTACAAAAAGCTTTCAGAGTTTTATAGAAAACTCAATTTTCCCAAAAACCTCTCCCCAGCAAACAGGCCACAGATGTTTGGGTGTCTGTGGTCAGAGTAATTTCATGGTGCCATAAAGTCCAGCCCTCTGTGCTGCACAGGGAGTGCACAGGAAAAAAAAAAAAATTCTCAGGCTGCCTGGAAATTTTTCACTGGCTCAGTTCTGGAAACATCTCGGAGATTTCATTTTTTATTCAGCACCACCTGGCTTTGTAATTATTTGGAGACCTTCATGGCCACTGGGCAGTAAGCACAGGACTGTTCATTCTTCTGAGGATTATATCTCACCCACACAACAAAATTAAAATAGCACAGCTTTCCACTTAAAAGGATTTCACCCCAGGCTCAGAAACACAACAACATCAGTCCTTGTTCTAGAAAGACAAAGGGCTTACCCCAAAATAGACAGGAAACGAGTGGTGAAGGTAAGCACTGATATCATCCAGCTTCTGCACCTGAAGTATTTGTGAATCATGGAGCAGTTTGGGTTGGGAGAGACCTTAAAGATGATCCCATTCCACCCCTGCTGTGGGCAGAGACACCTTCCGCTATCCCNATCTCCTAATATCTGATCTAAACCTGCCCTCTGTCAGTTTAAAGCCATTCCCCCCTCATCCTGTCCCTCCAGGCCGTCATAAAAAATTCCTCTCCAGCTCCCTTGGAGCCTGTCTGGGCACTGGAAGGGGCTCTGAGCTCTCCCTGGTGCCCTCATTTCCGCTGCGGAACAGCCCCACCTCTCTCAGCCTGTGTCCAGTGCAGGGCTGCTCCAGCCTGGAGCACCTGTGTGGTGCTGCACAAGCCACTGGAAAGAGCAGCCAAGACCACGTTCCATGCTTTGTTCCCTCTGCTTCTGAGTTCTCACAGGGGAAAATTCAAAAAGAACCTTTCTGGATCTAACCCCCTTTTCCGCTCCTGACTCCTGTCCTGGAAAGAGTGGGTTATCCAGCACTGAGACTCCACTCTCCCACTCCTCTGCCCCCCTGTCCGTCAAAGTCAACAAACAAGGAGCACATGGAAAGGAGATCACACCACAGCTGCTGGCCACAGGTCATCAAGCATCATTTTGGTCTCAGCCCTGTTATCGTCCCCACCTTGGAGGGCTGTTAAAGCAGTAAATTTGCCAGCTAGCAGAAGTTGTGGGTGCCTGACTCATCGCTTCCAAGTGTTTCTTTTGGGAAGGCTCAAAACTTCACTTTTTTTCTTGTGTCAGTGCCACACCAGTATCATTCGACAAAGGGCATAACACCATCTGCAGATGGCTTTGTTAAGGTTCAGCAATAATTAATTGTCTACTGTCAATTGGAAAAGATCTTCAGAATGGCAGTGTTCCTATTCATACTGCGTTTGCTCAAAATGTCCTTTGCTTTATGAGCCACAAACTCTCTTTAAACAATGGCGGTTCCTGGGCTGTATTTTTTAAATTTCAGTCTCTTCCCAAATCCAGCAGTTTGTGGAGCCAAGCCCGGTCATTGTCATACTACAGATATTATTTTAATGGTCTCTTCCTACCTGTCAGCCAAGGTGGTAAGGATATAATTTTGTGAGCCTTTCAGGCAATCTTTCAGCAGCACTTTAATGCAAAAGGTATCATTAAATGACCAGTCACATGGCCACCAGTCCTGCTCTGTAATCTGAGTGACTCAGTCACTCTACCAAGTGCCATGAATGTGGCACCAGAGTAACTGGGGGGAAAGAAAATTGAAGGGACACAGTTTCCATTAAAATAATGATGTTTATTACAAAGATGGGCACTCAGAATCTTCAAACTTTTGTCCTGCTGCTTCTTGCGCTCTCACCAACATGCTTCAGTCTGCCTTTCATGTGGTTGTGACATCCTAGGGAAGCATTTATGTGTTTACACATTACTACTGTTAGACTTCCAGCATTCAGAGACTTCAAAGATTCCAGGTGAACTGCTGGGTTTTGACATCTCGGGCCAGGTCTTAATGAAGGACTCCGTTTTTTGGAGGCACAAATAATTGCTGGTGTAACTAATTGCTGTAGTGTGCGTATCTGTGCACCTCAGAGCAGCCAGAAAAGCAGACAATTTTCTGGGTTGAAATTGAGCTGTGTTGTGCCAACAAGGCAGTGAGTTTGCAGATGTGTTGTGGTTTAGTTTGTTCTGTTTGCCTCTGCCACATCCCTGCGTCAAAGAAACAAGTCCCCGGGTTGCTCTTTGCCTCTGAAACCCTAAGTCAGAGTCACACAGTGGCCACCCCGTGATGTTTTGGGCCTCAGAAGTATTACTCTGTTTGGTTCTCCGTGGTTCAGAGACCCTTAAATTGTGAAAAGTGGTAACTAAGGAAAGGCAGGGAAGCCTTTGAAGGCTGAAATCACCCCACACCCACTGTCAGGTGCTTCGGTGGAGTGGCTTTTCCAGGTAGGATCCTTCTCTGGTGGCATTCTGCCTGTAGAGCCACTGTGTGGTGAAGCCCAAGGATGGGAGGTGTCCAGGTGTCAGAAGAGAGAAAAATCAGAGGCAGATGTGGAGCTGGTGCTCCTCCAGCTCCCGCTGCAGCAGCTCCGCCCCATGACCTCTCCTGACCTATTTAATGCGGGATCTTCTCAGGGCAGTTATGGGGCTTAAAGGAACAAAGTGGTGTTTTCTGAAGCTTCTAAATATCTTTGAAAAACCACAGCAGACTCTCATCCACATCTTGAAAACCTGTCCTTTCATCTTTGCCACTTAGCCTCGGTTAAAGACGGGGACATGCAGAACACTCTAGACATGATTATTCCCCAAAAGAGAGTAAGAGTGCCAGAACAAGACAGAGCAATCTGCTGCTGACTGAAGTGCTCAGAGATGATGGGGACAAAGGCCAGCAGAAGAAAAAGGGATCTCAACCAACCAGTTTCTGAGAAGGAAAGATGAAAGACTCACTCCAACTGCCATTGAAGTGAGAGGAGAGATTCTTATTAACCTAAATGGAAGTCAGATGAGGGACTTGTTTGCTGTGTGCCTCTGTGAAGGAGGCATGGATGCAAACCTGCAGGGAGGCCTGGGAAGTGCCAGAACCACACAGAAAGAGCGGCCCACTGCAGATGGAAGGGCTAAGGACAGGATTCCTAACCTGGTGTAGAAAGCAAAATGCTGCACCTCCAGCACGGCACACAAAGCAACACACAAAACTTCAGTGGGAAGCGCTGGAAGCAACTCCCCCTCCTCTCACAACAGCTTCGCTGGGATCTGGCGCTTTTGACATTCAGGGCTAATTGGGCTGAATCAGCCGAGCTGTAATGTGCCTTGGCTGGGTCACCCGAACCTACCCTCGGAGCCGCGTTGGTCTCCTGAATACAGAGCACAGCCGTGACCAAAGCTGCGCAAACAAGGCCGGCTGGGACAGGTTTGGTCGGCTGCCAGCCCAGGGCACGGTTCCAGCGAGCCCTCCTCCCTCCGCTCCCCCAGCCCAGCCCCGCGGAGCTGCGCCGGAGCATCGGCGAGGAGAAACCAGCGGAGAGAGAGAGGGAGGTCCCCTTGCCGCCTTTGATGTTTCCTTTCCCAGCACCAGGAGTGTCCCCTGCACCTGTTCGGGAATGGCATTGCTTCCTTAATTAATTTTTCTCATTAACGGTTTTAATTAATTTTTAATTAACTGTTGCACTTAATCATAAGCAGCATGTTTTATCCACAAGCAGTTAAGCAGTGCAATTTTCCACTTTGGCAGAACGTCGATTTTTTTTTTTTTTTTTCACAGATGGTTATTTTTTAGAGTGAGTTTATGAGATCACCAAAACTTTTTAAGTTTTGCTAAACTAACCCTGATAAGCTTCAGTGAAGAAAGCCTGGGGGAGGTAAACCCCAGACACCTGGAATCCAGAATTTACAGCCCTCTAAGGACATGCTGGAGTGACCAGAAGATAAAGAAAAGACCATCAAAGGCAATTAAACATATGCTGGAAACTCCCTGCCTGTGAAAAGAAGATAATGAAGAGACACACAAAAATGCGGATAAGTTAGCATGAGAAACGAGAAAACAATAACCAATAGACGAGAGAACACTAATTAACGAAGAGAATATATCATTTAGAACCAATGAATGGTAGTTTGTTTGCCAAAAGCACATAAATAAATGGGAACTTTTGAAAGCTGTGTGCACCTAGGTGGAGCTATTCCCTCATGCTCCCCAGCCTGGGACAAAGGAATGCCAGCTCCCAAAAAATAGTGCTGGGGAGTTTCACTTACCCCCACGTTTTCGGTGACACACTTATGAGGAGATGAGCAACACGCCAGTCACATCTGTGACCTGATGTCTGACCAGGCTGCCTGTCACCTGGCCAGAAGTTAATTTCAGCCTTTCAGAAACACTCAGGGAAAAAAAAAAAATAAAAAGAGGCAAAGAAATCTGCTGTGTGGAGGGAAGGAGGAAGGGGAATGGGAAGGTGAGAGGGGGAAAAGGAGAAAAAAAAAAAAAAAAAGCTGTTTATTAGCAGGTAATTAGATTACCCTAGGAATTTCCAGATGTCCATGGTCTGGTTTTCAAAACAAAGTTGAACCAGGAGAAAACAACTCAGGAGAATAGAGAATTGAAACACATAAATACTACATTTCACATTGCACACGTAAGGACCTGAGAGCCCTTTGAACTCTAAGGTCCTACTTATAAGAACACTTGAGCATTTGCAGGAGCAGGGCACTAGTTTGTGCTATTTTTTAACTTTATTTCATCTGTAAAGCCAGTAATTACAAACAAAAAGCTTCAGATTTAAGAAAGCCACCTGACCATAAAATCACACTACTAGAAGCCCATTTCCAAACTAGCAACAAAGTGAAAGCTTCTTCTAANTTGCTTTTTTAATGTTGCTTTTTTGTCTGTCTCCATGTAGGTGGTGTAAATCATTAAACTATCTCCCAGGGACACATTTCCAGCAGGGTTAATGGGATATGAGCCCCATGACCAGTAAAACTCCAGTCATTTACATCAGCAGATGCTCCGGCCCTCGCAATCCCCTTTGTTTCTCTGCTGCAAAAGGAAAATTAGTGACTCCTTTTGTCAGTCCTCAGCACTCTGAACAGCGATTGAATCTTATTTACTCTCAGCCTTCCTTACAGGGCTCTGGCTTTGGAAAGAGGTGTCCAAGAGAAGTGGGATTTCCAAGGCTCACTGTCTTTGTTCCAGTTCCTCCTGAACCTGCTCTCCTTCACCTTAAAGCCATTCCTCCTTCTCCTCTCCCTCCATGCCCTTGAGGAAAGTCCCTTTCCAACCCTTCCTTTAAGCCCCTTTTAGGGAAACCTGGAATTTTTTTTTGTTTTTTTCTTTAAAGCACAAATTTTAAAAATCTGAAATGTAATCAATCATTCAGTACAAATCGTTCTGTGCTTTGGCATGAAGGTCACCGTGTCTTTAAAACTTTAAAAATAATAAGGGCCTCTTAGGGAAGGCCTCTTTGGAAAGGCACTTGGGAGAACCACACCAGCTGAGATAGCCATCAGCAAATAAAAGAACAGAAATGTGATGGTTATTAATCTAAATTTTGGATGGGCTCAGGCACTCAGTGTGGAGGAAGGTGTCCAAAATAAGACACAGGAAACAGATGTCACTGTGGATTTAGAGCCTGGTTCCAAGGGTTTGGTGTTTTCCATCAAGTTTTTTTGAAGAGAACCTTGTTCCCTAAGAAGTTGCATCAATGGCATTGATATACTGATGTACGTTGTGGTCACACAGCCACCTCCACTCCCTCCCCAGACCTGTTCAACAGATTTAACTGGGACTGAGGTTTAGCACCCCATGGGAGTTAAGCAAAGACAGATTTTTCATGCTGAAGAGAAGCAGACTGTCCTGCAAACTCCTCCATATGCAGTTAGAAATAAAAAAAAAAAATTCACATGGGGGTGTAGAAGAATTCCCTGTTGAGCAGGGGCACGGGGTGCTCCTGCAGAGGTTGGACAATCCAGCCTTGGCCTAACTGCGGCCTAGTAGGGGCCTGCTGGGGCCTGTAAGGCCTGAAATTGTGACACAGGAAAAATTAGCCTGATCTTTGTTTCTTTAAGTTGTACCAGTTATAGAGTGTGTTATAGATTAAGTTAGAACAATCTAGCCAATTAACTAGCATCTTCTTCACAAAAGAATGTAAGCTATATTACCATACTCCAGGGCGGGTGAAGGACAGAATAAATAGTTAGTCATTTTACACTCCATCAGTGAATGCGTCTTTCTTTTATAACCCAAATCCTCATAAAGTTCCTTGCTTCATGAGGGGGAAAAAAAAAAGTTTTATAAGCATCTCAGCATAGGGGAAAAGTTCTGTGAGGGCTCAATGTATACTAAAAGCCACAACCTCAACATAAACCAGGCTTTTATTATTTCTGTCACTCAAGGGACTTCCTGGCAGGTGTTGTCAGTCAAAATTCCCATAAATCCAATTCCTACCAACATTTTTTTCCTATATGAGTCTTGCCTTAAGTGACTAAAGCCACCAGTGCTGAGCCAGTGACAAACGACTCAGCTGCCAAAAATTCAGTCTGAGCATGCCACTATCAAAAAAATTTTCTGGAGAACAGTAAACTTTCTGAATAAATCAAACCCTGACCAAGATCCCCGTGAAGACTCTGCTGTCATCTGGGCACTGAAAGCCCTCCAGCTTTGTATGTAACATTTAAGCTGAGGTGTCTCACAAAAAGCCCCACTTTGGCCAGTGTCACGCAGGTAATGGCTCCTCTTTCAGGTGCAGAACAGATTGTTCATCCTGTGCACAAGATTTCCATTTTGATCACAGGAGACTTGCAGGGACAAGAGGAAGCCCAGCTAACAATGTGCTTTACACTGTCTTGGACCAGCTGATGTGACTCATACCCCCATTTTTACGTAGGTACCACTTTCTTTTCCACAAGGCCAGAAAGAGGTGATTTGGGGGACACCTGGGTTATTTTGAGCAGAGAGTTTGAGAAAAACATCCTTGTTGCCTCATTACATCACTTAGACCTGCAAGTCACCATGGAGACTCCATTTATTGTCAGAGTGACTGCTTCAAAGGTGATCCTCAACACTGGGTCTGGGATGGAAGAAAAGAAAGCAGATCCAAGGTTTTTAATTTGCTAATACAGCCAGAGAGCCTTACAGAAAACAAGCACCATGGAAACAAGCCACTGCATTATAGTGCACAAAAGTCTAAAAACCAGGCAAGTTAATTTCCAGCCTCTCAGGTTATTTTCAGGCATCAAAAGGGTTGTTTTCAGTCTGCCCAGGCTCAGATTTGGACAGAGAGTGGGCAAGCAGGCACTCGAAATGCAAGCCTCCAGGAGCAGAGCAAAGTGCCCTCTTGGCAGGAATATTTCTTTCCCCCATCCACCGCAGTAAACACCGTTCACTGGTTTGTCAAGACCCTTTCAGCACCCTGAAACCAGCCCAGCCTGTGCCCTTTGAAGGGAGACAGGACTGAGAAGAGCTCGCTCCTTTCCACCCCTCGGTTTTCTCTCAGCTGAAAAGGTGCATTGGTGATTTTCAGGGCCGATGGTGAGGGGGTCCTTTCAAGAGGAACGGAGTTGTGGGTACCTCATTTGGTGCTGCAGCCTGCCCTGTCATCCCAGAGCAGGAATTCCTCCTCCCACCCCCATCCTGCTCTTAATTGTTCAGACATTGCTGGGTGACAAATCTGCAGAGAAGCTTCCACCTGGACATTCCCTTTCATGTTGTCATTTACGTGATCAAAAAGTGCCTTGGTGGCACGGAGACCGAAGCAGCTCTGCCTTGAAGGATCAGGGGGATATTTTAGCAAGCATGGCGCAGGAAGTTAAATGCATTATTTTCATGGATGAAAGGCAGTTTTGGCCTTCTGGCTCCAAAAAAATTCTTGATAAACACAACTCTTTACACCTTGCAGTGTGACAGACTGGTTCAGGATAACAAGAGCCTTGTTTTTCTTTTCAGACAGCTGGAACGTGCAAGTTCTAAAGCAGAAAAGCCCAAGAATACGCAACAGAAATAGTCACTGCACCTTTGTTAGTGGCGAAAGACTAATTTTGTTGCTAAATTTTCAGTACCAGCTGTTAAAAGTAGGAGAGATTTCCACCTCTTGCTAGCTTCCACCCTAAGATAAGACTTCACGACAAAGAAAATTAGTTATGTTTAGAAATGCCAGGATGCTTCTTCCCCCTTAATCACCAATGTCAACAGCTGAATTTAGGTACCCCAACAAATTTATCCCAACAAAGTGAACCCATCCTACTGATTCATCACAGCTGTCCTACAGTGGAAGGAAATAGCAGGTAGCAGGAAACCAACCCCAAGCAGAAGACAGGAAGAGAAAGCATTGGCCTGTGCATCTGCTTTGTTCCACATCCACCAGAATGGCTGGAAACCCCAACACACTCTGAAAAGAGAGATTTCCCTTCTTCTCCCAGCAGGATGATTTCAGCACACAATTTTCGGGTGCTCCTTGTCAAAGTTTGCAGGGAGTTCTGTGAAATTTCCCGAATACCTCACCCAAGGGACTCAGCTGGCTTTCTCTTCGAGGCAAGCCTGGGAGTCCAGGTCACTGAAATCTGTCTGGTATTTATGCTTTATTCTACTCACTTCTTCCCAACCCTGGAAGATTGAACAGGATCCCTGAGCTGTATGGTTGACACGAAAAAAAACCAAGGGCTTTCCAGTCGCATTTTCTATTCAGTCTACACTTTAAAAAAAACCCCGTGTTCTTATTCATCTGGATAACATTTGGGAAAAAAAAAAGGCATGCAATTAGGGTTGGGTTTTTCTTTGTTTTTTTTGTGGGTTTTTTTTTTTTTTTTAGGAGGACTTTTGCCTCTTGAAAATTTTTCACAAACACTAATACATGCTTTTAACTGGAGGGTGTGAGTGGGGGGAAGGAAGTCTACAGTGGAAGCAATGTTGTTGAAATAAACAAATGGGCAGCTGCTTCCATAACAATGAAGGACGTCAGAAAATTTCACAGTAAATAATCCAGGCATCTATTTTATATGCTAGCTCAGAAAATCCTTCATTCCAATTTATCACTGGAGAAGTCAGCTAACTCCTTCCGATTCTGCAAATTCTTTTCTTTGCCTACCAGGACCTAAGAAAGAAATAAATTTAGGCCTAATTCAATTTGTCGTGACACCATTGATGGATTTTTAAAGAACTAACAATGTCAGACAAGCTTGCTTTGTTAATTTCTGAAGGTCTGCTTAAAATATGAAGAGAAGGTGGCAGAATTCAGTATTCAAATGGTGTTTAGGCAGCATTTACACTTCAGAAAAAGGCAAAAAATAACAAAAGGAAGGGCAGGATATGGAAATTGAGGCTAAGCTTTCACAGAAGATAAATCCCCACTAGAATGGTAAGGTTGCGTGACAAAAATATTTAATTTTGAGGACCTGGATCAGCCAAGGACTTCTGGAGATCTTCAGTCATCCTGGGTGAGCCACAGGCTTCAACCAGGCTGGACTTGGAAACCTCCAAAGACAGAGACAGTACAACCTGCTCCAATATGTGACTCAGATCTTATTTCATTCTATCAATGATGATGTCTTCCATCACTTAGAAAAGCTCAGGCACTACTGAAACCTGAAAAAAATTCTGCGTGAGCAGCACATCCCCTTGCCAAGCTGACCACGAAGTCAAAGCTGCCCCTATGGAAAACCTGATCAGGTTCCACCCCTTTGTGGTGACCACAGATGATGGTCAAAGCCACAGAACCTTCCCACTCCACCTAAAACAGCAGCTAATAACTCTTACAGGATATTGTCCTTCAAGCAGAATAGGGACAAAATGACACAAACTCTGTTAGGAGCCCTCAGAGGCGCTTGCTGACAGCAGAGGACACGATGCTCCAGATTCTGAGGACCTGTTCCCAGAGTTCAATGTGCCACAGCTTGGTGATTCATACCCTGTGATCTGCATAGGACTGGCAGGCAGGACCACGAGATGGGACAAACAGAATTGGGACATTTCAAAAGGAAGGGGAAAAAAAAAATCAGCAAAAAGTGAGGAAAAAAATGAAATTAGTAACAATCACACCAATGGAGAGCTCAAATTTTACAAACATGTAAATGGGAGTTATTGAAGGAGCACAACAGAGTTTTAGGTGCCTTTGGATTGGCTCCAAGTATTTTTTTTGGCTCAAAACCTGCCTTTTCAACCAAAGTCTGATTCACTCTGCTCTCTTCCTTTCTAGTGGTCCAAACTCCAAGCCCACAGATTCCACATACTCTAAGCTGTCACAGGAGTCGTGAACAACCAGTTTTCCATGCCTACAACAAACAGGTGTCCTGTGCCCGAACAGTAAAACCAGGATATTCAGAACAGGTCAGATAAATGTTTATGCACAAGACCAGAAGCATTAACTTGCTACATTAACTCAGATTTGTTGGCATTGGCACAAGGGATACAGCCACAACTCCCAGACTTTCAGCATCACAGAAACTCTGCCTGGGCACTGAGCACTGGAAACCAAAGAGGAAAAAAAAAATATCAACCCTCATAACTTTTCCTCTTCCTGGCCCCATGCACATATGTGGGGGAAAACAGAAACCACATCCAGTAACATCTAGATACTTAGTGCCTCTGCTCAGTGAAAGAAAACTGAAATTTGGAAAAGTAATGTATTCTCCCTCCTTGCCCCCAATCCTGTTTTCCAAAATAATAAAATCAGTTATTATCTGAAACATTAAAAACAACCAATCCCCCCCAAAAAAAACAACAAAAAACCCCTACAATCAAAAAACCGAAACAAAAAAAATATAATAATCCCCAAAAATCACCCCAAACCAAAGGCAGACACCAAGCATGGAAAGTTTCCTTCCAGCTCATTTAAAGCTGTACACTTAGAAAGAACAGATCAGAAAATATTAGAACAGAGGACGTAAATAAGGTTATCTTTAGCTCTACAAAATATCAGAATAGGAAATCTTTCCAAAACCTTTGTCCTACCACCTTAACAATCATGACTTTTTCCAAGTGAAATTATTACTCCTCAACACCGTTCAAACTGCTCATATCTGACGAGCAGGACAAGCCCAGGACCAAACTCACGTGACTGCCTTTCCCACCCCTACACCCAGCTCTCTGAGGTGTTCTTGCTCTCAGATTTACATATTCAGATTTGGGATAGCAGTCTCCACTGAGACGCTGGCACACTCAAAGTCTGCATGACAGAGGGGACACAGCTTTGAGCTGAAATTACTTAAGCCCAGCCCTAATGCCAGCTACACACATTTTTGTGTACCCATAAACACCTCAGAGTTTCTTCAGGTATCTCCCATCCCCAGACACCTCTCTGGTGTGTTGCTCAGACTCTCAAACCTGGGATTTCAGCACTACAGCCCCCGCAGAATGGCAAGCATTTCCCCTTCTCTTTCCCCAAACACAGAATTGATCACTTTTCCCCTTTTCCCCACTTTCTCCCTTGCCAGCCAACCATGCAAGACACCCGGTCAGGTCTGTGTGACCTCTGCCTACACTTCTCTAAATGCCAATTTAACTTGACAACTGAGCTGCTCAGTCTCCATCTCCCAGGTGTAGCTCAATTCCTGATTACAAAATCTGGGTGCTAAACACACAACCAACACTGTGGCTGGGGTGAGAGGTCAAGGGTGAGCAGGATTTAAACTAAGCAACCTGTATTTCCACCTGAAAAAAGGCCAGTGTATAGTGGTGACCCTGCTTCTCTTCCTATCAAAGAAAAAACTGTAGCCCTTTCCAGAGCACAGGAATGTCCACAAACACACAGGACTGGGTATCACCAGAATCCAGGAAAACGTAAGTATAAAGGAAACAAATTTGTCTCAGAGTTCTAAATGTCTTGTCTCCTCCTCACTTCCGCAGTTAAACTCCAGTCAGCAACTTATCCCCACACAGCCACTGGCTCACTCCCCTGGCTGGTGGCATGGGCAGCAGAATCAGAAGGGTAAAAAGCTGCAAAATTTGTGGGTTGGGATAAAGACAGCTTCATAGAGACAGCAAAATCCACGCACACAAACCGAGCAAATCAAGTAATTCATTCACCACCTCCCATGGGCAGGCAGGCAGGAGTTCAGCCATCCCCAAGAAAGCTGGGCTCCATCACTTGGGAAGACAAACCACCTTGAATGTGAGTGTCCCTTGCTTTTATTTCATATCCCCACCACTTCCTAAGCTGGCAATGATACCACACAGCCTGGGACACCCCTTGGGTCGGTTGGGATCAGCTGTCCTGGCAGCTTGCCCTCCCAAATCCCTGAGCACTCTCAGCCTCTCGCTGCCGTGGTGGTGAGAGGAGCAGAGGAATTGTGCATGGTTTCATTGTGCAGATACAGTGCTCAGCAACAACTAAAACATCCCTGTGCTACCAATCCTGTTTACAGCACAAATCCAAACTCTATCCTCGTATTGTAATTGTCTTACAACGAGATAAATTATCTCCATCCTACACTCACCATAAAGTGAAACTCCCAGGGAGAAGAAAAGGGACAAAAATCCAGTCCCTTGCAAAATAACACTAATTGTTCCACACAAGCTATGATGATGATGATGCGACAGACACAT
Source organism: Bombycilla garrulus (assembly GCA_013400315.1). Taxonomy (NCBI): domain Eukaryota; kingdom Metazoa; phylum Chordata; class Aves; order Passeriformes; family Bombycillidae; genus Bombycilla; species Bombycilla garrulus. Next base: position 202,252 of record VXBU01002457.1, read on the forward strand.
AGAGCAAGTTTTTTTTTCAGCTGGAACAAGTAATTTGATGACAGGCTTGCAGCTTCTCCACCTACAAACCACAATAATGCAAATAACATCTTACCACTGAGACACCTATTTATGTAAGCACAGGCCTAATTACTTACATCTGAGGCATTCAGATGGTATTATTAGGGCATGATAAGGCTTATGAGGGAATAACACAGCGTCCTAAAGACACCACAACCTTCAGCTGGGCAGCAAGGAAACAAAACTGCAGCATCAGTGGCTTTGCTTTCAAAATCCAAATATAAAAATGGCAGAATTTCTGCACTAGAAGCAGCCCCATTAGATAAACCTAATTTTCTTGCCACCCTACCTTCCAACAGTGTTCCTCTCCTCTAAAAACACCAGTTTGTGTCTGCCACCTGACAGCATGAACACCATGTGAACCAAACACACGGCTTCGACTGACAGCCTCATTTTGCATCAGAATGCTTGAATAATGTGACTCTTCTCAAAAACTGGCTACGGTCCCACTCCTTCATGAGGGATCATCCCTGTTCTCCTCACCTGCACTCTCAGCTTCCAGCTACCCTCCCCTTTAAGCAGGGCAGGACCCCCAAGTGGCACTTTGATAAATCTGGAAGGCAGCAAGATTTTTTTCCCAAACAACCCCGGAGCAAAGGGAATTCTGACCAGGGTCACAAGGCTCCCTCCTGCCAAGAGCAGCGGATGAATTTACAAGCCTCTCCCACAGGTGGCCACAGCAAAGCGCCAATTTCAGCAGGAACAGCTCTCCATCCTGCCTGGGAGCAGAGTCACCCCTGCTCATGGCAAACTGAGGGTCAGTGCTTTCAGGGATGACCACTTGCCTCAGGTTTTGAAGGCAACATAGGCACACCTCAACTAGATTTAGAAAATGTCTTTTTGTGAATTCTGCCTCCTTTCTGGTTGCATACTAGAGAGGCACTTACTGCAGATTCTGTGAAAAGTGAAAAATACATCTATGTATGTATTTAGCAACAATTTATTACTGCAGCTGAAAATACTACAGTTTTCTTGACTTACAGTCATATTTAATATATTCCAGTAGCTTCTCATCTTAACCTTGCTGCTCTTCTAAGACTGAATGTTCCCAGATTTTTTTCAGCTTTCCACAAGTCACAGTATAGATTTTAGGACACTCATGGATCACATTCATGCTCAAAAGGCACAATCCAACCAGGAGCAGTTGTCCAAATGGACCTTGCAGCATTGCTCCAAGAGTGTCCTGCACAATCCTGCTCTTTGCCAAAGGGAAATTTGATATTTCAATATGGAGACAGGGAAAGCAAGCAGCGTGTTTGCTGATAGGAAACGCACGCTTATAGGCAGATAATTTCTCTCACTTCAAGCGACACAGAGACTCACAGAAATAAAAATCAAATTACTACTTTTTCCTCTCCACCTTTAAGCAGGAGGACACCAGTGCAGTCAGACTACCCAAGAGTACTGTGTCAGGTCTGTGAGGTATATGCCAAGGTACAAACTGCTTTGTTTCTTTTTATCGTCCCCATTGTTTTGTAACCTTTATCATCTCCCTCAGAACTGGTTTTAGAACCAAAGCATTACACAAAAAGCTACTGGAAAAGCTAAAAGAAACAAGTAATTTCTTTGTCTTTGAAGCACCCTTATAGATAAATATTAGTTCTATTCCCAAATACTCCATTCATCTCTTATTTATACATCCAGAGTCCCACCAAAGCTTTGCTCATCCCTGTTTGGCCCTGTCACACCCCTCCATTCCTTCATCACACTTGTAAACTCTCCCAGGCTTTTCCTTCCACACACACTGCCAATTCCAGGTCCAGACTCCTCACCTCAACCTCCCTACAGAGATGTCTATCCCAGATGTTCAGCACGTCTCTCATCCCGTTTCATATCCCACCCTGAAGACTATTTCCTGCCCCTTTTCCTATTGTGAAATCCTGTTATTCCACCCTCTAACAGAAGCTGGTAGTGCTCCCTTTACAGCTGGCATACTTTCTTCAATAATGAAAAGAAAGGGGAAAAAAAAAAAAAAGAAAGATTTAGAGTAAAGACAAGGGAGTGGGGGTGAGAAGAAAAAAGCTTAATTCAAAGATATGATTAAAAATAGTGTCTGACTTTGACAAGACTTTGAACAATTCTACAGATACAGCCACAGAGACGTGGGAGACATTGCCTTATTTTTTTCATCTTTGGCTGCTGCGTATTTAAAGTCTAATGCTTCGCATTACAAGGACAGCAACCAACCCTTCCCCTGGGATGGCAAACAGCTGCCTGCTGGTGTATCTGGTTACTCCTCATTTATCACATCTAAAATCTCTTATCTCAGGCAATAAGAATTTCAAGGATGCTGCTCCTTGCCCTCAGCACCACAGAGTATTCACATTTATGTGCGGAGCCATATAAAAATAGAGAGAGACCTATTTTTGAAAGACACTTTGCACTCCAGAGCTCTGAGGCATAACTGCATGAGGCACACACAACACAAAACCTTAAGGACTGTTTTTAGAACCAGACATTGAGCAAATGGAAGCTCAGAGCAGATAACGCTTTATAACAGCTCACACAGGAAAATGCCACAGCAATGGGAGGAAGCAGAGGGAAGATCTTCAGACTCCACCACTCTATTAGTTATTCCAGATTACTACCATTATTGAAGAGCACATGTTTGTCTTTATTAGTTTTCACTGCAGGAAATGCCAGAGATGCTGGTGTCTTCATGAAAATATGCTTTGATTAGAACTGGAGTTAAATCGTGTGTGTTTAGCACTTCTCTTGCACAGGAGGAAAGAAGCTGAATACTGACAGAAACCAAGAAGTTTCAGGACCTTTTTTTTCCCTCCTCACACATCTTGTATTCTATGAAGAAATATATCAGTACAGAACTGGCACTTGACAATTAGAAGTCAGCAACATCAGCTACAGGCTGCAGACACAGGCATCAGCAGCACTGATCAGTCACGTATTTTGTGGTAACTGAATAATCAAAATTTTTCCCATACATCACTTAATCACAGGTGGAATAAACCTGCTTTTCTGGATAGTTTAGTGAACACACAAAATTTTGTAAATTGTGGCTTCATAACTACATAGTTGTGGTTATATCTGTGTCAAAATAATGTTTTCCAAGGATGGTGTGTTGAACATTGTTGGCATCCCAAACCAGGCAGGGAAGAACTAAACAGGCAAAGCTGTTCTCCCCACTCTTGCCTTATTGTTTCCATTGAACTAGAGAGTATTTTCAAGTGCATAAGTTCTAGGTAAGTTTTGTGCAGAGCTGGATTTAGGAGAAATCAGAAAAAAAGGGAGATGTGGCTGCCTCCAAAACTATGTAAAACCAAACGAAATATCCCATGAAACCATGGGTGACAGATCTGCATATATTATTTGGGGAATTGGCTTTGTGTCTCTGATTCATTCATGCACATTCTTAAGTGAAGCTCAACCCAGCACTCCAAAATAGAGTCACGATCTGACTTCAGGAGTAATTATCTCACATTCCTAAAAAGTTCTGTTAGTGTGGGGTAAGAACAGGGCATTTAAATCAGTCAAATTGCTTGAGTTTTAGCTGGATTCATCAGGCAACTCTGGAAGAGGTAAAGGAACCACAGCATTAAAATGCAGCTGTAGAGAGGACTTAAGAACAGACAACTACAGAATTAATATGACTTCAGAGTAACTTTTTAATCCCAATTAAAAGTGCATCATAAATAGCTTTTGTCTAAGCAGATATTCAGAAGTTTTACAACAAAGGTAAGGACTACAGTACCAAAACTTAGGAAGAAATACTTTATTTTCTCAGCTACTGTTCAGAAAGCCCTGAGGAAACTGATCCCCAAATCCCTAAGAGATGTGCAGCAGAGAAGCTGAGAAGCACTCTGTGCAGACAACTCCCGGTAGTACTTGGTAGAAAACGAGGCACAACATACCTAGGCAGCTTGCTCAGGTCACACCTCCTCAACACCACATGAATT
>VXBU01002457.1:206253-217652 GCA_013400315.1 Bombycilla garrulus
TTTTTTTCTTTTTTTCTTTTTTTTTTTTTTTTACAAAGAACAAGCTCAACAGACTTTAATTCAAATACATTTATAATAAGTAAACATTTCAAAATCAAAATTTGAGGGAGTGGACTGAAACACCCAGACATTCTTGCTTTATTCTCCACCCTCCTAGAGAAGGAATGGTTATTTCTCATAGCAGTTTGATCAGCACAGAAGACTCCCACAAACTAAAAGCTTTTGTCTTAGTTAGGCATTAGCTATGTAGTAAAAGTACATTCAAGAAGTCCTTGTATCAATTTGGTGTTTTTCAAGTACCTGACAGCTGGTCCTTTTACAGATAACAAACAGCCCCTTTTGGCGTGCAGTGTTAAATCAAAATCTATCTCTCCCAGTTCACAGATAAACTGAGAATCCTATTTAGATGAAGTCTACTAGCTGACTCAGGCATTAATGTTAACTTCTCTAAAATGAAAACATTATGAAAGACTTATTTCCTATTTAGCAGTATCACATTTCCTACTGATAGATTTGGGTTGTGCTACTGATCACTTAGACAACACACACCTAAGAAATTTCAAAAGAATAAATTCTGAATAATTAAAATACACACTATCTGGAAAAATATCACAGATGTATAAGAATAGAAAAAAAAAGTAAAAGGCTTTAATACATGTCATTGTTTTGTGCAGATAATATTTTTACAGACTATGGCCAATCAAGAAAGAAACGAAATATAATTGTTTCAGTCTTTTTTAGCTCTTTTTTCAAGACACTTGACTTTTAATTTGAGCTTAAGTAGTAATTAAGTAATCCACTGATAAACAAACTCAGCAGAAATTTTTTAGCTGTACCACTAAATCATTAAAATCATTAATATCATTAGTTGTACAGGAGTTCAGTGCTGTACCACTAATAATATTTTTTTTCCTGGTTACTGCAGAGGTAAATTTGTAATCCAAGTAATCGGATTACAACAGTAGAAAAATGAAACTATCCCCATGTTGTGTTCAGGTAACGTTGCACAGAACAGCTTTAGATTAAATTTACATTGTTTTTATTCCTAGTATTGCAACAATGGGCAAAATTACCTCTAAAAGTAAACGCGTATTTAAAAACAAAGAAAAAAACATTGTTAACATTTTATGATATCTAAACAAAATGAATGATAAGTAGGTATGAAGAAGTAAGATTCAAAACTCTGTAACCAGAGTTTATTTTCAATAGAAAGTTTTGAGTGTCAATTTTTTTTATCTTGGAATAAATTGATAGTTTGCTTGATATCTCAAGTTTTGAACTTCTCTTCCTTATAAAGTGAATAAATCCCCAAAAGTCCTTACTTAACAGAAATAGCTTGAACACTACAATCTACTCAAGAGCAACAGAACACTTATAGCTGTACTAGAAAAGCTGGTTCAACAAAGTTGGGAAGGTGAAATTTGATTTGATAAAGTCTCATTGCAGCAGACAAAAATGAAGCTTGCATTTTGTTTGCTGGCAGAAAAAGAATATTCAATTCACTAGAGTGCATATAACAAAACCAAACATGCAATCTATTGCTTTTAAAACTTTTACTGCAAGATAACATTAAGAGAACAGTAATTAGATATCTATCATTTTTTTCCCAAAAAGAAAATATGTAAACAGGATAATAATTTTTTTTCTGTATGTATATAGTTTCCCAGATCATTTCAGAGGGACAAAGGAGGAGGTGGTTTCTCAATAATCAGGACACTTTTAACTGTAATGGGTTCTCATTGGAAAAAAAGAAAAAAGCCAACACTGTTCTAATTCAGCATTAGACAAAAATACTGTGTTTCTTGCACCACTTTAACACAGCTGAAGAAAAAAAACCCGAATATTCCTATTTTGGCATTCAGGATTACAGTTGCTCAGATCTTTTAGATTTCACAAAGCTGCTATCCAGTGTTGCCATGAAATACAGACTGTAAATTCTATGTAGCACGGGCTACTTCCAATGTCAATACTAAGTGGAAAGGAACATGAAGCAGTGCATTACACTACATTTCTGGAACTAGTACAGTAAGAGTTGAAACCTATAAAAAGTTAACCTACAGTCTATAGAGGAACTAATTATCTGCAAAAGCTGATTTTTTGGTTGTATATGTTTGTTTTTGTTTTGTTTTACACTGTGTGATTTTCTGCATCTCCTAATTTAAAACTTGTTGCTTTCTTTGCTTTGTTTCCTAAGGTCTCCCTTCCACCCACCCCCTATATGCCATACACCAAGCATTATGAATATAAGCTCAAAGATCCTAGACAATCCAGTGAACAGAGTTAGTGTAATGCACTGGTGTGAGGTGTGACATAGAAAAAGAACTCTTAGTCTTCATCGAAGTTCTGCTGTAGAAGAAAGTTGGCAGCCAGGTTTTCATTCTTCTCACAAGCAAAATATGCCTGTATCACAAGTCCTTCAGGAAATCCTAATGCCTTTAACTGAAGAAAAGAAACACATTTAGAAAATTCATTTTGCATGTTAGGCTTCTTTGTATGTCTAGCATCATGAGATGTCACTTAAGCAATTACTGACTTCTTGAAAATAACTTTGCCGCCTCACTCAATGCAGTCTTTTTCGCAAGTAAAAACAGTAAGGTGCTGCCTCTGCCTTCAGTAAAGAGGATCCTCACTTGAAAAAGTGATTGGATTACGCCTAATGAAGCACCATAAAAACCTGTCACTTCTTTAGTGGCACAGTAAGTCTAAAACAGTCCCTTGCTCACAGTATTGTCATGAAGTAACGGTACTTCTGCAGAAAAAAAAAAAAACTTCAAACAATGCTCATTTTAAGCAATTATAAAAAGCTCCAAAGCACTTTAAACAAAAAAATTGCCTGGAACAAAAGCTCCCAGACCTTAGGTTGTCGAGCACATCACATTAAGCCATATTTTCAATTGTTTATCTTAAAAAATTAACTACATGCTGCAGCCAAGACAAGTAAGCTGAGAGCAATCTTGTTTTCAGAAGTCAAGGAATTAATTAATGTCTGGAAAACAGTGACAACAGGGCATGGGAACACCAGAGAAGAACTTATTACTGTGCCAAGGGTTTAGCCAGCACTTAAGGCACTCAGCAAATGAATTCTTGTTTTAGCCAAAGGCAAGTACACTCCACTATTTGGAGATTTTCTTAAAAGCCTCACGGCACCTGCAAGGCATTTAATGTACGGAGCAGATCATATAACTGTGAGAAAAACTGTTATTCCTCACCAGCCATTCTTGGTTTTTATTTCAGGCCCACAAACAGCATGAAGGCATCAGCCACAACACTAAAACACTTAAATTTTGAGATTTGTCTTTCATGGAAAAAAAATGAGTGTATGGATCTCTTCTGGGTTTTAGAACAGGTTGTAGAGGTAATAAAGCTCTACTGCATAAAATGTCTTTAAAAGAAAATGCAACAAACTAGAGAAGATGACCTGTGAAGAAGTAAGTGGACAAACAATTTTATTAGACTAATTTTATTAATTGCCTATTTCCTCAAGATCTAGAGAACTGATGCCTATATTCAAATAGGTATCTTCTAAGGATCCTTACATAAACTTTTGTTTTGCCAGATGAAAAAACTTTGTCTTTGGGGTACCAAACCACTATCACACTATGACAAAAGTCTTGCAATTTGTCCTGAGGAAAAAATCTCAGAGGCATTGCCATCTACACAAATCCATATTTATTTTTCATTTTCACAGTATTTATGAATGCAATATACCATTCATGGTTATGAGTACTTTTAGAAAACTATAATTGTCATGGACAGACAAATAACTGGATGAAGTTTTGACTTCATCTAATCTGTTTAGCTGTGAGTGTTCTTACTTTCCAAGTACTTTGCAAACAATACCCAAGCAGACAGATCTTTGTACCCAGAAACCTGTCATGGCATGATCTAGAACAATACTGGCTGAGGCTTCTGCAGGAGGAATTACTTCCTGAATAATTCCTGAGGAAAACCCATTCCTCCACCAATTACCACCACAGGATGGTCTCTGATCACTTAAAATGCTCTGCCTCTTCTCAATAAAGCAGGTTTAAGATATTTTAGACCCAACTGCTATAAAGCAACAAGAGATAGGATTTTAAAACAAGGCTACAACAGCTATGACATGCTAAGTATGAAAATACCAAATATGATGCAGAACTACTGAGCTAAACAAAGTTCCAAGTTAGCTTTGTCTTAAGCATGCACTGGAGTCAACACCAAACAGCAACAAAATTTCAAAGAAGACAGGCAATTTCAAAGAAGACAGGCTCACCCTTTCTATAGCTTCTTTTTCCTGAGGTGTTACTTGAATGTAGTTCATATGAGCATTCCCAGCATCTCCAATTCCTCCAGTGCTGGCACCATCATCACTGCCACTCAGACCTTGGCGAGACTCTAGAACTGGCTCATTCAACATATGAATAAAATGTTCCTGGTGCTGGCTTATTTGCTGTGATGCACAGGACAGTAAAAGAAACACGTATATTTAAATAACTGTTTAAGCGTGCCAACAGACAAGTAAAAATATTTATTCTCAGAGAATTAAGAAGTCAAAGGGATGTGTAAAAAGTGCAAAGAAACAAACTGTTAAATCTAACCATAAAAATCGCAAGTTTTGTTTCAATTCAATTGCAGTGATCCTTCCCCCTTCCTCATCCCCTCTTATGAAGTCTCAAATTTGTATCCAATGTCATAGAAAATACATTCTGTACAGCAACAACTGCTGAAAACCCAGCAAAAGAATGTTGCAACTGCTAGTAACATATTATCCCAGACAACATCAGCATATGGCTCACTCGTAAAGCTAAATCAGAATTAGAAACCATTATTTTTTTGTTTTAAGATCCACCTGCAGTAGCTGGGGGTTTTCCCGTCCAATTTGTTGTAGCAATGCTGGCAACAGAGAAGGATTCTGCTGGATAATTTGTCTCATCTGCTGGAACTGAGGCTGATTTCGTAAAAACTCGAGTGGATGTCCTGAAAAAAAGTTCAGTGAAATAACATGTTTTTTTAACAAGTTACTGAGAATCTTAACAGAATGCATACCTACACTGCACTTGTAGATAGAAATGGAACATGAAAGTGGATAATACACCACTCACTGAAGAACAGAAGAATTTGCTTCCTCACTCTAGCTTTAACATCTTTATTCTAAGGTTAAACAATGCATTTCCTTTTCACCCAGTGTTCTTTTAAGATCCAACAGCCTTGTCCTTATCTCCAACACTTTCTTCTGGGTGTCTCATATCTGGTTAATCTCAACCAGACGCATTTACCCAAACCACTGCCTTGTCTTTTGTATCTCAAGCACCATTTCTACCACAGCCTAAGACAGACTTTGCTACCCCCTCATTGGGCTCCTTTCATGTATTTATCTATCTCCCTTTAAGAGGGAGATAAATACATGACAAATATTCTTCTCTTCAGCAGGCACCAACCACTGCCAAAGCGCTGCTCTGCTGAGTGAGGAGTCCCAGGTCATTTATAGGTCAGTCCAGTGCTACACTTCATGCCCTAACTTCAGGTTTGTCCCTTGATACCTGAGCTTCTGTGTGGTAAATATATTAATACAGTCATAGCGCACAGTGCCCAGTCAGTCACAGAGCAGAAAAACAGAGTTTAAGTGAGAGAAAACACAACCCCACCCACATCTGTGGTCTTGCACTTAAGAATCCAGAATACTGAATTAAATAAATTGTGCAAGTTCACTGCATTTTTTGAAAACTTTGCACGTGACATAGAACACTCGTCCCAAGAAAGTACCACACTTGGAATTTCCATCTTAACAACTCTTATCCAATTCCCTCTGAACAGCCCACAAGAACCTGGAACTTAAAACTGACTGAAAAAGAGATTAAGTGCACATTGTTTATCACATCTTCTCAAACACAGCCTTTCTTACCTCCTAGTGAACTAGTAGTCGTGGGTATGGTTGCTACTGCTGCTGCCACTGCTGAAGACTGAGATGCACCAGTGCTTGGTGGTTGAGGGGGGTCAGCCACAGCCTGATTATCTCCAGGTATGCCCTAAAGCCACAGTTCACATCATTACCCACAGAATGCTAACAGATATGTTTCAGCTGCATGCAGTTATTGTGTTTCAGAATGAAGGGAAAAAAAAAAGAAAAACTTAATGCTTCCACTGCAAGTACAAGGCAAGATCATGTGAGTTATGCATTTGTAACTGACAAAGAACACCGTGAAAAGATTAATTTAATTTTTTGGCAGGAAAAATGTGTGGTTTGTGTAAAAAGGCAGTGAAGCATTTCCTGCATCACTTTAAACACAGTTTACCGGATAAAAAATACTCGCTTTGAATCTTGTTTAAAGAAATTTTATATGAGTGAAAAAGTTAAACCAAATGCACTGTTACACTATATTATACTGTTATGCAAAAGTTACAACAGCAAACTGCAGTACAAAATGCTAAGATTAACAATTCCATACAACTGGCAAAGAACTGAGAAGAGATACAAGAATACAGCTTTTGGGACCTCCTTCCTCAATGAAAAGCTGTCATTTACTGTATCTTAAAGGTGAAAAGGTCAGTATATCATCCAGTTTTAGCAGCTTCAAAAAAAAAGTTAACTTGCCTTTTGTTTATTTTCTACATGCAAGCGACTTTACATAGGAACTGAGTGCTCAGAGGGCTGTAATGGACAACGCTAAAACACAATATTAAAATAAACTAGAACGTAGGTTATGCAACCATGATACCTTACTCTACTACTTTTCTCCTGCATGGAAATCCTTCCAGCTTTTTACCCTGACCCTACCTTCCTCACTGTCACTGAACTCCTGCACCAAGTCTCTCCTTTCAATCTACCTTTCTGCAGCCCTGTAAACTTACTCATGGGAAACACACAAAGAATATTACAACAGTAATAATTACAATATTATTCCCTGTGTTAACAGCCCAGAGACATTATCCAAATGAGGGTCACCCTTGCGCTGGGGAACCACAAAATGTTACGAACTGGGTAGGTGGAAATACTACAGAACTACGTGGTAACCAGACAATGAAGAGGTTTGTCAAGCCTACCATAAAAATCAGTGGTAGGTAATGTAGCTTAAAAGTCCTGCTGTAACATGATCTTCACATGGTATGTTCATCATTACACCTGAACAAAAAGGACAAATATACAGCTAATAAAGAGGGCACATCTAGAAAGGGAGAAGTGGACAGTGCTCCAAGCAATGCTCTTTGCCTTACCTGTTTATTATGAAGCACATCAAAGTATAAACCACCTGATCATCAAGTGCACATTTAAGCCACTCAGGGGAATAAATGCAAGACTTCCCTATCACACACTTCATTACCTTCACATGGCTCAGTAAGCTTGCTACACATCCCTCCCTCCACTGAGGGGGAGGAGGATTCCATTCATGGTATAATTCTGAGGCAACTCTCCCTTATCAGCAGCTTACAGAGCACTGATTAAATACCTTTTCCAGCAAACCAGCCATTTCTGGCAATTCAAGTACAATGTAACAACTAGGGTTAATCTTATGAAATTAATACTTGATTTCACCTATTCACAGGTATACCTCATCACTGCAATCTGCGTCCAGATCAAACAGCAAGTGCTTGTTTAAACTTTTAAGTTTGCTCTTGAATGGAAGGACTGTGTAAACTAGTTCAAACAAATTTACTTAGAAATTATTTGTCGTCTTGAACATCATCTTAGCTCTTGAACTAAAGCTTGAAGTGTCACTCTCCAAATAACAGAGACTGTGTACAGTTGTAATCAGACAATGCCAGTGAGGTGTAGAGACCCTGTTCACACAGTTACACAACAGAATAAAGCATGGTTTAAACCACACACAAGCCACTCTGGGTGCAAACACTGCTTGGACAGCAAAAAAGGCCACTATTGCCTTATGGTGGATGAAACAATTGTTTACTTTTTAACTGAGCAGTACAGTGGTTTTTAGCTGACATTGCTCTCTGCAGGGCAACAATCACATCAGCTCCAGCTTCTGCACAGCACAGAGAACAAAACAGCTCCAACTGGGAGGTACTTGCAATGATCATCTAGTCCCAGTGACTGACCATGGTTGACCAAACGTTAAAGGCTGTAAAGGGCATTATCCAAATGCTGCTGAATCAGGCACAGGACATTGACCACCTCTCTAGGAATCACGTTCAGTATTTGACTATACTCACACTAAAGAAATGTTCCCTAAAAATATCCAAACTAAGAGGCTTGTTACTGAAGAGATGACAAAACTCCTTCCTAACTAGAGATTAGGAAATCCTTGGCAGAAGGAGAGATCTGAATGTAAATGACTCCAAGGACAAGAAAAGCAAAGAACACCTTTTGCAACTCCTTCTACAGCCACAGGTCACAAACACAGCACTACATCTATAATCCTCAATGAGCAAGCCATGAAAGCTGAAGAGCTTGCCATCTGAACCATGGACAAGTAGAACATTCAGGGCTTATCTGAGCAACAGCTGTATTTTAATTACAGTTTTAGTCCTTTCCAACACCTTACCCTTGCTGTACCCAGGTTCTTTAAACAACCTGGCTGTTACACTTACAGATCTCAAAGTCTTAATCCTAGTCTGCAGATTATACAAAATACAGTGCTGATGACAGTTTGGAGGCATGTAATGTGGAAAGAGGGTCAAAGAACAGTGTCATCAACAGATCAGATCAACAGTAACTAAAAATAACCTTTTTTTGACGGAGCAGGAGGGTAAAGAACATCTTCAGGCCCCAGAAGATCAAGAACAGTTATAACGACCATTTACAGCAAAAGGATTCTTGCAGAAGGATGGCAAAAAGTCTGCCATCTAAAATGGTCTCCAAGAGCAAGGCAATTCCCCCCACTCCCTTTTCTAGCAGGAGGAGGCGGAAGAAAAAAAGGAAAGGTGTTTCCAGTGAAGGATAACACGACACATGAAGTGACATCTCATACAACAGAAGGACCCATTTTATATACAGGACCTAGAAATGAAGGACTAGAAATGAACTGCTCATAGTAGTCAACTCATTTGGCAGATGTGACGTGCAGCTCCAGCACAGGGATATTCTGTCTCTATTCTGGAGTTCCTGAACAGAACCAAGCCAGAGAAGGGAAATGCCAGAATCTGAGTACACAAGAATTGCACACTGTGTAGGACTGCCACACACAAAGCAGGCCCAACACTTAGGGTAGGCACTGAATTCTTGGTATATTTATAGACTAGATGAACAGTAAACCCAACAATTTTACAACGTGAAAAACAAATGTTGGAAGTTGCAGACTTATGACAGAGAGTTGGGAGCTACTGCATTCACCCCTGCTTGGGCTAATGCTAGCTGGAAACTGAACTTTTCACATTCTTGTACTCCAAACATTCATTGTCAGTTAAAAATCTGAAGATTACAAAGTCTTGGGAACATTAACGTACGTAGGAAGCATGCCAGGGACTTGTAATTGTAACTACTGAAGGAAAACTTCATTAACAAAACTTGAAGTTTTTTAACTGGAGGGTAAAGATGCCAGATTTCTTATCAATCAGAAATTTAAACCACACGCATTTTGCAGGATTAGGTCAAGATATCTGGTTGCCAGATTTTAATAAAGTTCAGATCTGCTACAAGGAAAACCTCATCGGGGAAAAATGGTATGCCAGAGCGAAAATTAAATGTACTGGAAATAATGATTAAACAACAAAATCAGACAGATTCTATGATGGTTACAATTCACCATATTAGATTAAGGTATACAACAAGAAATAATCCAAAAAGGCCCAAAAACAACTCAGAGGGTTTTCATTAAAGTGAAAGTACTCTTCTATTTCCTCTCATGCCAATGAAGTTTATTTCAACCTTCAAGCTTTATTTATCAAATGAAAATTGTTTCTTCTCTAAAACACTGCTGAAATTAAAACACCAATTAAATTGAGCATAGTTAAAAAAAAAAACCCTCTCAAACTTTTCTGTTTGGAAAGTATATTAAGAACACTGTGCATTATTACCAAAAAAACAGTGAACTGGAACCTAAGGAATGGTGATGAAATATTGGTGCAAAAGTACAACTAATCAATTAATGCTGTCACTAAGAGGCGACACAAAACCACTGGGCCAAGCATTGGCAGTTAAAGCTATCACTGGAACTAGATATACTTTACACCAGCCAACAAAACATGAAAGCAAAGAAGTGGTAGAGGTGGTTTGAGATTATTTGACTCTTAAAACACACCGTGCCTCTCAAAACTTGGATCTCATCTTTCCAGATGGCAAATGTCACTCAGTGACTGAGTAACGTTCAAAATAACACCAAAACCAAAGTGAAAGGTACTGTGTGGAAAACAGAGATGGAAAGAACAAGGTGTAGGTAAGTGCTCACCATCAGAAGGTATTCCACTGCTCTGTCAGGATTGTTGAAGCTGGCCCTCAGTGCTGCAATCACCTGCTCCCGCTCGTAGCCCATGGACATGATCTCGGTCACCATGTTCTCATAGGACTGACCCGTCACTAGAAGTCACAGGACCACCATTTTAAGGGAATAAGATGAAATTAATCACACTCACAAAAAAAAAAAAAAAGTTTCAATAGGTAAGTGCAACTTTTACTCAAATTTCAGTCATTCATTGAAAAGAGTACTTCCCATTAAACATGCCATAGTTCTGTGGCTCTAATTTCAAATATATTCAGTAGTTTCATTAAGAATTTGATTGGAAATAGTGCAGGGTAATGAAGAAAATGTAAACTTCTACTGACAAAAGCAGTACTTGTGATACTTCTGTACTCGTAATTGAAATAATATTCTCTCTTCAAGTTTTCGTTTAAGGTCAAGGGCATCCTCATAGCTAATATTCAATTCCTGATGTAATCATGAGAAGTCTCCTGCAGCTTACATTTGGAAATGTATTAATTTGAAATCTGCCTGTCAAATTATTAGCCATTGAGGACTTTCCAAAAAAAATACTTTCTGCTATGCTGTTGTTAGATAGATGACAATTAGTGATGACCATTATATTGCTATATATTGCTATGTGCTGGTTATGATGATCAAAGTAATTTAACCAACTTAACGTGGACCAACTCAAATCATGCAGAAGACTATAAAAAAAAAATCAAGCAGAAAGTCACTCAAGACTTCAGTGGGGGTTCAGGAAACTGAATTCTCATTTAATTCTTATCTCACTCAATTTAACATTTGACTAGACATCCATCACATCAAATCCCCCACCTCTTAGAGCAAAATAAGATGAAAACTGTCCCACACTTGCAGCAATAAAGACATAAGGTACACACACAACATACAGAGCAATTTAAAGGCAATTGTTCACTACACTAATGTCATTGTAAGGGAGACTATTATCTCTTTTCATAATCCATTGTATTTTCCTGCCTCAGAAGCAGACAGCAGGTAAAATAATTAAGAAAAAAGGTAACTAATCTATTATATGTTGTACTTGGGAAA
>VXBU01002457.1:217666-240688 GCA_013400315.1 Bombycilla garrulus
GGGGGGGGGGGGGGAAATACAAACAAACCCAGGCACTAAAACACCATCTCCTTCCTTGAATAAAGGTATTCCTGACCTCAGTGAAATCCTGCTACTGACTGACTCTGCAACTAGCAAGTTAGTGACAGGAAAGTTAAATAATTAACAGTAGTCACAAAAAAACCCCAATTGATTAATATAAATATTTAAAATAACCCAGAGGAAACAAACACAAAAGCTACTCTGTTAAGGCAAGTAAGTCATAATTAAAAGAATCAAAGCAAAGACGATGCTTTATTCCCTTAGGGAGAAGGTGTTTAACTCAAGCCAACATTAATACAACCCCACTGCCTGTTTCTTAACGTGTGCTCCCAAATAATCAGTGGGTGTATGACTTAGGGCAGTATATTCTAGAACAAACAATAAAACAGCCCTAGCCCAAGGGTACTTGTACATTATCCATAAATAGAGGATTTAAAAGCCTTGACTAATTTGAGTATTTATTATTTGGGCTTCAAAGTTATAGTGCAAGCCTGAGTTTATGGAATGGTAAGCTCTTTGTGTCTTCATACAGAACTACAAGAACATTTATTTCACATCTACTTGCATTTTTTCAGACGTGAAATTTAAAAATCATCTGAACTTCGCTTTAAAGATACATACTTCATACATATCTTCAGGGAAGCAAAAAAGCCAAGGCAATAATTGTCCCAACACAATCATTCAGCTAGTTCTGCTCATATTCTTCCTTATACAGCACTAGTTTACCCTTACTACTCCTAAGAATCTAACAGACAGAACACCTGTTGGTGTAATTAGATACTACTTGAACACTTCTGTATTGCTTTTTCAATATAAGCAAGGTAGAGGCTGGAACAGTATGAGAGATTTGATACAGGAGAAAGATGCCAAAAGGCTGGCTTGCTCTGCACAGGGTGCTACCCAAGGTACAATTAAAAGCCAAAGGAAGAAAACAGAACTACTGAAAATGTAGGTGCATGTACTCTTTACAGCCTACTTCACAAGTTGTGCAAGAGCGAGATCAAGAATAATAATCCAAAAGTTGCACACCAGCAGTGTCAAGATACAGAGTCAGGCCTATCTCTCCCTAGTGCTACTGGAAACATTTGAGGTCAATGCTGACTTCATTCTGCTCTTCGCTTTTGTCTTTCAAATAACAATTAACTCTCAAATCCAGTTCATCACACTCCCCACAATAATTCTCGTCCTATGAGAATTAAGAAATCTTAGACTGCTCCTGTGAAAGGTGTGGTTGCACAAGGACTGCAAGATGTGCAGATCTTCACGTAGCACATAAAGCCACATCACTTCTCAGCATTTAACTGGAAACAACAGCAAATCATAGAAAGCAATCCCTGTTTTTAAAGCAAAGACAATTAATTTCAGACAACATAACTGAGAAGCCACACTTAGAATACGCGTGGATCCAACTTAGGATGTGAAAACATGCTCCATCAGTTTGTGCAAGCAAATTCCCTTCAGGACAGTTTTTAAAGCAAAAGAGCCACAGAGTTCATGCCTATTGCCCTTGAAATTTTTTGGCTGACCATATTTACAGTATGCTTACCCAGAAAATCACACTCAATACCTCTTACTTCCAAACACATTAGGGGCACGTGGGTTCAGTCCATCCGACACCAACTAAAGAACTCCCACATAAAATGGATAGTGAGGTGATGCTCTGGAAATATTTGGGGTTTTTCCCCCGAATTTTAAATAGATTTGAATCAAGACCACCAGCTTCATTTAACTTGCTGATCAACACTCTTAACAGAAGTGTTGGTGATGACCTTATCTTGGCCCCAGCTATCATGAATGGTTAAGGAGGCACCTTTGGCAGCAGCAATCCCTTCAGCCAGTTTAGTTTTATTGTTGCATTTTCACCTCCTGCTATCAGACTCTATCAGCTACTTTGTCATAACTATTTAAAACAGTATATCACACCTAAGATCTAAGCTGCAGCTGGACAGACTAAACCTAGCAGCTACCACTAATTCACGTAAAATATTACTGCTGCTTCGAAATCACCCTGGGATGCTTTATCACAGCACCTGCCCTTAATACATCTGCACAAAAATGTAAGTGAAACTCTTTACTTGGTTTAACTCTTTGTACCAAATTGCAGCTTCACATTTAAAGACAAAAAACAGAATAAAAACACCACCTCCTCATTTCTGTGCCTGAATTTGTCACACTCCAAAACAACCCAAAAATTTCAGTAGGAGTAAGGAGTTGTGGGTTTGTCTAATAACTTCCTAGCTACCCAAATTAGTATAAATGAGGGGCAGACCTTTTTGTTGTCTTTATTCTGTCTATTCCACTGAGAAACAAAGATTATTTAAACTGTTAAAATAAAGCCCAGACAGTAGCAGATCTGGAGAATTCATCTAATCTCAATGTGTCAAAAAGCAAAGTACTTTCAAAGCTGGAACAAGTGAATAATAAAAGCAGCCATTTCATCAGCCCTGTACTTGAGTGAAAAAGTGAGAAGCACACACATATTTACATCTAGTCTTCTATTCAAGCTACTTCAAAGTGAATTGTTAGAAGAGAAATTAAAGCAAATGGGGGAAAAAAGCAGGAGTGCAAGGATCTTCTTTTTACACAATAAAAATACATAAAGGGAAATATTCTTCAGTAAAGTAGTTCTTGAAACTGGTTCCAAGATATCAACTTCAGGTCTTAGAGAAGAGCACTTTGATTATAACTTTAACAATGACAGATACAGAAGAAAATGTCAACATCTGCTAATCCATCATGTCTCTGCTGCACCAAAATAATGTCTACATTAAAAATCTCTCCACTTACCAAGTGCACTTATAGCATCCTCAAAAAGATTTGATCGAGATGTATCACCTGTTGTACTGTAAGATGAAGACAAGTGCAATGGTAATTACAAAACTTTGTAAAACTTCCTGTTTCTTAAAAAAAAAAAAAAAGCAGCAGCAGCTGTAACTCTGATAGCCCCTTTTGTTCTTAAAAAACCCCAAAGCTTTCCAAAGAGCTCTCTTTTAGTCCTATAGTGAGAATAGATTTTACAAACTTACAATGCTAGGGTTTTTAAAACAAGGCCAACCTTCCCCCGTTACCTCCCAGAAGTTTGGCTCTTGCCCATCTGCTCAGGGATTAGCCATCTGCTTGCTTGAATACTTTAAAGGGTGGGAGAACAAGGTGGATTTTCAAAAGCACACAGCAGTCTCACTAACTGCTTCCCCACAGCCACCAGTTTGACCTCAATGAGGAGCCAAGGAGGCTGGTGGCAAGCACTCATTAAAATCTCAGTATACTACTTTCCCAGGAATATAAACTGCTAACATCTGCAATTGCCCCATCTCGAGTTATCCAAGTTGTTATATTACAGGATTAAAGACTCACCTCCATGAATAGCAACGAACTCAGAGGCGCAACACTAGGCCGAGGAATACCAGTTTTAATCGGACCAAGGATGCCCCATTCCCAGGGCTGCCAAATTAAAGCAGCAGCCCCCTGGTCTCAAGGTGACACTGAGGGTGGGTCAGCAGGACTCCTCCAAGGGCATTACAGCCTAAAATGTGGTGCAACTCACTGTGGGGTGCCAGGAAAAAGTGTTGGGGGGGGAAAACTAGAGGAAGAACCAAAGGCAGGGAAAGGAAAGCTTCAGGCACCATGCAGAAGAAAAATATGGGGTCAAGAGAGCAAAAAGAGGACAGAAAGGGCCAGTCATACGTAAGAAACACTGTTCTGCACCTCACTACGCATCCATCCGATCTTTTCATTAAATTCTACTTCCAAACATTTTTCATAATGCAGGGTGTGTATATTTCTATTCTACATGCACGTGTGTATGTGGAATTCCAAGTGTTCACGGGGACAGGGAATTGTGAGTTAGGGGGATCCAGACCCCTGTAGAGTCAGCAACTGCTGAGACCAGACACTGTTGAAGTCTGAAGCCCAAGGACTGCAACCAGTTCCTGGGTGAGCCCTCTGTGTACGTGTGTGTCACGTGCAGGCCGTGGGAATCTGAGCATCACAGCCTGGAGCAGGGTTTCAGGGCTCAGGTAGACCCCACGCCCTGGTACCAAAAACCTGCTAAACTCTAAGGGGCCAGCTATCAAAACAGAAATTCACATTTTTCATTTGTGTTTTGCACTTACTCATTTTGCAGTAGTGGGCTTTGCCCTAAATAGCCAGAGGGGAACAGGATGTGGCTGATGTATCTTGCATGAGTGCTGGGATTTTCCCTGACTGAGCTGACCTAAGCAGCCAGACACGTATTTATAGGTATTTACATATTGTGTGTGTATATTTTGGGAATACACATTCAGGCTTGATAACATGATAGACTTGAGGACATGGAGCCTCACATTTATCAGGCTACCAGAGTTGGCAACTCCTACCAGCAAGTGAAAGATCAGATTGATCTGAATGTTTTCAGGAGATGCCACCGAAAATCCAACAAGGAACTTAGAGAGATCTCTGTAAGATCTATGCAAGAAATAATTTGTTCCAACAAGAATGCTTCACTAGTATCTGTCAGTAGTTAAGATTTACAAACAAAAACAGATCAAAGGCAAAGCAGGACGCCAGCTGGCCTGGCCTTGGGTCAATAAATCTTGCCTTAGTAATTTAACTTCTAAAGCAAATCAGAAGCAAACAGTGCACACTGAAATCAAGGCAGGTGATAACTTTAATGCATATGTTAAATTATTTTGCTCCTCCCTGTTAAGCGTGTATACTGAGGATTCCCTTACTGCAGTTTTACAAAACTGCAATCTGTACATGAAAAACACTATGTCAGTAAGAAAGATTGATCTTTGAACCTACTGGACAAACTGAGCTGGGGGGAAAAAAAAGGAAAAAACCACACTCATTAGTATTTTTTAACAATTAAGTTAATTTTACTGATAAATGAAAGTTCATTTTCATTCCATTTCTAAGAAATACTAATTTCTCAGAATTACAAAATTAAATCATCAATTTGTGTATTAGTACAAGAAATTTGTGATGAGCTTTTCAAGACATTAGGCAATTGCAAGTTTTGCTTTGTTATCATCAAATCATTATTGAATGATGTTTAAATACAGTCACTTAAAAAATACTTGTACACCAGTATTCCCAAAAATAACACACAAATAATTAAAACTCATAGTATGAAAAATCAAGATTTGATGCTATACAGCACTTCAGGGGCCATTAAATTCCAGTTAACAATATTTTAATCCCATGCAGTGCTTAAGCTTAAAAATGTAAAAGCATACAACAGGGATGAAACCTCTAACTTCCACCTGATTTTCTCAATTGTAAAAAATTGAGGTGAAAAGTTTTCCCTGGTCCCACAGTTACCTGCCGATGAGGCAAGAACATTCAGGGAAAAAACAAACTTGGTAGCTTTAAGGCATTACATGATTAAGAGCAATACCATATCCTACATTTTGGAAGAAAAAGCTCTTTCCAGAAATTAAGAGACTCCTACAGCAATAAGGAATTTATGGTTTGAACGTGACCAACATGATCCAAAGCACAATCAGCGGGTTATGAGCAGGAGAGAACACATTCCTCTTGAGACTTCAAGAGCTTTGTGAGCAGTAGATGCCCAGTGCACGTGAATGTCCTCAGTTTGAAAAGGAACTTGCAGAATAGCATCTCTGAAATGCCTAAGGGGAGCTCAGAAACTGAAATTACAGTTAAGAAAAAAGAAAAATTATATAGAATGGAGACAGTGATTGGTCTAACACTACAACGAAAACCTAAAATCAGAACTAGATGCAACAGAAATGGGAACGCGCTTTTGGGGGCTCATTCGTACCTGTCAATGGATGACGGACTGACAGCAGCCGGTGCCTCAGGTGGTTTTTCTTCTGGCTTCTCCTCCTTCGGAGCACCCACAGGTGCAGGTTCACAAGCCACTGCCTCTGGTGCTGGTGGTGGAGGGACAGGAGCTGGCACAGGGACAGGAACGGGGATTGGTGCAGCAACTGCTGTGGGAGCTGCAGTTGTTGAGCCAACAGTGGAAGTGGCATTTGATGGCTGAGTCGCTCCAGCTGCTGCTTTGGGCTACAGGAGGACAACAGAGTTCAGGCACAGCACAAAGCTCATAAATCCACGGCTCTCTACAGGCAGCCCACTGAGTTCTGCTAAGACCATTTGTGTTTGATATTGCTGCCTCAACATCAAGCACAACATTAAAAAGTTGCAAGACATTAAATCTCCAACGCCCTTCACTGTTTTTAAACAAGCAACTGAGAGCGTCAATGAAGTGCTTTACACACCTGAGTGCTCACACTCTGAGGATAAATTGAAATGCAAGGATCTAAATATTTACAGACCACAATATTCTAAATATGAAAACAATCCTGTGTTTTACAAAAGCACATTTTCCAGAAGAAACCAAGAGAGTCGCCAAAAAAACGTCTGCAGAACAAGCATAAGCTTTTCTCACCACTAAGATCTGGAAAAAAAGTGATTAAGGCAGAAATCACATTTCATTATGAATGCTGTTTGCTGAAAAACAGGATGCAAAAAAATTTTAAACTTTGCCTGCAACATGTTTTAGTTATGCAATCTTTGCATTCAGAGCACTACAACATCTCAAATACTTCAGTTCTGAAGTAAGCACCTAGGATACAGCAGACTGAAGGACTTCCAAATTTACAGCAGAATATTTAGAGTGAATAATACTTGTATGTAATTGTGAAATAATCTTCCTATCTCTAATGGAAACTTGAATTTTTCTTGGATGCAGTATTAATGCCATTACATAGAAGTAGCCCCAAGGGCTGACAAAGCTGACCCCAATTTTTGCCTTTTCAAGAGAAATAGCTGAACTTTAACAAAACTACTTATTCAGGGTGCACCACTTTCAGACACTGCCTGCTTGAAGAAGAAAATGTTTGCTTCCTCCTTTTGTCTGCAAGGAGAGGTAAGCTTAAGAATGAATAGCTTCCTACATGACGGGCACAGCAAATAACATTTTAATAAGCAGTCAAAGAAAAAACAGTTGGAATGCAAGGGGGGTTATTTTCTGCTGGATTCCTAAACCCTTAATGCAATACCATCTGAGCACCAGACAAAGTTAGCAGTCTGTGCCTACATGACTGGGCATGTCTTATCTGCAACAGAATCAGGAAAGGGCAGCTGAGCTCCAAGACCAGCAAAAAGATTTTAAGACTGAAGAAATGCCCAAACTACAGGTCCTTTATTATCAGAATACACTGAATTTAGCAGTCCTTCATGGAGATCTGTGTTTACAACCACAGAACTGTTGAGGAGACCTCTAAAATGATTGAATCTAACCCAGCATAGCCACAGCCACCACTAAACAGTGTCCCTAAGTGCCACAGCCACACATTTCTTGAACACTTCCAGGAGTGGCAATTGCACAACTTCTCTGGAGTCTTCTGCTATCAACAAAATGAAAACCTGGACTCTGACATCTCATCTGCACCTGTTTTCTTGTACTGATAAATGCCTGTGGCAAACCACAGACTAGAAAGCTGCTCATTCAGGAAGACAGGAGCAACAATTATCTTTAACAAGCCCACATGTTTAATTATGTTTGATATTACCAGATCAAAATAAAGGGCAACAGAATATATGTTTTGTCAGGAGGAGGGACTCCAGCTTCAAAATTATTTTCATATTCCAAAACACAGATGATGCCAGTTTTATTCGGATCACAATGGTCTGGAATGCCTGGAAAATCAGTGGTGGCTTGATTCCTGGAAGCAGCCTGACAAGTGGTTCAGAGAAGAAATACTTCAAACATATGTCACAGTCATTCCCTATAAATTGCACTTGCAGTCTCTCAAAACCCACAGGTTTGTTTACTGCCAGATGTATCCTGTCTCCACTGGTTTATGCTGTTGAGTTTGACAGAAGAAAAAAACATGAACTATGAAAAGAAACATGGTAAGGCTGGAAGAGTTCCATACAGAGGATTTAACAACAAACTACCTAGGTTGCCTTCTTCCTTTTAATAATAAAAGGGAAAAAATAACAGAGAGATAAGAAAGAATAAACAGTAAAAATAACCATTAGAATTTCTTTTTTTCTCTGATACAAACATTCAGCACAGAGCAGCAGCAAAAATCAGCCTAGGCAAACCAAGACTGCAAAGCAATATTTTTTATCTATTCACATAAGGTTTTTGCTGTTGACCTGAACTTGCATATGATGAAATTACACCGGTTTTAAGGATGGGCACACACAATCACTCATCACATAGAATTAATTAGGAAAAAATAGAATTAAATTAACAAAACTTCCTATTCAAAAGAAACAATTACTCACTTTTGTCACCATAACCACCACAAAGTTCTTCTCATCTATCTTATATTCTTTAAGAGCAGTTTCATCATTAAGTATTTTACCTGGGGAATTAAACAGGCAGAAATTAGGACGATGTTTAACAAATCAATAGATTTGAGATTTCCTCACAAAAACACGTTTCATGCAGATTTATAAACATTAAACAACCCAACAAAAAGCAGTTTGGCCATTAAGCTTCAGCAGTAGAGCCACAATTTTCCTCATATGATGTCCAGAGTAGTGGATAGCTTGAGGGCTGCTGCCCTAAGTGTGTAAGATGCTTTAATACCACTTAAAATAAAAGCATTAAATCTAGAAAGATTCACTGGATCCTTAACAAAGATACACATAATACAGAGGAATGGCATTGACACACAAAAAGCTTAACCAAGTAACTTATGTCTGCTTACACAGTAACGAAAACTCCTTTCTACTTATCTTCCATTTGGTCTTCAGGTAAAAGCATTACTTGCAATAACAAGTGTGTGACCTTGCAATTTTAACAATTTTCAAGATAAAAACATCAGAGGAGGCCAGAACCATTCCATAACTTGCCACCTTGACAGAAGGATGAAAAAGCTATCAGGCAAATCCAGAAACATTTGCTATACCGTGACTTTTGATGTTTCATAAGCAGAGGTGGTACTGTGACAAAATACATTTGCATCACTTCTACAAGAACTTAGGAACACAATAAGCCACACACTTTTTGCCTTTTTTTAGAATAAGCTTACTTAGAGGTAGAACCACAAATCAGAAAATCATCCGAATTTCAGTGAGTTTTACAGCACTGATTTCTACTACAGAATTTTCAAGGAATATTTTACAGTTTAAACTGATCAATTTTCTGAAGATGTGTCACAGACTGCTTCCATTTCACAACCTCTCTAGTGGACTACAACTAGAAGGACACATCCTGATGACTGCAAGGAAATCCAGCAACACATACATTTTATGGCACTCAGAGCACAAAAGACTGGTTCCACCAGTCATACAGCTCAAACATTCAAGGAAGTATTACATGTAGTAATAGCAATACCTGTAGCATCTGACTCAGAACCTACATGGGTTTACTTACAATTTTTTATAGGTACTTTGGGGAAGGCTTTAATGAATGTGTATGTCATATAATAAATATAGTTTATGAAAGTATGTATACAGACATCCCGTCTTCTCAGAACACACCACTCCAGACCTTGCCCTAGTACAGATATCAGCACAATGGATCTGCCCCTCTAATCAAAGGCAGCTGGGGCTATCACTTTGCTTCACCAAAAAATTCTACGGCTCATTTTAATAAAAGTAAAAATGTCATCAATATACCCTTGTATCTCTTGTTCCAAGAAAAAGAAATAAGAGAGAATCCATCTTTTGACAGTATTATATTCTCAGTCTTATTTCCTATACTTCCTACTGCTTGTGAGGATTATTCAATATTGCAGATACATTCTGGCTTCAGAAAACACTCAAGTCACAGAATTTTATGCAATCTTTGATTTTTGCACACAATATTAAGAGTGCTGTGCAGTTACACACATGGCACAAAGCCTTCTGCCTGGTTCACATTTCTTGGTTATGCATAAGACTTCCACCTTCACAATCCTGACATGCAACTCCCCACGGAAGTACCAGGAACACAAAACTGGCTTTGAGATGTAGTCCAGAGGAGCTGCACAAACACAGAGACTCACAGCTTCTTTCCCACTGGCATCTCTCCACTGTTAACAGTGGCTTTAGCTCGTTACAAGTGAAAAAGACAATACTTGCTATAAAGCAGTACATGCCAAAAGTGAAAAGTCCACCAAAGCCTCTTTCAAGCTCAGTTTTAGAGGAAAAAGAAAAAACACTAGAGGGAGTACTGGAATAGCACCAAAGTTCTGACAATGTGATTACAAAAAAAAATGTGTTTGTATTAGTGCCAGAATGAATGAGGCAAGTAAAATAAAGCTCAAATAAAGTTCATTTCATGTTTTTAACCGATATTAGCCTGCTTTTTGCTAGTACCTAATACACATTTCTAGTGAAAGAGCTTAAAAGCATTGCAAGTACCTCTGTATAGCAAAGATTTGATAGTGGGTTTCTTCTGTTAATCAAAAGAAATAATCTGTTTTTTAATTCTCTGAGGTATATTCAGCAATGCTTCAGCTATACACAGCATAAATTGAACAAGAAGTGAATTAAGCCAGAACAGCAGCTTTGACCTGCTTAAACCCTGAATTCTTGTAACAAAAGCTATTTCTTCTTAAGCCAGCACATCCCCAAGACATCATGTAACAAGAGTAAAGATGACAGACACATACATTAAAACCCAAAAAATCTAACTCAAAATTAAGAGTTCCCTTTGACACTGAGTTTGTTTTTGTGTTTGTGGGGTTTTTTATCCCGTCTGTACTTCAGTTCCTAAAATTCTTAGAAGACTTAACATTCACATCCAAGTCAAACTACAACGTAAAATAAGGCAGGTTCAAATAAGTTATCTTCAGAATATCCATTACCTGCATAAATTAGTTTTTGGCCAGCTACTGGAAAGGCATCTTTCCCCCTTTCTGATTCAATCTTCTCTTTCAGTGCCTTCACCTAAAGCACAAAAACAGTCTTAATGAAAACAAAGTTCACAGTACAAACCTAACTAAATATACTTTAAGTCTTAAATACTGAAGAGTAGTTTCAATCAATTTCAATCATTCCTTGATTATGTCAAGTTTATCAGTCCCCTGAATATCACTGCAACCACTTTGCAGAGCAACATGTCCCTTTCCCAAATAGTCTCCTCTGCTGAATCAAATTAGATAATTATTTTTCTCCTTGAGAAGTTATTAGTATGAGTGTGCAACACAGTGAAAAAGTAAATTAAAAAAATCTGGAGAGCAAGAATGTTTTCATCTCTTGATCCATTTGCCCTGTTTTTTCCCAGAATACAGATGGCACATCTGCCATAAACACAGCTGAAGGTTTTCATCCTCATAACCACTTTTCAGGGAATGCCTGGGGGTTTTTTCGGTAAGATCACCATGACATTCAACCTTGAAGTCCCCATACGCAAAGACTTCCGCAAAATGTTCAGACACTTATCTTACATAAAATGTTTTCAACTCCTCCCCCTCCACCACAACTTCTGGAGCTTCACACAGTGATTCCAAGCCTACACATTTACTTGCCTGCATGGGGCACTGATGTATCACCCACACTTGCACAGCACCAAGTGGCACTGCTAGCTGTCATGTGTAAGAATGCTCTCAGCTCTCCAGAACGAGTCTGTAATGCCGCCCTGAGGAGGCAAAGCAAGCTCCTGGAAAAGCAGATGTGTCCTGTACTGACACATCTGCACTTGTGTTTTAAGACAAACAGTCCATTGTTGTTTTCTTCCAGATACCGAAAACAAAGACAACCAATCTGTTATTAGCTTATTACTACAAGTTATGACCACCTTCTAAAGGTTTGTTTGGATTTTTTCCCTGAATATTCAAAAAACTTCTCTCATAAAACTCTGCAAGGATACAAGAACGAATGCAACAAATTGCTTCCCTCTATGGAACTAAATAAAAATAGGGAACCAGCTCTGCTCTTTTTCCCCAGCAGATGAAGAAAGCATGCTTTTGGTATTTTGTATCATACATGCCATCCCAGCACCTGCCAAACGCTTCGGAATTAGTCTCCA
The DNA here is from genome assembly GCA_013400315.1 of Bombycilla garrulus. Lineage (NCBI taxonomy): Eukaryota > Metazoa > Chordata > Aves > Passeriformes > Bombycillidae > Bombycilla > Bombycilla garrulus. Next base: position 229,611 of record VXBU01002457.1, read on the forward strand.
ACCAGGCAGTTGCCTTCCCACACCAAAACTCATTGCCACCCCTAAGTCCTGAGGATAATCAAATTTGACAGTAATTTGCTGAAAGCATTATCATTCTCATGGACTTTACAACAACCTGTCCTATCTTTGGATTTACATTTATTTTTAAGCACATTTTTTGACAATTAAAAATATAATTTGCTAATTCCTCCTCAGTTTTAAGGATGGAAGTCATTCATGTTGCTATTGAACTACGTGAATGACCCCTCTCCTTCACCACAGATAAGTCATCAAGGACTTTTTTACTAAACTATAATAATACTGTCTAATACTTCACACAACTTCAGTTAAAGTCCTAGTTGCATGCACCAGGGCAAATGAATCCCTTGAATCATGTTAAAAGCCTGTTATGTTTCCAAATGTCTACTTTTTAACACTCTTCTTATATATATTCTTATGCACTAGTACAAATCACTCAAAGATAATGACTCAAGACTACTTCTTTTATAGCCAGTTACCATGTCTGTCATAGATTTGTAACAAATATTGCAATGTGACTAACTTGTATAACCTATTTTGAGGGAGAAAATTAAAGTTTTTTTTTCTTGTCCACTGCATCAATCAAGGTACTGGCTTTAAATGTCTACTTTGTCTTCTTCATTTTCTATCATTTTATTCCAGACAACAGTCTTTTTCCCACAAGGAACAAAACCAAGATGCGTTCTCTCAAACATAAATGTTTGAACAGCTAGAAGTCTAGGTCAGGACACACTGAACACACATGTTGATTTACTACACAATAATTGGATCCACAAGAAGGAGTCAAGATATTTACTGTAGGAGGATCCAATGATTCATTTGCCTTTGCTGACCACCTGTGTGTAGCATTTCCCCTTATCATTACTGTGCTGTGATTGATGTACTGCAAGTGACCTAAGGCACTGCCTTCTTCGAAAAACTCCCAAAATGTTCCCCCTTCTGTAAGCCTGCAACAGACAGGACTACGCTTTCATCCCTTTGGCAGGTGGCATTCATCTCCAGATGTAGGCAAACTTCCATTTACACCACAGGGCCAAGGCAAATGAGAAAAAAAAAAAAACTTTTTTGGGAATCCATTCCAGTGTTTCACCATCCTCATGGTATGAAATCCCTTCCTGACATCTACTCTGCTAAAAAGTCTGTCCCTGTCTTTCTTATAAGCCCCATTTGGCACTGGAAAGTTCTCCCAGGTCTCCCTGGAGAGAGAGAGGCTCTTCTCCAGCCTGAACAACCCCAGCTGCCTCAGCTTGTCTCCAGAGGAGAGGTGCTCTACTCTCTGAACATTCTCATGGCCTCCTCTGGACCAGTGCATGCAGCCTTATGTTCCACAAGATTACACTGAGGAAAACTAACTTGGCAGCCACAGGCAGTTTCAGCCTCATTGGACATTCAGGTGGCTGTGCTTCAGCTGTAAAGTCCCCTTCCACAATCCAAACACCCTCTCTGCATACTAATATTGATAAAATTTTTATTATTGTGGTGGTCTAGGTCAGGACAGACTAAAGACATATGCTAATTACTATGCAGTAACTGGATCCAGGTGAAAGAGTTTGGTATTTATTGACTCAGTGAAGTAGTTATCGATGCAGGTAACACCATGAGGTTGCAGAACCACGGTGGTTCTGAACATAAAAGCAAACTACAGGTTTGCTCCCAAAGAACAGAGACAATCTTTGGTTAAAGCTTGCCAATACAGAGGCCACCATTAACCTCTTAACTCTTGAAAAGACTGGAAATCCTGAGGAGAAAAGGCCATTACAATTTTCAGTGCTTGTCTTTATTCTCTGCCTGTATTCTTGCCGCATACATCAGTCAATCAGTTTAAGAACAGATTATATCTTAAATTGGAACACAAATTGGTTCAGTTCTCCAGCTGACAGCTTACAAAAACCTATAAGAAACTTAAGCTTGACATAATGGAACCAGTTTACAGTATTTTGCTATCTGTGCCCAGGGACACTCTGCCATTTGCAAAGGGGAAGATCATTTACATAGGTCTCTCATTTAAATGGGCATTCACTCTACTATGAACTTTTGCCATCCAAAGATATGTTATGGTGACTGACAGTAACACACCATGAGCTCCGAATTACAGATTAAAAATTCTGTAATGTCATTCAAGTTGCTCCTTTAAAACTGAAAATACACCAAATAGTTGAGTAATTTCCAGACTACATTCAATAATGTTTCAGAGCATTGCTTAACTGCTTTACAAAGAATTTAGATTTAGATAAGGGAATCTGTCATCTCTTGAATGAATACAATGAACTGATCGCATCACACCTTTTCAAAGGAACAAACAAAGAGACTTAAACCAGTTCTTAACTACTAGAGCTAGAACCTGCAAGAAAATGAAGTCAGCTGCAGACTTCATCATCCTCCTACTAGAGACAGAAATTCAAGAAACACTCAGACTAAACTACAAAGCACTCGCCATTCTTCTGGCTTTCATCACTGCCTAGCCTAAGAGGCTAGAAACACATCCTTTGCAGAGGATAAAATACAATACTAATTCTCAGAATAAAAAAAGGAATAGATAAGATCAGATACATCAATTTTAGCAGCAACATTCCAGTGGCATAGAATTTCCTCTTGTAGTTCTAACTGGAGCGACTGAAGGCATAGTGAGACATAACTCTGAGAGAAAAAAAACGCATAAAAGTGCAAAAACCTGTGTGTCAGACAGTAGTGTCATCCACCTTCATTTAGATTTAAACCATAGATGTTCCATTTTCAAGGAGGAATTAAAAACAAAAACAAAGAGAGAGAGGGAAAAGCCCTCCCAAAGCTTTTCAGAAAGTATAGCTGCATCTTCCAGCTGTTGGTGCAGTGAATTGCTGAAAAAAGCAACATCCTAAACTTTGCCTTTAACAAATCAGGTTGCTGAGAACCTGGACTTCAGCACTGCCATTGGTTATTAAGTGAAAATTAATTTTGGAGAAGCACACCCAGCACATTCATCTGTCAAACTGAGAAACCATCCATAGATTATTATTTATTTTTCTCATAAATACAGATCCATAAACCAAGCCTTCAGGCTTCCTAGCTTTATTCAACCTGATTAGGGTTCAAAATGTATTTCAGTCCTCACCAAAACCCATTTTTCCTCTGCCCTTAACAAAATTTCACAGCACAATAAACAGAGCCTGTACTTCATGGCAATACCTTTAAGAATGAGCATCAATTCATCTGCAAACACTTTACCCTAAAGATTCAGAAACAGCATACTTACAAGTCAACTTTCTTCTGTCCCCTATGAATTTAGACATGAAACCCTTCCTACTACTCAGAAAATGAACACACAGTCCTCAAGAATATATGCCATGCAAACTGTTTAATCAAGAGCTAGAGCTGATCAATTCCTAATTGAAAAACTGAGGTCTTCCAAAGAAACATCAGTCATCAACTGCATCCCAGACAGGCATCTAAAAATGGCTTTGGTGAAATCACCAGTGCTGAGTTTCCCAGCTGCTCCTTGCAGTCACTTTACGCCAGCTAAGCAAGTAGGGCACGCTGGGCTCCATCAAGGCAAGCGGCTCCCACTGATCACACACGCTCCCCCTTCACTCTCACACACCAATTGTCATTTCTCCTACCTCATAAAAATGCTAGCACAGAAGAGGCAAAAATCATCAGTTTATTCAGAGACTCATTTCATATATCCTAATGAAAAAGTCAACAGTGTACTTTCATTGGTTTTAATGTATAATCACACAGGCAAGACAAATTGCTGAATTTCTTGAGACGTTGGGAGAAACTGAAGACAAAACTGGAAGGGATCTCTTCTGACATCAAGTCACAAACCACAATCTTCTTGAGGAACCTGATGCACCCACAGACAAGGTTGTTTGCTACTTCTACCAAGAGGCTGCTACAAAGTTTACTCTGATGTTGGACGTATTTTCCTAGTTTCCAGCCCAAGTTAATTTGCAGACTACTAATACTGACTTGTTCTTATGCTGATGCTATAATTCAAACATGAGTAGCCTTCCCTCATCCCTTGGTGCTCGCCAGTGTAAAACACTTTACACAATTTCACCCAAAACGTGTGTGCTAAGCTAAGCAGGTCTCTTTCCTTTCATGTCAGTCACAGTTTTCCACAGGCTTCAGGCACCTCTTTCCAAAGACAGAAATTCATTGCCCTTGGGAATAGGCGGCCTGCACACTTGAAGCAAAATAGCATCACTACTCTCCCTGGACGTTTCAGGATCTTCAGGCCTCCCCTTTTAATGAACTTGATTCCAATTAATCCATGCTGCTCATTTCAGAGATGTTTACTAAAATCTGGCCCTCAACTGGGCAGCCAGGTACTAACGTTAAACTTTTTCTTTGTCAATGTCATTGTGCTTCTGTTGATTTGTACTCAGATTCTTATCAAATGAATTAAAGGACTCTGAAGAGATGGATCCCAAGACCAACTCTGAAAGACCCTCACTACCAACCTACCTACTGCTGAACTGCTTCTCTTTGAGAATAAATGCTGCACAGAGGGCTTTTTCTTTTAATCTACCTTATAATTGTCTACCACTTGCCATCTTTTTCTGTACCAGGTTTCTCCCAGACTTTGGGAAAAGTCAGAGTTAGACAAGGACAAAAGCTTTTACTCCATCCAAAGGGCTTTGCTCTTTTCCTCCTCCCTGAGGGAGAGCACCATAGTCTGAAAACTTCTTTAGAATTTAGGTTTAATATTTCCTGAGTTTTCTCCTCCCACTGCTCTTGCAAAAATATTTACCACATGTGATACTGTTACATAGACAGTGCTCAAAGTCAGGCGAGGACAATGCAGCTGTATCAGACAATAAACCTGCTAATGAAGCAACAAACTGACCAGTGCAACAGGTTTTACTACCCTTAATCAAACTCCATGATCAGCAACTGATTAATGACAAATATTGTGCCTACTCCTGAAAACACAAAGAGGATAAGAAACTACTAAGCTCATAAATCAATGCTTTACAGTACTTCCACTGGTAAGAATGCATTTCGTTCTAGCTACTTCTTTCCACAAATTATAAAACCTTTTTCTGGCACAAAACTCCCTTTACAGTGTTCTCTTACATTGTCTTTCTAAACACTACACTCCCGTTTAGTCAGAAGGCGATCATGGTGGTTACATGAACAGATCACTGCCCTACTTCAGGCCTCAAAGGCATAACAGATACAGTAACTGGGAAGAACCACAGGAGAGGAAGAGCCTTGTGAATCCAGTCAGATTTACAAGCTTAGTAAGAGCCTGAAAAAAAACCCAAAAAACAGTTGTACTCAAATAAACAAGGCATCTAGAATTACTCCAGCATTTAAAAACAGACAGGGTAAAGCATTCATAAGCTCCTGTATTTACTTGCTGTATTTATTGTTGCTGAAGTTTGCATACAAAAAAAGAAGTAGCATTCTCTGAAGAAAAACAGTCTGGAATTGCCAAGGTAAAAATTCAAATTTAGCCCCTGTCATTTACTTTCTCTGCAATTACCACTACCTTTCCAATTTCCTCTACAAAACTGAGCTCATCTACACAAAAGTGAAATTTATAAGTCTAGTAGTTGTTAAGCACTGACCAGAGAACAACAGAATTAACTTCTGATTTCAAAGCTGGCCTCCAGGCCTCCACACACTTCTGCTCTGCAATTCAAAACTGATCTAAGACCAGCCTGAAAAAGGAGACACTGGGGCCAGTTTTCTGATGGAAAAAGCTGCATTCATGCAGCTTTGTACTAACACAGGAACACAAATTTCAACCTAAAGCAGAGCTTTCAGCTATCTGCAGCTTGAAGGAAAGTAGCAAGATGGACATTCCTGCCTCTGAAGCCACAGAGGCTTGTTTTAGGAAGAAAGCACACATTCTGAGTGGTGACTCTTGCATGGTCTTGTTGATTAGCACAAAACACCTTCCTGTAGCTTTGGGCAGACAATTTTTACAACAGGCATACTCCCCACAAACCAATCTACAAGTATAAATGTGACACAGCTGTTTGAGTACCAAGGACACTGACCAGCCACTCCTATAAATTCTAAAAAGACACTTAACCCCTCTTCCAACACTGTATGCTGACCAGCCAATCGGAGGGGTGCCTCTGACACAAAACCACAGGGAAAGACAAAGAGAGGGAGAACCAGAGTGAGTGTGTAGACAACACTCTGTGTGTTCCCAGCCGTGGCAAGCTCTTCCCTCTCCTTTTCCTGTTCCTTTGGTGCTCCCTGCAGGGCAGCACGAAGAGGACAGGCACCCTTACAAGCTCTAGGTAAGACATGCTGCACATCACCATGCCCTGTGAAATAAAGAGATTTGTTTCACCGAGTCCACTCCACCCACACGCACCACGATCAAAGGCACAAACTTGGATGGAAGAAAACATTGCCAACCGTACCCTTCAGTGCTGTGAGTTTACACCTCCCTGTCTCACATCTACAGATAGCATCTTCTGTGTTTCAGGAATTCAAAGCAAGCATTTTTGAAAGGTTTGTCAGTAAACACAGCCATTTACGCACAAGGGCAGCAATGGGACTCCAAACAGTAGAAGGATCATCTGCTCACATTTATTCTTTTAAATTAAAATGTACTCTCCACTTTCACCAGCTTTCAAAAGGAACACCTTCCAGCCTGTTGTTATCCATATCAAGGGCAGAGATCCTTGCTTTCCAGTCATGCCTGCAAAAAAGACCTTAAATATATGTATAGAGCCACCCCTAAGTGTGTACAATCTCTAAATTAAACTTCTTGTTGTACTGGCCACCTGAGGAATGGAGCCCCATGAAAGTCTAGATTTTGAGAAATACAGCACATAACACTGCCAAATTATTAAAAGTACAAAGCTAACTTTGCTTACAGCTAAACTGGGTAAGAACATTCTCAATAAAACAGCTGAAAAATTATGGGCAGAGCCATGGCATTTGAAAAATGGGTAACATGCAAAAACATATTCAAATATGAACAAAATAATTTTAGTTAGCATAAATTTCTTTATACATCTTATCATTCCCTTTATTAATTTTTTTAAAAAACTCTATCATCCTGCCCAAAGTTCTTTGGAAATGACATTTAAAACACTCACCAGAATTTCAGGAAAATATTCCAGAACATGTGAAAGCCTAGCCTTCTTCAGCCAAGAATCAGAACAACTTCCTTGCTTGAAAATCCTAACTCTAACCAGGAAATAGAAAAGGACTATCCACCAAAGAAAAGCAGTAGCAAAAAGCCACTTAAAAGTTAATTAAAGAAATATGAATTGTAACAGACCACAACTCCAAAATGCTAGTCTGTGAATAAAGTATGAAAACAGTGGAAAAAAAAAAAACCTGCAGCTACTCTTACTCTAGTGATCTCTGAAGTTACAATTTTGCAGAGTCATGTATCAAACCACCAGCAGCAAGTACAAGCCCTTCAAACTCACACCTCCTCTGCCTGTGCAAGCACACAGAATAATAACAAAATCATAAAAGAGAGGTGAGAACAACAAAAGCAATCCTCCAGAAAAGGAGAAAGATACCTAGAGTACAATCCAAAGAGCAATTCGAGAAAAATACCAAGACTTGAAACCAAAAAACATCTTTAACCTAGAAGGGTACTTCTGGACTTGAACTGAGCGCTTTTCCTCTAACGCCTACAATGATAAACTCCCAGGGAAACACAAAAACAATCCTCTTACCCAAAACTGCTGTAGGATTAACCTGCACTGAAACACACGTAGGAAGGAGGTTGTCAAGAGTAGGTTCATATTCATTCACAAGTTACAAACCCTGCAGTCAGCTTTCGCCATTTCACTCTGCAATAGTCTCTGATTCTTCCAGAACTGTTACAAAGTAAATTCTTCTGACACAGTTATGTTAGCATCCAGAAATCTCCATAAACACGTTTAACAATAAAGCATACACATAAGTAAGGACACACCAGAATGCAGCAGAAGCTCAGACCTCCACAACTAAGTGTTCTGCTGACGTGGTGTTAAACAAGCTGGCTTTTCCTGGGTGTTCAAGGGCTGTGGTGGAACAGTGAAATCTGAAAGCCCATATTATGTGACACAGAGTCTGCAGCCGAAAGACTGCTGACATCCTGAATATTCCTTGCACTTCTCTGCATTTTGACAGCCAGGTTTTTAGGTTAACAGAGCAGGGCGAGCTGAAAACGAAACAGGACAAACTTAACTTTTGCCTGGTGCTTCACTATCAAAGTTAAGAATGCTTGTTGAGGATTTTTAAAACCCTGCTTTGTGTCTACATAGTGATAGCTACAACAGATGTGCCACACTTAGAGGCCTACAGTGTCAGAACTGTCGCCTCAGACAAGAGAAGCGGCTACACGGATCTGCATCAGTGACAGACAGCGCTTATTACTTGCTCTTAACACAATGTTTAACATCCTCACTTTCTCACAGAGAGCCAACAAAAAGAAGCAGCACTTGTGCAGATGGATACAAGCTTTCATTTACCCTAGTTAAGTCCGAACACTCAAGCCCTGAGAAGAGTGGGCCCACTCTGAACACTCTTGATGTGGAGCTTTATGGGTGCATCACAAAGCGTAAGGAAAAACAGCTAGGCTGCAATAATTTCATTTGATAACAGGCTTTCCCCAATAATAGGGCCTTGAGGCTAAATCTTTTCACCTTCAGTCGGTCAAAGTACCTGACAGTCTTCACCCAATGCTTTGGAAAGCAAGATAATAGCTTCAAGTACAGTTTTTACTCACTCAAAACACTCAGTTGGCCAATGCTTTAAAAAACAACCAAACCAAAACTAGAGTCACACTATTGAAAGCACTCAGAACTGTGTAATTTAATAGAAAAAAAAAAGAAAAAAGACTAGTTGCTTGTGCAAAAAGCCAATTAGAAAGGCTAATTAGTAATTAGGAAGTGTGTTGCTTCAAATTCTCACTGGAAGTTGGTTTAAATATTCCTATCAACGACAGCTCTCAGTTACAGGCATTAAATCTTGTCAGAATGCTACCTTGCACAGTAACACCAAGTCTCTCCAGATTAATCTGACACTGAGAATAAGGGGAGAAATTGCTAGGAACACAAAAATCAATTTTACAGAAGCAGAACCCAACTTCAGAGCAACAGGTCTCCTGTGCCTATCGCAACTGATTTTTGGCCTTGTCACAGCCTAGGGCAGAAATCCAAGTAAACAAGCCTACCTCTGAGAAACACACACATGGTCCAAAGACTAAAAGTAATGTTTCCTAAACTCCATGAAACACGTTTCAAGGTCTCAGGAAATTACTCCAAGAAACTAGTGCACTTCGCTAAAATTTGTGTATTCCAAAAAAATCTGACTGTGAAATTCAAAGCACACACTCAGTGAGGCATTTCCTCAACATAGTATATTTCAAAGAGTTTTCTGATTTTAAGATCCAGTTTGTAACTAACTGATGGCTCAAAGCTGAACTTCTCTTTACTAAGTTCTATGATTTTTAACATTTCCAACAGTAATTTTTTTCAGTTATTTTCTAAAACGTGTGCCATGGCAACTTAAACATGCTTTTCACCTCTACAGCTAATAATACAAAATTCTCCTCAAATTCTATCAGGTTTCCTCTGTCTTACCACCCATTCCTGGCCAAAACCTGGAGTTATGCTCATGAGGAGCATTTTTATTTTGAGCTACTGTAGCAGCTACATTTATAAACAGAGGGTGCAGTCTCATTTCCCACAATCCAACTTGTAGTCATTGCATTCTGCTGTCTCATAAACTGGTGAGGGCTTTGACTGGCAACATTCCTTCAGTCCTCTCCTTGAATTTACTTCCCAGGACCTTACTGAATGCAGAGAGCAAGAGGAAAAAAAAAAATAAAAGACAGTTTTCTCAGCAACAGCAAAAGACTTACATTTTAAATATTTGAAGTTTCTGACCCATGCTTCCCCTAGGCATTTGGCATGTCCCTCAGTCACAATGGTAACCCAAATGAGCTCTTAGTCCAACTTTCAACAGTCATCGTTTATTTTTCTTTAGATGGAAAAGGGTGAACCAACAGGCCCTACAAAAGCACATACAATGTTCTAGAGCTTCACTGCCCACCTGTCACAGGAAAGGCTGCTGGAAAAGAAAGCGGCCAGCCTCCCCAGACCTTTCAAACCAAGGCCACAAGTGTGTCTGGACTCGGCTATCAGAGTGCCCACCCCTGCTCAGCCAAGTGACAAGGCAACTTCCAACCCTGCCAACTCATTTAAGGCCCTTCCTCTCATTTCAGAACGCTGCATTTCCCTTAGGATTTTCCAGTGGGCTCCTGTGTGCCAGAAGAAAACATTCACCTGGAAGCAAAACATGTCTCCTCTTCCCTCACAGCATCGTCAGACACATCCAGAGGCACCAGGGAGGGGGAATGGGGCTGCTGTGAACCCCATCACACACCCCAACGCCGGCTGCACCGAGGTCAGCAGAGTTTCTCCTGCACTCCCTCCCCTCCTAAGCGCAGCCTGATTAATCACTGCAGCTCGCCCCGTGAGGCCAGACCATAAACACTCCCCGCACTCTCCCACCTCCACAGCACACACCTGCCCGGGCACACAGCGATGCACCTGGGAGCAAACACCAGCCCCTCTCCAAATCACGCTCCTGCCCCAGCAAAAAAATGCCCCACAACTCTCCCAGCGTTTCCCTTGTGGGAATCCATGGAAGGATCGGAAGGACCACCAGGTTTTCCGCCTGCTGCACCCCCAGCCCCACCGAGGGGGAGAGATGTTCTCGCAATAACCCCTCTCCCAGTGCTCCCATTATAAACCAGCAGCGATCTGTGTCCCACTAACTGCTAACCCACAGCACCCCGCCTCCCGAAAGGAAAAACTTTCGTTTTCTATAGCGCTCCTCCCCAGGACTACGTGAGATATTTATTCCCCCTCTCACCTCCCGGGCTATTCCCCCTTTCCATCTCCCGAGCTATTCCCCCTCCCACCTCCGAGGCCTTCTCCTCAAAAACAAGGGGGGAAAGGTCCTTCCGCCGGAGGCTTGGCCTCGGCAGCCCCTATTCTTCGGCGATGGGAAGGGGCTCTTATCCCCCCAGCATCCCGAGGAAAAGGGGTCCCTCATCCCTCCCGGCTGAGCTCACCCCCTCCCCCCCCCCCCCCCCCCCC
>VXBU01002457.1:241238-255437 GCA_013400315.1 Bombycilla garrulus
CTCATCCTGTCCCTGTTCCCTGGGAGCACAGCCTGAGCCCCCCAGCTGCCCCTCCTGTCAGGGAGTTGTGCAGAGCCACAGGGTTCCCCCTGAATCTCCTTTTCTCCAGGCTGAGCCCCTTTCCAGCTCCCTCAGCTGCTCCTGGGGCTCCAGACCCTTCCCTAGCTCCATTCTCTGGACATGTTCCAGCCTCTCAGTGTCCTTCTTGAAATGAGTTTCACAGACACACCACTTGTAAGTTCTTACATAAGTTTATTAATACACACTCATGGGTTTATAGCACCTAGGTTCCACCAGTGTTGGTTTCATATAATATAAAATACCACCTAGTCCCAACCCCTCTGCCATGGGCAGGGACATCTCTCACTAAAACAGGTTACTCAAGGTTGCTTTATCCAACCTGTCCTTGAACACCACCAGGGTTGGGGCATCCACAACCTCCCCAGGAAACCTGTCTCACCATCCTCACCACAAAGAATTTCTTCCCTATAGCCAACCTAAATCTCCCCTCTTTCACTTTGTACCTATCCCGCCTTGTCCTGTCACTACAGTTCCCAACACAGTGTCCCTCTCTGGCTTCCCTGTAGGCTCCTTCAGATACTGGAACCTTCTCTTCTCTAGGGCAAACAGTCCCAGCTTTCTCAGTCTGACTTCACAGGGAAGATGCTCCTGATGAACTTGGTGGCCTCCCCTAGACTTGCTCCATGTCCTTCTCACATTGAGGACCCCAGAGCTGGATGCAGCACTGCAGGTGAGGGTCTCACAAGAGGAGAAGAGAGGCAGAATTGCCTCCTTCGATCTGCTGCCCACGCTGCTTTGGATGCAGCCCAGGATTTATTTGGCTTTCTGGGCTGTGAGCACATGCTGCCGGCTCATGGTGAGTTTAGTTTAATATTTGAGTAGTTTATGCTTACATTTGATGGGTTTTTAACCTGTGTTTGCCATGGTGCTCCTTAGGTAATACAGGAGGAGAGCTGCAACAAATAAGCTTTAAAGTTGAGCCAGCTGTAAAAGAGACTCTTTCCCCTGCACCTCATAACCTCTTCCATCATCAGGTGTGGAATCTCCTTGTAGCCTCTTCCATCTGCAGGTGTGGGATCTCCCAGGGCATTTTTTTTTTTTTTTGTATAAAGGCTGTCTTTCTCCAAAAGGGGATGCTGATATCAGGCTGACTTAATTGCAGTCAAACTCCAAGTTTCCTAGTATTGTGTAATGGCCGGAGAATTTCTAGCCTGCCACATTGTCAGCTTCATGTTTGTAATAAGAACCATCTTCTAACTCATTTTTTACAGCAGGCTTGGCTTCCTCACCGTTTCCTCCCATCAGCAGGGCCAGCAGGCAGCATTGCCAGGCAGAGGGAAAGCAGGAGACCCCTTTCCCTGCAGGAGTGGGGGAATGGGGGCATGCTACACGTACACACAGGGCTGGAGGTGCTGCTTCTGCCAGCGTCCTGCTTGTGCTCTGACACACAGCTGCCAGACATCCAGAGCCTCCTGCAGCTTTCGCAACTAGAAAGAAACCGCTGACTGTTGCTAGTAGGAATCCAGCATTCTTGACAGCACAGAATAACTTGCCTGCTCTGCATGGAGGAGAGCCATTAAGAAAAAAAAAAAATAAAAAAGAGTGAGAGAGAAAATATTACTTGCTATTTTTTGCTTGGATGGTTACAACTTAAAATATGCTGCTTGTTCACTTTCGCTGTTGCCTGATACCTAAGTCTATACTTTGAAGATAAAAGGGATTTTTTTTTATAACTTCTCATTCAGCAGTCCAGATATGTAAGTGCTGAGCTTCATATGCAAACTGAAGTACCTCATGCTGAGGGGTTGTGTCCATTTCACTACTCTTTTCTGCTCAGATTGTGTTAAACTACTCATTCTGACTTCTGTGTTTGCTGGTTATTGTGTGAAGCAGTTCTGCCCAGGGCTAAGGGTTCATTTGCACAGTAGCTGTTTAACTATGCTTGTAAAAACTCCAGAATAACTGGCAAACAGCTCCAGAGGCTGTGAATGGCTAAGGATGAAGCTTTTCCTGACCATTTATTTGAATTTAGAAATGGAATGAGGAAGAAAAAGAAACTATGATTTTTTTTTTTCCTCTGAGTGGTTCAGGAACTTATGACAACTCACTGTATGGGGAATATAATAAATAAACAGATTCTTGGTATTTCCTCTAGCTCAGCCCATTCAGCTCCATAAAATCTGGCAGGGCTTGACTCTCCAGTTCTTTCTTGCAGTTGCAGAATTGAGGGTTGGAATTTCTCCCCCAGAGTACTCTCATCATTTAGTTTCATACTGCTTCTACTTGACAGCTTGGTGCTTTTTTCTTTTTATTCTGTGTCTGGAATATTTTGAGTAATCGCCCTGTGTACACACTGGAGCATCACAGTTAACTAACTTCATTTACAACAGTTTGTATGCTGACTCAGTGGGCATACAAACCTCTCCTATGCAAGGAGAAAAAACTTGGATTGATTTGCGAGAGATGCAAAATGAAGCCAAAGACTTAGAAAGATGTTTTGGTGGCAAATGCAAATACGATGATTACCTTTGGATTCTTGCTTCCAGGTAACTTGATCTCCCTGGTGCCCTTACTCCAGCTTTGTGCTGCCATGGCTTTGCCCTCCTCAGCTCTTTTTGGTTGTCTGTCATTCTGCAGGAGCTGCTCTTTACCCATACCTGTTCACACCTGTGAGCACACTCCTGGGTTCAAGGACCCTGACTTTTACAGAACCTGTTGTAACAGTATCAGAGTGCACATCTGCCTGTTGTTACCTCAGGTTATGTGCGTGTCACCTCTCCAGCCACAAAAGAGGTCCCAGTTGCATGATACTGCAGTTTCTCTTCTTATCTTGGGAAAAGTTTCAGTGGTTTTCAGCGGCAAACACTGAGGCAGAGACTTGAGTCGGTGCTCTTGGTAAGTCAATTCAACCTCTGCACTAACGTGCAGTAAAGTACACAGACCCTCTTTGTCACCTGGGTCATCCCACTGTCTTAGATGCCTGTATGCAATTAAGTCTGCCCATCATTACTGTCATTGCCATCATTTTTACAAGTTCTACCCAGATTCTGGGACTGATGGCAGATAAAGGACATGAAGGCGACTCTCACCCCAAGGAACTGTTTAGGGAGGCAAGGGGTGAAAAGGTGCTTGCAAGAAAGCAGCAATTCTGTTTCAGACCTTTTGAGGTGGGTGCAAGCTTTTCAAAAACAAGAGAGAGAGCAGTGACAGAAATGCCCTGAACAAGGCCCTGAAGGTGTAGAAAGCTGCTTGTTTTGGCTGTGTTGAACTGGAAGGAGGCATGCAGAGGGCAGTACTCCAGGCAGATGCTTGTCAGTCTGGATAACAGAGGTAATGGGAGGAAGAGGCAAGCTTTTGAGCTGCTGGTGGTGTTAAGGAAAAGTTGTTACACAGACTTGTAGAAGAGCTCCAGGAGGGGCTTGGGATCAAATAGGCTTATGCTGGTAATGGAGAGGTGAGGGAAGTTAGCACTGTCACTGACAGGCAGTAACATGACTTTGCCCTTAATGAAAGGCAGCATTTCGCATTTATTTCACAATAACTGACCTATCCCTGAAAAACACTTCAAAAGCAGGCCTTTCCCACTGCCGTGGACATGAAACAGAGGTGAATTAATGTGAGGCTGTAGTGTTTATTTGCCATTAGGGTGAGATTTTCCATTGAGGTAACTGCTCTCTGCTGTTCCACACGTCTCCATGCACATCTCCCACTGGCTTTCCCTGTATCCCTGTATCACAAATTAGCTGAGAATGCCAGTGGACCTTTTGAGAAGGCTGAACCAACTGCAAGCATATCTCTGGAACAGGTGAACCTCTACTTAGATTCCAGTTCGCAGCAAGTCATTAATTCACCTTCAATTTCATTCCGCATGCACTCTGGAGCTTTATCTGCCTCCTGTTGGCAGCATTGTTTCCTTTGGTACAGAAATAATTTGAGGGTTTACTTGTCCTGTGTAACTGCTACCATGCTTCCTCAGTCATCCTCATTTATTGGGCAGGACTAACACTGAAGCAGCTTCACACTGTTGGTCACCATAGTAAAGAGCAGCTGTGCAGGTTAATCAGCTAATTAGACAGTGAGGTGTTAGGCAGTGACCATGGAGGCCATGGTTACATGCAGTTAAGTAGTTGTAACCATTACCATTTCAGGCACTACCAGCTGCAGGAAGAAGAGGGTCTGGATCTGGCTTTTTTTTTTTTTTTTTGATTTGTCTGTAATCTTTCATGACTGTGCGCCTCACGGTCTGAAAAAAAAGGGTCATCAAAAGAGTCATCAAAGATCCTTCAGACTCGGAGTCATCTCACTCTGAAGCAGTGGTACTGCCTTGGATGAGGGAAATGATTGGGTGCATTTTCAGCAGCATGCTCAGAAGCATGGAAATTCCCTTTAGAGTTCCCATCAGCCCTTGGACACCATGGATGTTAGCCTTGGAGTTTGCAAAGAACGTACACTTCAGTTTTATTGCACACACTGATGGAAAGTTTTTATGAGATCAAAATGAAACCCAGTCTTTATTGATAAAAGGGACTTAAATTTCTTTTATGCAGGGTTCACACTTGAGGTCTTTTATTTTGAGAGCGATTGCTTTTCTGTTGTTAATTTTTCAGCCTGATTGATACTCAAACAGCTGCCAAGAATACTTGGAATTCGCTGTAAAATAACAGTGTGGCAAGTGCATTAGACTATCATCTTGACAGGGTTATATATGCTACTTATGTGGGTGTAATAATTGTATTAGGAATATCTAGATATTTTCCATCAGTAAAATCAGTACCAAGTATGGGGAAACCCGCAAAAGATTTCTCAGCTGACTCTAATCTGCAAATTTTCTTAAGCATATAATAAATATTCTCATTCAGTTGCAAAGCCTTTTGCTTTAATTTATTTCCTCTATATAGAGATTTAGGAGCAGTAACTACATTAAGTACATTAACTTCTTCATTTGAAATCACTGTTAATTTATTTTATATCATTTACTAAGGAAGTAAGGGACAAGGGGTGGGGAGGGGAATCTCAGTCCAGTGTGTGTCTGCAAGGCATGCTGCCTCCAGGAGCTATTCCTAGAGCATGGTCCAGCACTGGGCTTGCAGTTGGAATCTAACCCCTTCATGTATCTGTTTGTTTATTTGTTTATAGGTTCAATTGCTGTCATGTCAGTGTCATTTTGCAACTGCAGGAAATGAGGTTTGTCAAGAAGGGCCAAATATGTCTTGAAGTTGAGTGCCAGGCTCCACTGTGCTTCTTGCCTCAAGAATTTCAGAGAAGAGGTCATCTTCTCTGGCTTGTAGCAGCCGTGGCTAGTGACTCTGGAAGCTTGTCCCAACAGTGTCAGTGCCCCAAACATATTATTGATTGGCATTGGAATCAAACTCTTTGAATCTTTGTGTTCAGAAAGAATTTGTCACCTAGGAGAGGGAGGTATTGAGTTCTGTATGCTTCTAGAGAGTTTATCTGGAAATGAAAAAATATTCTTTACCCATGAAAAGTTTCCTTATTTAATCACTGGTTCCTTTGGGGTGCCAGACAGCTGAAAGAGAAGGGAATAAAAATGATTGGGGTTTGACAAATGCCTCTGAAGAGAGTTATCTGATGTCTGTCTCTTTCAGCAGGAAACGCTGCTGTGGCTCTAGGGGGGGTTTACAGTGTTTCAGACTCTTTGCCAACTATTCTGATATTTAGGCTTTGTTTGAGCTTCTGTCCTGTAATAACAAGGACCATCAGGAGCTGGAAGCTGTACGTGGTCCTCCTGTGGTTCTGCAGGGCTGCTGTGGAAAGGCCAGACGTCTGAATATTCCAAAGCAAGGCCAATAATTGCATGAGCCATTAGAATGGCAAATACTGCAGCAAGCCAGGGCTGCCCATTGCTATTGACAGTTGTCACAGGGTGAGTCTTCCCAGCTTCAAGATGGCACTGAGCAGTTCCAGAATGGATTGCTGAGTGCTCTATAAAAAGCTTATAGGAAAATTACATCAGGAATCGTCAGCAGTTAATCTGGAACGTCGATTCCAAGAACAATATTTATCTGGAAAATAGTGAATCAAATCCTGCAAGTCTAACTGGGCCTACTATGAGTAAATTAGATCAGTTAATTTTTGTATGAGTCATTAATCATATTGCAGTCATCACTGTGGTTATCTGAAAGTATTTTAATTTAATCAAAATGCAGTTAAAACTCATATGTATAACAAATTTGGTCTAAGCTGAGCAGCCACACGCACAGACCAGTCTTTTCCAGTGGGGTGTGAGGAGTTTAACACCAAAACAGATCTTTCTACAGAGACCTGACTATGGATTTTTGCATTACTAGATTTTGAGCGTGCACTTTCCAACACTTTGCTCTCTGTACTGACTGCCAGATAAAAGGGAACAATACACTGTGCTCTGATGCTTTTGTCACGGTGCTCATAGCTTGTACAGGCCATCTGCTGTGGAGTAATGTAGCTGCTACAGTACATTGCTTTCCTAGCATATGTGTAACCTGACAGCTGGGGAGTGTGAACCCTCTGGATTCAACAGGAATTCACTTGGATGTGTAGTTACTCTGTCTGCATAAAGCCTTGTGTAAAACAATACCAACTCCTAGGTCACAGACCACAAAAGCATTGCAGTTGGCACAGATATGGGTAGCTTCTACTCCAAACTTTTAGCTGGAGGAGAAGGATGGATTCTGGAATGAATTCAGACCCTGATGCTCAGACCTTTGTCCAGCCAGACTTTGAATGCCTCCAAAGATCCCACAGCCTCCTCTGGCTCCTGCTGTAGTGCATAATTATTCTCATTTTTTTCCCTCTTCTAACCGTATGCTGAACTTCTGTAGTTTCTGCTGATGTCACTGTCTCTTGCCCTCCTGCCAGGGAGTGTGCTTCACTGGGAAGACCCTGTCCCCATCCACTTGATTTCATCCCCCCGGGCACAAGGGTGTGCTGTGAGCTGCCCCAAACCATTCTCTGTTCCGTGTTGAACCAGCCCCAGCCCCGCAGACCCTCCTCTCAGGGTGATTATTTCAGTTCCAGTGGCTTCCCCTGAGCCCTTCTGGTTTGTCAGCTCTGCCTGGGACCCCGAACAGGACACAGTGCCCCAGCCTGGTGGGTGCTGAGCAGAGGAGATCACCTTGCCCACCTCCCTGCACCCTGAATAGGAGAGAAAAGAGACACAAATCTGTGGGGCCCAAAGTGATGGATCCCAGTCCTGAGGGAATTGGCTGATGTTCCCTAGCCAGTCTCCAGCATATTTGAAAAGTCCTGGCAGTCAGGTGAACTCCCTGGCACCTGGAGAAAAGGAATTATCACACCTATTTTTAAAACCAGGAGAAAGGAAGACCCAGGGAGCTACAGACCAGTGAGCCTGGGGTGATCCCAGACATGAACACAGCCTGGGAGCAGAATTCATTGAGAGAAGCCCTGTGGAGCAGGAGTTCTGTTGGAAGCCAGGACACAAGAAATATTCCTCTGCCTGTGCTGAGGGGTCCTGATCCTCAGGAGAGCACTGCTTTTAACCTTCAGCCATGGAGAAAGCTATCAAGACTTTGGGATGAATTGGGTTATGTGAGTGTGTGAAGTACATAGAAGTGTAGTTTGTCACGGGGTGAAAAACTTAAGAGTTTTGGGTTTTTAGTATGGAGGTAGATGGAAGACAAGATGGAAGATTTGGGGTGTTTACTCAGCTTCTTCTCCTTCTTCATCTCCTCCATTTTCTGCAGTGTTGGTGGCACAGAGTGCTTGGGTAGAAAAGTCCACAATGCAGGTGTTATGTGGATGACAAATAATTGGTTATTGGTACAAAAGTAGAAATAAAGTACGTTCTGGATAGATAATTGGGTAAGATATCTATAAAAAACCTTGAAACTGGCTGTCTTGTGACTTGCACTGCCTTTCTTCCGGGTGTGCTAGTCTGGTGTGTAGATGAGCTCATTGAAGTGTTGATAAGAAACAATAAACAATTAATCCAAAGACTGAATACTGGGAGTCCTGTTTGTCTCATTTAATCTCAGGACAGAACTGCCAGGGGTTTCCCTATCAGGGACCCAGGAACTAAAACCCTGGAGCGTTACAGCCCAGAACTTTTCAGGGGTTTCCCTATTGGGGGGGTCCCTGGTGATTTTTACAGAGTTTGGAGTTCTTCTGGTGGCTTTAGAGGTGGACATGAGCCAGTGGTGTGGGCTGGGAGCCCAGAAGGCCAACTACATCCTGGGCTGCACCAAAAGCAGTGGGGGCAACATATCAAAGGAAGTGATTCTTCCTCTCTATCCTGCCCTCGTGAGACTCCATCTGAAAAGCCGCATCCAGGTCTGGATTCCCCAGCACAAGAAAGATGTGGACCTCTTAGAGCTGGCCCGGAGGAGGCCACAAAGATGCTCAGAAGGCTGGAGCATCTGTGCTAAGGAGAGACAGGCTGGGAGAATTGGTGTTGTTCAGCCTAGAGAAGTGAAGGGAAACCTTAGAGCACTTTCCAGTATCTAAAGGGGCTGCAAGAGACCTGGAGGGAGATTTTTTACCAGGGCATGTAGTGATAAAACAAGGGGGAATGGCTTTAAGCTGAAAGGGGGCAGATATTTGGAGGAAAATCTTAATTCAGATGGTAGTGGGGCCCTGACATAGACTTGACCAGAGAAGCTGTGAGTGTTCTGTACTTGGAAGTGTTCATGGCCAGGCTATACGGGGCCCAGAGCTATCTGATGTAGTGGATGGCATCCCTGCTCTTGGGGATAGAGGGGAGGGATGGAACTAGATTATCTTCGAGGTCTCTTCCAACACAAACCTCTCCAAGATTCTGGGAAAAATCTCCTTGTGGGAGGAATCAGGGGAGCCCAGAGGCCTGGCCAGAAGTGCTGAGATGTGGGGAAAGCCTGTGGGACTTTGCACTGCAGACTCCCAGGGAGACACAGGGTATTACCCAATGAACCCTCTTACCTCATGTGCCTGGAGTTGTCTGTCCCAGTCAGAGTGACCTGATGGAGCCCTGGGAGTCATAGAATCATTAGGTGCCTTCTAGGTGCACATAAAATCATCAGAGACCTCCCCCAGGCTCTACAACCTTTCAAAAATGGCAGTGGCCTCTTGCTGTCATCAGCCACCTCACTCAATCCCCTTCAGACAAACCCCGCTTGGGTCAATGGAATTGTGTAGGACAAGATTTTCTAGGAGATCCCTGAGCTGAATGTCCTCTACTCCTGGAATTCCTCTGCTTCTTCATCCCTGCCTTTGGGCTAAAACACCTGGGAACAGTGTCAGTGGAAGCTGAGAGGAAGAACGCACTAAGTACCTCGTTTTTGCCTGCATTTGCTGTCAATGTATAGCTCAACCCATTCGTCATAGTTTCTTCACCTGATTTACTTCTTACATAGCAACAGAAGCACTTCTTGAACCCTGGCTTAGTTTTGGTTTTCCTGCTCACGCCTCTGCACACCTCAGCAGAAATAATAATATAATTTCTGTCATAACCTCTCTTAACTCCCACTGTGCTTACATTTTTTTCCTTTTTTGCATTGTTCTGCCATGAATTCTCCTTTTAGCCAAGCCAGCCTCCTAAAATATCTGTTGTGTTTTTATCCTTGAGCATTGGCATAGACTTATTTTGAACTCCTTCGCCCTTCAACCCCCACAAGAGTCGGCTCCCATGCGAGCTGTCTCACACCTGCCTCTTCCCTGAGTAAGCCACAGCTTTCTGTTGTGAGGTTCAAGGCTACTGGCCTTCCTACTCCCCAGCCTGGCCCAGGATCTTGAACACCCCTGTGTCTGGATCATTACAGTTATCCCCAGACCAGTCCTTCCTTATTTTTAAGTGGCACATCCAGAACAGCATAATCTCAGTTGGTACATCTAACAACTGCGCTATCCCTGACATCCTCCAGGAATGTCCCTAATGGCCCTTCCCTTGCTGTCGGTGCCAGGGAGGATGAATTCCCCCAGGAGAAACAATTCTAGGGACCAGAAACTTGACCGTGGCAGGAACGCTGTAGTTCTGTTCTCCACAATGTGCTCTGTCTCAAATGTAGAATGCAGGAGTATGAGACAGGGCCAGCATAACAAATGTGAGTCCCTGTTTCCTAGAAATATCTAAAAAGATAATAAAATTGGGGATTTTGTTGTTGGTTTTGTGTTGTTGCTTTGTTCAGAGTATTTTACTCCCTATTACTCTTGCAATTAATTATGATGAGTCACAAACTACTCCTGAAACTGAATATCTTCCTGTCTCCTGTATAATGTGTTTGTGATCAGTGTAAACCTGTTCAGTCCTGGGCCAGCACAACCACTCAGGTTTTCAGCATTTATTTGTATTCATGTACTGTAATTGTACTACTCTTGGTTTGCATTTTGTGAGACTAAATATGCCAAACTTCTGCAGTTTTGCCTTCTTTCTCACGAATATTTTACTTGTCATTCACTGCAATGTTCTGAATTGATTTAATCTTTCTTGAACTTGAGCTGGAGCCTATGCGGCATCTCACTGGTGTATTTTGTGCTCCTGGATCTCGCTTTGCACCTGCCCTGTGGAACCGCTAGACTTTGTCACAGATCTGTCTTCTTAGTGACATACTGATACATTTAAGACACAGTTGCACAGACTTTCCTGTCTCTTTCAGCAGTTTTCAACCACTGATCTCAGAAATTCTTAGTATTGCTGCCGAAGGGTTTGGAGTCTTTGCTGCTAACATTTATGTACTTTCTTCCAATTTTTGGAGCCACATCTTCTTCCATGAAGACAGTGCCTGTAAACTTCGAGCTAATACTTAAACTTCAGTTTCTGCAAGGTGTTTCTACATTTTGCAGCACTGTCATTAAAGGAAACTCATGCTGAGTCCCCAGAGAATTTCTCAAAGATCTTACTCCTGAACCAAGATTCTCTCTCCACACCTGCTCTTCCTACTCTTCCTGGAGTCAGCTCCTTACCTACTGTACCTTGATGACACTGATCACCATTCATGCCAGTAATGCTATTTATTTCTCAGATGACCTTGAGTTATGTGGGTATCCGTGCAAGGGGCACCAGCAGAATATCCAGTATTTTTTGATGGCCCTTGGTGCTCAAGATTATTTTTATGTCTTGGATTGCTTCAGATGGCTTGGGCTGAATGATGCTGCTGTGCCTAGACACTCCTAACACCCAAGTGGGTATACACGCACACACACACACACACACACACACACACACACACACACACACACACACACATCCCTTTTCTGTATTTTCTTTGACGTTTTCAATGTCATTTTTTAGGAAGGCATCCACAGATATTTGCACATGACTGCCACAGCAAGTGCTTGAATGCTAATGGGCCAGCAGGCTCACAGGGAAGCACTGCCTTGCTTTGTTGGGTGGCTGAAAAGTGTGCTGGGTGCTATCTTTAAGAGAGATCTGCAGAGATTCTTAGTTGGCTGCAGTACACATTCCAGTTGAGCACTACTTACCAGCCAGATTTCAAGGTTCAGCAAACAATTGAGCTGGGGCAGACAGAATAATTACAGAGTTGTGAAAGGCTGAAATGTAAAACAGATGAACAGATTGTTCCCTCTACCTGTCAACCTTGGCAGGGGAAAAAAAAGTTCAGCTTCTAGGTAGCAGCAGTCTCTTAATTTAGAGGGGCCTTCCCTTTCTCCCAAAGCATGGAATCATTCTCCGGATTGCCTTGCACACTGCAGTGTCACATCATCAGTATTTTGTGTTTCTGACACCCAGCTTATCTCCAGGACTTGTGTCCTCAGGCTGCACACACCAGGTCCCTGCAAAACACCGTGTCCAAGGGTGCTGTTACCAATCAGCACTGCGGAGTCTCTCAAGTCTACGTGGCCATTTCATATGGATCTCTACTGAACCTCCCAGGTAAAGCCTTTTCTAGTGCTAACAGAGACACCTTCAGCAGACATGCCCTTTTCCATTGCAGCTCTTCTGTCTCTGTCTGAGCTGTCGTGAGGGATTGCAGTACACAAGAGGGTACTAGGTTTCCCATGGTTACCAGTGAAATCAAATATGAATAAAGCAGAGGGCTTATTTCCTTGGGATTTAGTAGCATGTTTTTTTTCCGCTTTACTCCCAGCTGGCTGAAATCTTTTCTTCTTTTCTTTTTCTGCAGTTTCCAACTGCAAGTTTAAGAAATGGTTCAGAGGAGTGGGTAGGATGCCTGACTGGGGATAAAGAGGCCTGCCTGCTAATCCTGCCCGAAGTAAATGATCAGCTAATGGTTTTCATTTTCGCTGTATGTGGCTCAATCCTCTCCCATTGGGCAGACTCTGCAAAGTGCAATGACTTGAAAATTAGCTTCACTATATTTTATTTTTAATTAAAATGAAAGAGGAAATTAAATTACTGCCAGTGAGAGCAAGAAGTAACAGTAATTCACTAATTGTTTGTCAGAAAACAGGTTCAGTGAAGGGGAAAATCAAATTTGATTGGTATAGCTGGGTTTGTCTTCATACTTTCTTGGCTAAATGGTGTTTTCTGAGATCAACTAGAGGACCAAACAACAGCAATTCTCTTTCAGGATTTATGCAGAGTTCACTTGCATGTCAAGTTACAATTATTGGTAGTTATAGTGGCACTTCATTTCTGCTACAATTGTCACATACAAATAAGATTATTAGAAGTGCAAGGGGCCTGAAAAGGATAATTTGCTTGAGGTAAGGACTTAGAAAAACTAAGCATAGAGTCATTCAAGTTGAGCATAAAGGGCATACATCAGATCAGGGAAGGCACTCAGACTCTAACCAAGCTTCGATGAGACCCAGTGGAGAGGTCATGTTGTCCAAGTTAACCGACATTGAGGAGAGAAATTAAAGGAATTATTGGTAGTTCTAAATTATTCTTTCTCCTGATCACTGCTGTTGCATGATTGCTGTAAGAGAGAAGACTGGAAGGACCCTGCTTCTGTAGATGCGCACTATTACAAAGAGGAGCAGAAGGGAAGTTAATGGGGAAAACAGAAAGAACCTGGCAGCAGGGAAATACCAGTACATGTTCAATAGTGTTTCACACTGAGAGACAAAAGACCCAAATAACCCCAACCCCAACCTTCTTATAAGGGACAGGGCTTTCATGTTTCCAGCTGAAACACAAGAGACTGCCAGCTCATGGGAACTACATGCTTATCCATGTACACACTCAAGACGCATTAAACATCTTCTGCCTGCTGAGAACAGGACAGAGGATGTGTCCTGTGCATGGAAACCCAAGCAATATTAGCCCCAGCTAATCAGCACAGCAGCCATGCACGACTGCTGCAGCCGGTTGCCATGGTTCAGGCCATTCTGGGATCTCTTCAGAGACTTCCAGCTATGCAGAAGACACTCTCGATATCCTGTGGGAGAAAAAAAGAGAGGACAAAGGACCCTCCAAAAGTGCAGAAAGCTCCACAGCCAAGACTGCAGTGAGATTATTTGGCTTAACAGGAAGATTCACGTCTGCATTCCCCAAAGAAAACAACTATAAAAGCCAATGTTTTTCATCCCTATGGTAAAAATTTAATTGTAATAAGATTAAAAAAAAAAGCGCTGCTTTTTCCAGTATGCACATATTGACTGTATTGGATTGGGGAAAATGGTCAGCTCATGCCTCAACATGCATTTCTCAAGTATCTGATTGCTGCTTCAGGCAGGAGATTCCCAAACCTTGCTGCTCACTTACGGCACTGCCTCATTTTTCTCTGCCAAGTGATGTTGCCATTTGCTCTCTGAAGTGGGAGTGTCGCAGAAACTTTACTGCTTTGTGAATGTCACAGAGTTTATCAGTTTGAAAGTCCAAACTTGCACAGCAGAAATCTGGAGTTGGGTAAAATAGACTAGGAATCTCATTTTCGTGGGCCTTCAAAGGACATAAAGTCCTTTGGAATCTTCTATCCCTGGAGTTTTATTTGTCAGTCTCCTGCCGTTTACAACTGAGATGTAAATCTCAGACCATCTGTACTTGCAGTTTTGGTGTAGCTTCTTCTCATGTCTGTCATCTTTGAAGTGTAAGCACCCTTGTTTAAAGATAGACTCCTGTCCTAACTTTAGGACCCAAGTAGAGAGGTTACTGTCTTTAAAGGAATCTTGCTGGAGAAACGTGTTCAAAGTCTGCCCACTTCCCTCTTTCTTGAAACAGTTATTCCCTCTTTGCATGAAAGTGAGGTGTTAGTTTGCTGGTTTATATCCTTCTTTTGCCCCTCTTTTTTTCTTTTTTTTTTTTTTTTTTTTTTTTTTTTTTTT
>VXBU01002457.1:255462-296804 GCA_013400315.1 Bombycilla garrulus
GTAGCTGCACAGTCCCAAGAAGCTTTTGGGGATATTTTTTTTTTTTTTTTAATCCTGTTGTCACTTTGTTAGGAATCAGCAGTTGCGGGGCCAGCAAATGGTCAGCTTTCCGTGTGGGAGTGGAAAACGGCTGCGTGGATGTCGGGATCACTGCACTCTTTTTACCCGGACAGCAGATGGCACCGAAGTTCCAGAAACGTCACCTCTGTCTCGGACCGTGATCAGGCTCTTTTTGGCTTCGACGTCTTGGTGCTAACACGATTATTTTAGTAGGCTTCCATTTGGCCCGCTGTTAACTTAAAAGTATCTTTTGATAGTAGCGTATGTACACACTTTTTAAAATTTGGTGATCTTTCTCCTGAAGCTCAACCTACTTTTCTCCTTCAGGGTACTTATAGGAAATTTAAGGATTTCTCTTATAATGCTTTGAAGTGAGGATTCATTTTATTTCTCATTTTAAGTCTGATTTCTCAAGTTCATTTTTTAGAATAATATCTGTTCTCCAAAAGTTTGGTTATTATGAACGCTGTCTTGGGTAAAAGAGCAGATGTTAATCAAATGTATTAAACTAATATTATTTCTAAATCATATTGCTTCCTGATGTTAGACTTCACAGTTTATGCATAGCATTCAATAACTTATGAATACTCAGCGCAAAACTGCTGCTTACATGTCTATAAATAAAAAAACCTAATACAAAAAGCCCATTGCGACAATACAAGATCTAATTAGTTCAGTTGCAAAGTTGACTCTGATTTGTCTATACTGTGTTAGAAGAAAGAAATTTGTAATTATCACTTCAGTTCTTGTGAAGAGTAAAGTGTAACCCATCTCCTCTTTCATTTCCAGGATAGCAAAAGACACCTGATTGACTGTGTCTAATCCCACACATGAGTCTCCATAGGAAATGTCTCATTCCAGTTTCTTTCCTAGGAAGCACTTTTTATAGGTGCAAACAGAACAAGAAAATGTATTAAATTAGGAGGGTTTTTTCCTGTTCTTTTTAACAAAACTGTTTTACCGCCGCCAACAACAGGAATATTAAATTACACATGAGGGGAGAGTCCAAATAAGTCTCCTCATTCAACATGATAGAATATTTTTCTCCAGTATTGAGCCATTTATCTGATTAAAATATTTATGGATCTTAGGTACTCAAATATCTTTTTGTGTCTCCCTGATATGAACAATAAAATAGATAAGAGAAGTTTAAAAAGTGAAGTCCATTTGGTCTTTAATAAGATAGGAAGTGAACCTTTTCTGGCAATGGGATTTCCCCTGATTTTCATAATCATGGATTGCTCAAGATGTACGTAGACATTGGATGAGTAACTTTTGCCTGTGCCTAGTTTATCCATAATAAAATCAGTTACTGATGTTGGGGAAACAGCCACATCTGGATCAACAACTTTTTACATCCCTCAGTGGTATGGATTCTGTGATAAAGGTGTTTATTAAGGATTATTGAAGTGTTACATAGGTTTTGAGTAGCAGAATTTTTAGGTTGTACAGGACATTCAAGTATCTTCTTCTGTGATTGTTTTCCGTATCATTAAATATTACAGCTAGTATTAATTCTAATTCTATTGTTATTGACTCTACTCTTACAAACCATTCTAATTCTCTATTCTTAATTCTGTTTCACTGAAGTTATCCATGCTGGTTAACAACAGTTTTTTTTCAGATATGTAATATAACAGAGTTTATCATATTCTTAGTAAATAAATAATATGTTGTCTGTTAATAAGATTAATTTAATACGTATCTGCATGGTTGCATACTTGCATAACATTACCAAGAAGACAAATAATACTTCTTGAATGATGCTTCAAAATAATTAATTTTATTTAATTATTCACTTAACAGACATAATAATTTAGTTGCTACTACACTATTGAGGCAAGCAAAAGTAACAACTGTAGAAAACATAATGTGAAATGATGCTTGTTAAATATTCGATAAGTACTGAGGGCTGCCAGGTTGAGTGATCATGTGGCTGACTCTTGTGCTACCAGAAGCCGAAGGTTGATCTCAGAGCAAAATGAAGGTGTGAAAAAAGAAGGAGCAGCAGGTGGGGTGGAATCTGTCTGAACCAGGTTTTGATTCAGGCTGCTGGGCAAGGTCTCACTGCCAGTGTCCAGGGATCTGTGTGAAACTTCAGAGCTCCAAGTGCTGTGTGACCCTGGCTGGGCAGCTCCTCACTGCTTTTCCAGGACACGGGTTTCACCAGCTGAGAATGGTCAGAGAGCTCCTTCCAAACCCCCAGTGCTACTGCAATGCAAATAACAAAGAGTTGCTACTGTTCCAGCAGAATTCCTGCTCAGATGAATCTCCACAGAGGTTCGATTTTTTAGGAAATTGAGGGTACCAGTAACTAGATTGCCGGTTCTGCTGGCAGGAGAAAAAAAACGGGTTTGTGAGCACATTTTATCTGCAGATTCTTTCTCTGCCATCATCAAAGTCAGTGAAACAGTAGGGAGGGTCAAACAGAGGTGAGGATCACTTGTACTGGTGTCCTCAGCTTCTTTCTTTGTTGTGGAGGCAGTGCAGCAGGACTGTGACTGTGCTTGGGAGGCACATCAGTCAACTGTCATTGTCTCTATGCCCACTGCACAGAGTAAATGACAATTAAAAGGCTGTTTCTTCAGCAGGTAGTTCAGGTTCATAATTCTATTCCTCCCTAATTGTCTGTGAAAAGGATCTTTTTCTCCTGCATGTTTTGAAGCCTCAGGTGTTCACCCAGAGCCATGAATTTGCCTTAGGCCTGTCTTACGTATGAATGATCACCTCCTCTGATCCTTTGTTTCTCAGTCTCCACTTATTACAGTAATAGTGTACAGACTCACAGCAAATCCTGCACGGGCAGGACAGGCTCTCTGCTCGTGCCTTTGTGCAAGAAAACCACCCCTTGGTCGGAAGCGGCTTCATCTGATTATCAGCAGCTCACTCAAATGGCACATGCAAACTGCTGTCCCTCCTCCAGCTAGCTCAGTGTTGGCTGAGAAAACAGCCCAGCGCTGCACCAGCCACCAACCTCTCTGTGCCCCTTGGAGGGCAAAGGAGCTCAGAAGTACTGGGATATTTTCAGTTTCATGCCATTAAATTGGCATACACGCTTCATCAGAAAAAGGAACAGTTGTAACAGGAAAACAACTTGTAAACACTGAGTTACTGAGGGAGCTCCAGTGCAAAAGAGAGAGATGGAAAAGCTGAGAATACCACAAAGAAATACAGAAATGGTGCTCCTGCATGCAGTAATGTAGTTAGGAAAGGAAAACTTCAGCCAGAGCTCAGATTAGCAAATGGTATCAAACAGCAAATACAAGGCTGCTACTGCTCCGTTACAGAGTGGAAGCACGACGGAGCTGCAGGTGTGCTGCTGGATGGGGAGGGAAGGTTAATTTAAAATACCCACAGAAAAGACACAAGTACTCAGTGCCATCTCCACATCAGTCATCACAGGTGAGATCAGCCCCCAGGTATCTGTGCTGGGAAGCAATGACAAACAAAGGTGGAAGAGAGTTCATTTTAGGACCATCTCCACAAACTGGACATCTATAGACACCTTGCCTGGTTTCAGGGGGGAGGAAAATCACCATGAGAGTAATTAGCCATGGGAGTCAGGGAAGAGATGGACTTTTCTTGGTGAAAGTATCCAAGAGATAGTTTGACAGAGAATGGAGCACTTAATCTGAGGCACTGCTTCCCATTGAATTTGGAAGTCCCATTCAAATCTAGACCTTTATGTCATTTTTATGACCACCTCTAATTTCTGAAGAAGAATTACAATGTATGAAAAACAAGCAGTCTGATTACCAACCTGCCGTACATTTCTAGTGCTGACTTTAATAAGCACTTGTACATAGCTCATTCCTTCAGTTTACGCTTTACTTCTCTTTTTCTTGCATGTCTGACAGGTCTAT
This sequence comes from Bombycilla garrulus, assembly GCA_013400315.1. Taxonomy (NCBI): domain Eukaryota; kingdom Metazoa; phylum Chordata; class Aves; order Passeriformes; family Bombycillidae; genus Bombycilla; species Bombycilla garrulus. Next base: position 259,386 of record VXBU01002457.1, read on the forward strand.
CCCTCTGCACTAAAGATCACAGAAGCAGCTGCAGAGAGAGAGGTTTTACTCCCCAAAACAGTGAAATTTTTATTCTGAACTATTTACTTATAATGTTTGAGCTTTGGCTTCTGTCATTAGCTCTTAAGTTCTGCTTAAGGGTCAGGGCAAAACCACTTTTTCTTAACGATAAAATTTTGTTGTAATTTCTGGTATTTGCAGCTACTCCCCAGGTTGCACCTTACAGAGCAAGATGCGATAACTTCTTCACAGCTCCCACTTGAATATTATCCACTTTGTTGTGCTGTTGTTTTGGTACACCCCTCTCTGCTTTTCGGAAAGCTTTTGTGGTACCACACAGAAAGAAGGAGGTACGCTTTTGTACCTCCATTCCAGGAAATTCTGTCCTCAAAACTATCCCCCAAATATTTTGGCAGTTCTCCTGATTTTTGAGGTCTTAGTGAGGAATCTGAATTTCCACCCTGCACCAGAACAACATCCAGCTGACTACTATGTTTTTTCCAGGAGTGAAAAATGTTTACTTCCCTAAGGTGTCCTGGAGCCTTTTTAGGGCCTCACCAGAGAGCCGTGGTGTGATTACCTTCTGCAGAGAAGAGGCAGGGCCGTCACAAGCCTGCAAACACTCACCTAAATATTGCCTTTTGAGTACCAATGGGCTGAGCCAATACTGCTGCGATTTTAGGCTCTGTCTCTTGGACACTTCACAGCCTTTGTGGCTGGGATTTCACAGGCCAGCCTTCCAGCCCTGGTGCTGACACCCGGAGTGCTCCAGCCAATTCCTTCCCCGAGCTGCAAGTCCAAGAGCTCTCTGAGCTTGCCACATGGTTTTCCCAGGGCGTGTATGATTGCCAGCAAGCCTAATTACTTTTTGGCTGATGCAAGACATACAGAGGGGAGAAAAACATCATCAAAAAAAAGAAAGCTCAAACCATACACATTAGCCTGCTTCTGTTCCCCTGTGGCCATGTAACCTTAGGGTTTAGATTAGAGGTTTTTAAAGAGCCCACTCTTCTTTGAGTCCCTTTTTCCTCCTGAAAGTCATCTTCTCCTCTCCTTCCAGCAGATGTTTTTCTGCTCCCAGTCCTTCCTCATTTTTTGACATGACTGAAGAGAGAGCACTTCCTGGGTTGTCATTAATCTCCTTGTCAGGAGCCTCACAGATCAGGCCTGTCAGATGTGCAAAATCTATCACCACCTCATCCACAGTTTACTTGTTACCCTGCCGAGTTTCAGATTGGAATAATTAGTTTGCCTTGAGCCATTGCCAATTATTTTGCTGCTGTATGATTAAATGGACTGTAACTGAATAGCTGGTCACCAAGATTTAATGACTCTCCACTCTTATATCTAGCCAAGTTAAAGTTTTTTTGGTTTTTTTGGTTTTTTTTTCCTTTCTGTCACCTCCCACAGGACTTCAGCTGAATCTGAAGGCAAAAGGTCGCAGGCATGCACAACAATGAGAACAGAATTTGCAATGTAGAATAGAATGACATAGAGGGTCCCTAGTACCAGACAGAGTTTATAAGCAGAGTGGTTAACAGGTTGTTTTGAATGCACACAGAGAGAGACACAAATAAGAAAAATGCAAAGTGGTGTAACTTATGAGCTATATATTTTTTCCTAATTAAGAAAACTCTTCTTTAGTATGCAACCCAGCTAGACCAAAACATACTTTTAAATAGAAAGTTATATGCTCAAAAAGATGGATTCTTCATCTATGACTAAGATTCTTGCAACAAATTAGTGTTTGTTTCCCCAAATTCATCTCCCAGAACTCAGACATTTGCTCTCTAGTTGTAAATTGCCACCTCACTAAAAAATACAAAAAGGCATGGTCTGTTTTTAATGTGTCTATGCCAAGTTTTGATTAATATTATGTAACTCAGCTGTTGAAACTTTAAATGTATTAAAATGAAAGAAGTTTGTTTGAGTCCTGGACTGAAACATTGTGGGATATTAATCTACAGTCTGGACCAGCACATTTGAGCACACCAGCAAAAATATGTCGATAGTTCTATATCTCACTCAGAAAAGAAATCACTATGTCCCTATAGTACAATCTGTTAAGCAAAGCTTTCAGTAAATGTGGGTTTGTGGGTGATCAGCAAAAGCACTGGTGTGATTTTTGTAGCTGGATGTAGATGTGTAGATTGGATCTATTAATTCGATCACATACGTGCAAAGCGGTGCCTCCTACATCCCTCAGTACTGCAAACAGCCAAGTGATGATTCATCAGACCAACGTCCTCTTGATGAGAAAACTGATTCATTGAAGGATTTCTGTGTTCAGATCAATGAAGAGAAAGATACTGTCATTCATTCACACTCTTCTGGCAACTGCAATATGCAGGTACTGCCCTATATACAATGGGCTTTTCCTTGTCCTGGAATATTCCTGCTGCTCAGCACCACCACCACCATCACAGGCAGTGAGCTGGCAGCTGTGCATCACCAGGGGACCATTGGATGTCTTCTCCCCTGAACCCCTCTTCTTCAGCTCCTCTTTTCCAGCCAGAACAAAATGCTGAGTGCCTCTCTGACCTGGGCAGGGCCAGCTGGCACAGTCTGGTGGCACACATTGAAGAGGCCAATTCTTCCTTTCTAGCCAGCCATGCTTCCAGCCATGGAGGAGAGGCTGTCGCTTCTGCCAGGAGCATCTGCCCGGACTGCATCATGTCTCTGTTGTCATCACCATGGGGAAATAGTCCCTGAGCATCAGGAGCAGAGGGAGGACCTTTGGGTGCAAGGCATGGGCTGGCAGTGGGGTGCATGCCTGGTCAACAACAGGCAGGGATCCTTAGGGACTGGGGGGTTTAGCCACAGAAATGTTGGGTCTTTGAATTCAGAACAATGTTCTGGCTGTCTGGAGGCTTGGGACAGGTTGGAAGAAGAGGATGTGCAGGAGGAGTGGTCTGTCCCAACAAGTGTCTGAGCTGTCTGTGCCAAAATCTGGGGCTGCAGCAAAACCCAGGAACACAACAGGGACAGATTTCTCAGTGAGTGTTCATGATGATCACACTGTGAAAGTCCTGGACTAGCGAGGTAAGCCCAAGACATGCGTTTTCAGATTAATACTGATTTTTGTTGGTTCATAAGTAACTTTGACAGGATTGTTTCTGAACTTCAGTCTTTTATCAAAGCTTCAGGATAAGATGCTAAGAAGAAAAAGAGTATCTACCAAAAATAGCTCCTCACAGTCAAAGCATATATACTAAAAAACCTCAAATCTGGTTTCACCACTGTTCAATCCTACTGCTGTTAAAGAGAAGAAAGATTTGTAAGGGAGTGTTAAAAAAAAGATAAAATAAGCGCATTTACAAACAAGTTGTGAAAGAAACAAAAGAAACTCCAATTCCTAGTGTGTTTGTCTGCATGGAAGCTCCAATATCCAGTGCGATAAGGTTGTGCAGCTGGAGAGATACTATCACTGTTTCTGTCTTCACTGTCAACCCCACAGATTTTCACAGATTTTCACACTTCATATGGGGAAACTAATTGACAAGTTCGGATGAAAATTGTAAGCAGTTTTGAAAGTCATGCAAACTGTTTTCACAGAAGCTAAATCCTAACTAGACCTTAACAAACCTTAAGCAAGTCTACTACTGCAGAGCTACCTGTAGGTGCTGCTGTGTACGAGCACTAATTAATTTTCTTCTAATTAAAATTATTCAGATGCAGGTACAGCTATCTCTGGCTTTAATGTAATCGCTAGGTAAGCCTGGGTGGAAATCAGAAACCCTTGTTTTGCATCTTCAGAAGATGACTGTGTGTGCATCCATCTGTGCAAAAGAAATATGATTCTCTCCTGCAGACAGCAGATAAATATCATGTCAGCTCTCCTCCGCTGCTGAATCCCTGGATGATCCTGTTATCTTTCTTTCATTGTTATTCTCACTGGCAGCAGGAGCCCTTCAGCAGCCCTTACTCTGTGCCCGGAGTGGGAGGTGGGGTGTGAGGCACTCAGCCACAGCACCCCCAGGCGTATCCTCGTCTCTGTTTCACCAGGGACCGGCACTGGGAACCTGAACACAACACTTCATTTGTGGTCTGCTGGCTTCTTCTCCACATTTTTTGTTTCTCTTGTCTATTCAGCCTGTAATCTTTTCAAAGGCTGGGACTGTCTCTGACTGTCTAGACACACAGGACCTATTACAATGGGACATTGATTTCTGATGGGGTCTCCATCTGCTTACTGTATTGCAAATGATTGCTGCTAACTTTAAAAGAGCCACATTTCAGCATCAGGGTTCAGCAGTAACAAGGACATTTGGACTTTATTGCGAAGATAAATAATGCCTCTACTAATGTACTAATGAACAGAGAAAATAATCTACTTCAAAATCACAGAAGTTTGTAGGTTAAAGGTGGATTATGTGGTTTTCATGCTTGGTCAATGATGTATGCTCTTGCTTTCTTTCTCTGCTATCTGCTGAAACCAACTGAAATGTCTGACAGGTTGCTTAGTTTTTCTGTGCAATATCTGTAATATATACCGCTATTTCTTAGCACTTTTTGTTGCTGTTCTTATCACTACAGCCTCTGAATGTCTCAAAACAGCTCAAGAATTTATTCGTAATACACAAATGGTATTGTACTCATTTTACGGAGTGAAATATAAGGGCATGAAGTGATACATGGACATGTAAAAATTATCTTCCAAGGAAGAAAAATCCAGATGCCCTGCCTAATGTTTTAACCATGGGTCTAGCCTTTCTACAGTACAGTATTTTATTGGAAAGCCTCAAGGAAATCTCTCCTTGACACATGAAAGATAAGAAGTGTGATTCCTGCCAAGATTTTTTTTTTTTGAGTTGACAAAACCGTTGCCATGTCAAAACAGTTCTCAGAATTGCATCTTTTGTCTGATTCTCACATCCTTTTCCTCAGCTTATGTAGGCAGGAAAGAAGATTCTGGGAAGCTGCAGCTTCCTTTAGAAATACTCCTTTCTTCCCCAGCAATGTGACCACCTAAGAGAGCAGAGGGGAGGCGCAGGACAGGGAGGATGTTTGGCACGGGGTGGATGAGCAGCAAGAGATATCCCTCTGCCCCTTTGGAGGACAACAGCTGCAACACCGTCACAGGCCCTGAGAAGACAGGAATAATGTGTTTGTGGCCAATTGTTCAGCCTTGGCAAGTGACCCTGGAGAGCCAGTGTTAGCAGCTATTGATACCAAGAGCAATGGCCTCTTCCTGCTTTTGTAAGAGCACGCTTTGGATTACCCAGGGTGCTCTGCAATCCTGCTTTTGAAACATGCCCAGCTCACCAGGCATCCCAACCTAATGGGGAATAAAAAATATAAAAAAAAAAAAACCAAAAAAATAATAAAAAAAAAAAACACCACAACCACCAAAGGCTGCTATGCAGAGCAGCATTTGAATAGAAAGCAGCCAATTTGCCAGTACAACAATTCTGCATTGAGCTGATTCCTAGATATGAATATCCCTTTCAGAGAGAGCTTCCCAAATGAGGGAAATCCAGAAGCTGGCTTTTGAGAGTGAAATTCCCTGGGAATTCAGCATACGGCTTTGCCTGGCAGTGTTCCCACCAAAGAACCAACAAAAAGCAACTGGCTCTAATCCTTCTCCTTATGTATTTTGGCAGCTTTCTTCCATTTAAAAGGAAAATAAAAATAAAAGTCCATCTTGCTCCCACACTGGAAAGAGTCCAAGATACACACACTGGGAGTACAGGAACTGGCATTTAAGGTCCTCCTGACACTTTTTATGCTGGGTCTTTGATCACACAGAAAAAAAGCAGTTTATTTTTGCCTTTTATGGTCTTAAGACAAAAAGTTGCTCTTGGAAGCTGTCCGTAATACAATTTGGTGTTCAGCCTTCCCGATTAAACTGTTCCAAATAGTGCCATAAAACAACAAACACCCCAATAATCCTCCCTTATGTCTCTTCTGAACCATGAATTTTGTGAAGATTAAAATAAATGTGAGCCCAAAACTGGACTTGTTTTGTTTTGTTTTGTTTTGTCATTTGTAAGACCTTTTTTTTTTTTAAAAAGCGGCAAATGTTTGGGAGTTGAAGGCTGCACAAACACACATGCTTTTACTGTTATAAGCCTTCATGCTTTTTTAGATAAGATGAGGTCTAAGATAAACTTGTGGGAAAGATAACAGTCTGAGATGATAGCAAAAAGACATTTGCGGTACTTCTGTTGCCCTTCAGGCATGCTGTCCTCAGACAGACGTATCAGAAAGTCTGATCCAGGATTTTTATAAACTCTGCTGCTCCGTCCAGATCTGCTCTAAGTGATGTGTTTTCTCTGTCAAGCATTTAGTCATGCAGAGCTCCTAGTATTTGCAGAGAACTTCTGCTCACTATGACACATTGACCTTTACACGGGAACAAAAACAAGACTTTGCAGTTGTCCAAGTGATTTATAGTAAAAGTGTTATGAATTGGCATTTAAAATAGGTATTGTTCTCATGTAGCAAGCATCAGGCCTTGTAGTTCATCAAATAACATGTCTTAATTTGGCTGTTAGGGAAAAGTCATATCTAACCCATAGGAAATATTCTTGTTTATCCCAGGAGTGGTATCAGAAACAGCTTGGAGAGGGCAGAATTCCCAAACTGGAAAGAAAAAACTATCTTCTTTTATTCAGGCAGACCTAGAAGGGCAAATTTTGTGGGCCTAAAAGGTCAGATGCTCAGATGTTTGATGTTCTAGAATCAGTGGAAAATCTGATTTACACCTACCACAGTGCCTAGCAAGTGTCAAATTTGAATACGCTGGACTTTAACATACTCTGACTAAAAACACTGAAGAGAAAGGTGTGCACTACTTGATACTCTGGGCAAGAATCAGCGGAACAAAATTCAGTTATTCTTTCAAATGGAAACTGATAGCATATGAGGCCTGAGATCTTGTCCAGCAGATTTCAATACTCAAGCAGGAAAGGCATAAGTGGACAGGTAAGCCATGGTCGTTTCTACCAGAATTTCTGACTGGGTGGTGATGCTTTTCCATCCTCACCAATGGAGACAGAATTCATCAAGAAATTCATAAGACAGAATAGGCCCCCATTTTGACATGTTGCTATGTTGTTGTTAGGGATGTAATTTTTGTTCAGATGAAGGACATTTGGGCAGACGAAAAAATGGAGCTGTACCTGGCAGAGGTAACTGATGTAAATTACAACAACAAAGGCTGGCTGTAGGGTACAGCAGAGGCCTCAGTTCACGCCTCCACACACCTCGGCTGACGGCAGCATTTCAAACCTGTCATGGAGATCTCGCCACGGGATAATTCTGCTGCTTCAATTTCCCGATCATGGAAGGAGATGTGTGTGTGCTGAGAGTTACAAGCAGTGGGGACTGCCCTGGGGGATGCTTGCATTGCAGAGTGCGGTGTAATAACGTGTGACCTCAGCAACATCCCGCTCTGATTGAACAGAGAAGAACAAGCAAAGCCTGCACAAAGGTGAGTGAGTAATCAGATGGGGCACACAGCAGCCTTGCAGGTAAGCCCAGTCCTGGATGACAGAGCTGTGGTGGACCTGTGAGCAGACACTGCTGTGGGAGTGGTGCTTTCAGAGAGCACTGTGCTGTCAGTACAGTGAAGAGCAGCCAAGGAAGAATTGCCCCGGAATTCCCACCTGGAATACTTGACAGTGTCCTTAATTTGCTCTGTATGTGCAGGTTTCCTTTGTGGTTTCCTCTTCCCCAGCACAGGAAGGACATCAACCTGTTGGAGCCAGTCCAGAGGAGACCACCAGGATGACCAGAGGGATGGAGCAGCTCCACTGTGAGCAAAGACGGAGAGATTGAGCTTGTTCAGCCTTGAGAAGAGGTGGCTTCAGGGTGACATAATTCCCCCTTCCAGTGCCCAAAGGAGCCAAAAAGAGGGAGAGACACTATTTACAAGGGCTTGAAGTGACAGGACAAGGGGGAATGACTTCATACTGAAAGAGACTAAATTGTTTTGATGGCAATTCTAACCCCAAACTTGCTGACTTCTCTGACTGCTGCGCAGTTTTTTCTAGAATAAAATATTTTTATAAGGCAGCACTGGAAAAAAAGGTGTGTTCTGATATTTGATCCTGTCCTGCCCCATTTGGATTGTGCTGGCTTTCATACTCAGCAGCAGCTGGAAATGCACTGAAACTTTGGTTTCACCATACAGCAAGTGCAGGTCTATCTGCACAGCACAGCTCTTTTAGTGACTGACTGACCGAACTCCGGTTTCTCTTCTGCAGCTGCAAATCTGGCAGTTGCATCTGTCTGACAAATTGTGGCTGCAGATTAAGCTGGATAGATTGTGGAGTATTTCCTTCTAACCACATGTCAGTGGTAATGAAATCATGTTTCACAATGCCTCACGTTCAGCAGAACTTTTCACAGGCATTAGAAATCGTCTATTTAGAGCAAAAGGGTTCTTGAGCAGTAGAGAGTGGTGAAGATTCAGCTGTTTTTTTACAATTACAACAAGTACAAAACAACTATGAGGCCAGTCAGCTGGCCTCCAGGGCGTCAGACACTGCTTAACTTGTGGTACACAGTATCCAGGCCATTCAACCATTTCTTCTCTGGTCCTCTGCACTGCTCTTGCCTGACACTTGTCTCATTCCGAAACTGTTTGTCTGGACCTGACTGGTGCCCCACTCCTTCATCCTTTCTGGGCAGGTGTCGAGGTGCTGCTCACTGTCATTCTCCTGCAACCAAAGATTTTCTGCTTCTGTGGAAAGGGGCAGCAGGAAGGGGCGTGTGGCTTTGTCTCAGCCACCACTGTTCACTGCCCAGCACATTTATCGACAGACAAAAATAAAACCCTGAGCAAGAGGAGAGCACCAGAGGTGCAGAGATATGCTCTGACCTCCTCCTCCCATAATGTGGGTGGTAGCCCCCTGCAGAGGAATCAGATTTAGCCCTTTCAGTCATGAGGAAATTCTCAGAGACACAAAAGGCCACGTTAATCAGCACAACAATGCCTGCTTCATCTACCAGAACTCCCAAGACAGGGCACCAAAATGAATTTCCATTTACTCAGTGGTGTAGTAGCCCAAAGCTACCAGTTCCCAAGGGGTCACAAGTTGTCACACTCTGTGTTGATGGCCTATTTGGATGCTTTTACCTGGAGTAAATGCAAGGTGGTACAAAGTACCCTACACCAGAAAAAAGAAAAAGGGAGCAATTTCAGCTACTGCAGAATGCCATGGAAAGGACAGCTGGAGCAGAGTGTACCTGTGATATCCAGTGTATGGCAATCACTCTGTGCTGCTTTTGGCTGGGACACAGTTAATTTCCTCCGCAGCAGCGTCAGGAGTGTGCTGGTCTCTGCTGTAAGCAGTGTTGATAACACGGGGATTATGGGAGCTCGGTGTTTGCACAGCGAGGCTTTCCTGCTCCTCACAAGCACCTGGGAGGGGGCACGGCCGGCACAGCTGACCCCAGCTGACCCAGGGACGTTCCAGACCCTACAGGATGGGCTCAGCACACAGAGCTGGCCACAGGGAAGGGGGTGACACTTGGGGTGGTGACCCTTGTCTTCCCAAGCAGCCTGTGATGGAGCCCGGCTTTCCTGGGCTGAACGCCCGCCTGCCCATGGGGAGCAGGGAATGAATTCTTTGTCTTGCTTTGCTTGTGTGTGCAGCTTTTGCTTTTCTTATTAAACTGTCTTTGTCTCAACTCGGGAGGTTTTCTTCATTTTTGCTCTTCCACTTTTGCCCCCACTGCACTGGTGGGGGAGTGAGCCAGAGGCTGTGTGGTAATTACTTGCTGGCAGTCCTTTTTGGCACCCAAAATGGGGCATGAAGGGCTTGAGATAATGACAGATTTGACTGGAATGTGCCTTTTAGAGCTGCCACTGGCTTTGGTTTGGTATGCAGTACAGTTGGCTCGCCATAAAGAAAGATCTGTCCTATTTTAGACAGCTACAGTTTGCTGATTATCCAGGTTGGCCCCATGCAATCACGTGTGACTCCTGTGTGCTCTTCTTCCTGGAAAACAAGGAGAAATCTGGTACAGTCTCTCTCTAGAAAGAGGGTGATAAGGAATGGAAATATAAATGTTGTACCATACACAGTCCTCTTTCTCTGGTTTAGGAAGGGCTCCACTCTTTTCCCCACCTCACACATGAGAGCCTGTGCTTTGCACCCTGGCAATTGTGATGTCTTGAAGTCAAAACTGAAACCCCCCAGGCCTCAGATTCCTGGAATCTTGACCCCTTAGCATTGAAAGTATGGCTGTTCATGAATTGTGAATCAGCATGGGATCACTCAACTGTCACTCTTCTATTCCTACTTGTTTACTTTTTCCACAAAAATGCTATTCAGTTCTTCAGTTGAAGTAAGAATTGATTGTCTGCCACATCTGATAGAGCCACTCTCAGTGTGGAAATGCCTGGATGTGTCTTACTCAACTGCTATAGATTTTGCGGGAATTTTATTCTTAGCTAACTCTGCTGCACAGGAGGAGCAGAGCCCTGGACACTGCTCCTTGATGGGAGATGGCAGCTTCCAGCTCAGAGGTGATACCTTCCATCTGTTCTTACAGCCATTGCAGCCTGGCTGCTCAAAACCTTCTGATGAAATCCACACCATGGAAAGCATGGTGTTAGTGTTAGAAAGTGTTAGAAAAAAAACGCGGCACTTGTTTTGTTGCACCTCCCACTTAAATCAGGCTTCCATTTGCCTTTGCTGCTAACAATTGGTTTGACCTTCCCACTGGAGAGGGAAAGCAGAGGCCCTCTCTGAGCCATTTGCATCTTTGTAGGCACTGGTGTCTGGAAAAAATGTCCTGGGATACGCTTACACCCCTAGGTCCAAGATGTTCTCCTGTGCTGGGTGTCCTGGGCTGATTTTTGGTAGGAGACTCATTCATAAGATGTCCTGTCCTCCAAAATAATCAATTCTCACCCCTCCCCCTGCACTTCCTCCTGAGGTCTAGCCATACTATTTTGGCTGTAAAAAGGAAGCAGCTGAGTGGAGCAATTTTGGGAAGAGGACCCTTTGTGGAGTTCCATTAAACTTTTTTTAAGTGAGGCTATCATAATGATTTCTTCACTGCCTCACTGATACCTTCAGCTTTGTGTGCTTGTAGATCTGCCTTTTTTGGGGATTGCAACCTGGGCAGAGAGCAGTGAACTCCTCAATAACTCTCCTTGCAGTTCAGCTGGGGTGTTTAGATGCCCAAGGATTCTTTCCTTCCCTTGAACCCAGTGTGACTGTCTGGGAAGGACAGTGCACTGCATTTCTGTGTGAGTCAGAGTGGCCACAGCCACCACTCAAGACCAGGGGCCAGTGGCCACACCAGTATCTGCTCAGAGACAGCTCTGGTGCACAGACCTTTACAGGGAAGCAGTTTTCCCAAAGCCGTGCAGAAGAGGCCCCTGCTGTCGCTGTCAGGACACCTCCCTGAATTCCAGATGTGAATCCTCCAAACTCCCCTCTGTCATTTTTGCCACAGAGCAGCTCCAGGGCCTGGCCTCCCGTTTGTTTCCTGTGGAAATTCCTGAAAAGCTTCTGAGAGGTTAGCAAAATGTTGTCTTGCAGAACTGCCAGCATACCAGGTAGGGAAAATCTTAGGAGATCAAACAGCCTTCCTGTCGGCAGCTACTTCTGAGAGCAGCCCGTAAAACCCAGCGCTGGTGACTCTGAACGTGGCCCCTGGTCTAGCCCTGGTCTCAGTCCAGTGCCAGAATCAGTGCCTACTCCTAGCCTAGACTCAGCACAAGTTGTGCAGAGCACCCCTCATCTGTACAGCGCGCCAATCAGGGTGCATAGAAATTGTAAACATTGCGTAAGGACACCTTCCCCTTCTTTTTCTTCTTGAAATTAGATTAGTAATTCCCCTCAGGATTTCAGAATGTGAAAACTTGGATCAGTTCTAACACTCACACATCGTAATATATTTTATGTCCTTATTTAGGGCCAAACACTGATCTGTGTGCTCAGTTTTCAGACATACTGCTTACTCCTTGGCACGGCCTCTCTGTTTCACAAGTACTCAGGCAGACCAGCCTGTCAGCCAGAACCTGGCACTCCTGTAGGCAACAGGATGAGGAGAGGAGATAAATGTGCTTTTGGGATTGCCAGTGCTGCAGGTTGCTCAGCAGAGCCAGCTTGCAGGGGAAGGAGCAAATGAGCAAGAGCCAGAATAGAGGCAGGAGCTGCTCGGTTTGTTATCCTGGGGTGAAGGTGGGGAAAAGCAAAGCCACAACTCTAACAATCTGCTCTAAGCAGGGTAACTCAGAGTTGCTTCCTACTACAGGCCATTATCAACACCTTCCTGCACAGGCGTGTAATTAGCATTGATTGGTCCTGAAGAGCCATTAATTTTGGTGTCCTCCTCTCCCAGCCACAACCAAGTCAAATCCTGAGTGGCAGAAGCTGTGAGTTCCTCTTGACTTTCCCACTTGATCGCTGGAATTGCTGATGTAGATCAGGAAGACAGTCCTCATACCACTTCTCCCTCGGGGACATTCACAGAAAATCTTCCCTCCATATTTAAGGCTGTCCCCATAACAGATTCCCTTTGTTGTATTTAGGTGCTTCCACATTTTGGTTTTGTTCCCTGTGGTGTTAGGAGCCCATAGTCACATTTTTAAAATAAAAGGGAAGCCTTAAAGTGACACTGTGCCCTCCTTAGTGCAACATCACTGGTCTCCAGGCTTTCTCTTTGCCTGTTTATCCTGCAGCCCTCAAAGAGTCATCCTGGCCTCCTGAGCAGCCAGTCTGGTGCCCAGAGACACACCAGAGGAACAAGTGCTGCTTTTCCCCTGCTGCTAAAGGGGACTCTCTGCTGCTGGCCTTCAACTCAAGGAAATCTTATTTCCTCCAGCCTGATGAGCAAATAGAAGAGTCAGAGCACTGGCCTCTTCCTCTCTGCTTCCTACAACAACATTGCCTTCCTTCTGAGGCCACAGGTCCACCCTTGCTCCCGAGAATGATCCTTTGTCACACTATAAGCCCTGCAAATGTCAAGTCTGAGCATTGTTCAAATAATGTCTGTTTCCCCTTGCCCTGCTTCCACCCACCTTTTTGCCTCTGTCCTCCTCCACATTTGCCTCACTTCCTTTTCCTGCACCAGGCACCTGTTAAACAGAAGCAGAAAAGGAAAAGAAATGTCTTGTAAAAGAGGCAGGGAGGTGGGTCATAACAATTGAAAAAGCAGTCAAGTAGCACAGCAGTACTCTTATGGGGCTTTTCTCTTCCAAGCACTGTGATTTTTCAGCTGGAGTACAGGCAGGTTATAAATTTGCTATTTAATCTGCCGTGTTCATGGCAGTGTAAGCAATCAACAAATTAGCACCATTTAATTTCTTTTCATTGTATCTGTTGGGCGCCATCCCATTCTCAGAAGAGAGAGCTAGTTTTTCACTTTTTTCTTTTTTTCCCTTATTTTCTTTTATCTTTTAATAACCTCGAACTGCTCTAAGGACCACAGCAGTGCTGCATCTGGCAGTGTGTCACACAGACCACACAGCAAGAAGAGGTCAGCGTGGGGCGAGCACAAAATTCTTGTGCAGCATCAGCTGAGGCTGATTGGGAAATGCATTGGCAGAGCTCAATCCCCCCCATCTCATTCTGAGCCTCCAACTCCTGGGCCTGTGGAGTCCAGGTGGCTCTCTCCAGCCCCTCTGGCAAGGAAAGGGCTCCTTGCCCTGGCAAGCAGGGTGGCTGGGGTTGGTTTCCTTCCCTGAGCCATCGGGCAGCTCTGTGCTGGAAGAAGCTGTGGGGTCTGAGCCAGCGTGTTGCCTCTGCACGGCCAGATCTGGCAGCTCGAAAGTTCATGGGGCGCCTGTCCAGCACCTCCAGAGGGGAGGACATCAGTCAGCAAGCCCCGTGTAACAAAATGATGAGTGCCAGCTGCTGCAGGAGGGTGCCACAGTGGGTCCTGACTGGAATGATGCCAGCTCACCCTTTGGTGCCCTGTCTTTGGTTCCTTGCTGTGGAAATGGTCTGAACTTTATCAGTTTCTCTGTTTTAATGGATCACAGTAATTTCTTTCTGTTTGTGGCAGAACAGTTCTCATTTTCAAGTTTGTAACAAGGTTCCTCCAAGGATTTTGGCTTCCTCTGCAGCCGACATTTTGTTGATTTTAGACATGTTCAAGGGTTCTTCCCTTAACTGCTGATTGATACTGGCCAAACCAAGACAAAAACCACAGACTTTGTCTTCGAACTGTACAGTGGAGGGATCAGGAGTGTGGTAAAAATTTACTTCACTGGGTAATCTTCTTTATTTGTAATTAAGATGATCTTTCCCTGGTGGGTGACATTTGGCGAGTCACTTCATCTGCCTTGTCCCCTCTCAAACTGTATTACCCACACTCTCTATTTTTTTTTTTCCTCTAAGGTCAGCAAAGCAGATGGCATGTTTGGTCTGTGGTTGCCCAAACCTGATCTCCACCTTGCCTTCGAATAGTGAGAATCTAGAAATGAAAATATTCAGGCAGGACCAGGACATGGCCACAAAGTACAGATCAGTTACTTTGCCTGTGTAGTTTATATTTTCACCATCCTGCTCTGTCCAGCAGATCTGCCAGCCACTTTATTACTAAAAAAATGAAGTGAGTGCTTTCTTGGGGTCCATGATTGGGTCAGATGGGAAATTTATTAAAGCGTTCAGAAACAAATTATTAAAGACTCAGCGCTCCAGAGAAAGAGTTTGATTTTGTTGTTTTACAGTGGGTTGTCTTCTTGGCTTAGTGCAAAGAGCAGTGGAAATTTATTTGTCGGGGGATCCTGGCATAGATATTTGCCAAAGAGGCTCAGCTGTCAGAGCAGTCCTGCAACGTGTACCCAGGAGCAAAGGGCACTGGCGTCAGGGTGACCTGCTGGATACACGGCACACGGCAGGCAGCAAAGGGGTTCAACACAACAGCTAAACTTTCATAAGGCAGCAAACATTGTTAAATAAGTCGTTCTGCTCTGGAGGGGGAAAAAAAAGTAATCTTCTTGAAAGCATGGCTGAAAGGATATAGCATCATTAAAATGTGCCCCATTTAATTGCTGTGTGGGTGGGATGGTCTACCAACAATCTGCTGGAACGATATCTTGCACTTATCTGAAGCAGATAAGCTCTTGCCTCTGCCTTTTTATTTTATTTTATTTTTTCACAACCCAAATTACTTAGCTAGAGAGTCTTGTAATTACTCAGCGCTGACACTTGATTGGTGTGCTGCTTTCTGACAACCTTTCTTTCAACTCTAAAAACCAGGGACTTCTATTTTATTTTCACCTCACGAGTCCTGGCGCTGCAGAGCCCTGAGCCGTCTTGTGGTTTTAGATGTCACTGTTACAGAAGTACTGTCACTGGGCTTTGTTTGTTCTTTGTGCTTAAATCTTCTGTCCCAGCACAGGCAGAGGATACTTGCATCCCGTCCTTTTGCAATACCCCTCCTGCATCAGGGTAATTCAGCGCTGTGTTAGGGAAAGATGGGTCACTTTAGCAAAAATTGTCAAAGTGGGACCTTTGAAGTGGGTTTGAGAGGGTAGTCTCAGCCCAGCATGAAACAGGG
Organism: Bombycilla garrulus; assembly: GCA_013400315.1. Taxonomy (NCBI): domain Eukaryota; kingdom Metazoa; phylum Chordata; class Aves; order Passeriformes; family Bombycillidae; genus Bombycilla; species Bombycilla garrulus. The sequence goes on from VXBU01002457.1 coordinate 274,860, forward strand.
TGGCAAGAGCTTAAAGGGTATTTTTTTTTTTTTTAAAGACTAAAATGTGCGGTTTATGCTGTCGAATTTTTTTTTCCGCTGGCAGAGGGTCTACTCTGTAAGCTATCACATTTTCCATGGTATCTGACTGCATGGGATAGGAACATACCTTTCCCTCACTTAAACCCAAAAAAAAAAAATATTTGGCAAACTACAAGTGCAATAAAAACACAGGAGCAACTGCATGTAGATGAAGAAAACACTGGACTACTGCAGTAGGTTGCGGAATCAAAATAGTCCCTTTTGTACCCCAGGAGGAGTAAAGAATCAGCTTTCTTCTCCTTTCTCTCCCTTCTGTGCTCTTTTCTTTGTGATACATATTCTTGTGCCTGTGGTTCAGAAAAACCAAGTCACTGGACAGGCATGCACCAGCAACCCTCATTTCTAAATCTCACATTCTCTCTTTAGCAGCTGTTTCTGCTGCAGATATTACAGTTCTGCTGAGTGAGCCTGGAAGGGGAAGTGCTCTCTTTCGTGGGCAGTGTGTTTTTCAAGTTGGTGAGGAGCTTTCTGAGGCTTTTCTTCTCCTCAGAATGTGGAATTTCTGGTGGTGTGGTGGGAATGCTAAAGGCTTGTCTAGACTGAGAAACAAGGTGTGTAATGTCAGTGCACTGAAACATATGTCTTCCAAATTGCATCTTTCAATGCACACAGCAGCTGGGAGAAATTCCTGTCTTGCTAAATTCTTTGTGTTTAATTGCAGTTCCTGGGGTATCAGGGACTCACTTAAAAGTCGTTAGATTCAGAAGTTATGTGAATTCTTGAGAAATTTCAGGGACTCATAGAATCATTCAGGTTGCAGAAGACCTTTAAGCCCAGTGAGTCCCAACGCTAACCCAGCGCTGCCAAGCCCAACACTAAACCATGTCCCCAGGTGCCACATCTTCTAAATCTGCCCAGGGATGGTCACTCCATCACCTCCCTGGCCAGCCTGTTCCAATGCTTCACAGTCCTTTCTGGGCAGAAATTTTTGCTTACATCTAATCTAAATCTCCCCTGGTTCAGCTTGGGGCCGTTCCCCCTCCTCCTGTCCCTGTTCCCTGGGAGCAGAGCCCAACCCCCCCAGCTGTCCCCTCCTGTCAGGGAGTTGTGCAGAGCCAGAATGTCCCCCTGAGCCTCCTTTTCTCCACGCTGAGCCCCTTTCCCAGCTCCCTCAGCTGCTCCTGAGTTTCCGACCCTTGCCCAGCTCTGTTCCCGTCTCTGGACACGCTCAATTCCCTGAGCCCCTCAATTCCCTGTCCTGAGGGGCCCACAAGTGGACACAGCACTCGAGGTGCGGCCTCAGCAGTGCCAGCACAGGGACGGTCACTGCCCTGCTCCTGCTGCCCCAGCACGGCTGGGACAGCCCAGGGCCATCGGCCTCGTGGCCACCTGGGCACCCCTGGACTGGTGTCCAGCTGTTATGGACAAACCACTCCTCAGGAAGCCCCATAAAAAGGCCAAAATGCAGACAGAAAAGATTCAGACACACCGGGGTCATTTTATTTTTTAAGCCACCTGCAAGCCCTCTGGAGACCATGAGCTGTTGTCTGGTCACAGCTGCTGGATAAATTGGTGTGGTTAATGTTGAGTGGAAGTCATACTGGGGATCGAGAAGATCCCACCACGTCAGCTCTGTTTGCTGTCGATGGTAGGCCTGAACCCAAGCCAGCTCCCAGCTTCCTCACTGGCTAGGCTGAGCAGAATGCATGGCATTTTTAACCAGGTTTAAAAAAATGAAAATCAGAGTTTCAGACCTTTGCCTGCTTTGCATGACATGCTGAAGCAGAGATGGAACTGCGTATTTGGTGGAGCTGTGTTTAGCCCAACACCAGGCAGGCAGCTGCGACCTGCTGGAACTCAGCCCTGCCCTGCAGCACTTCACAATCCGCTCCCTGAGGAGTGCTGAAGTTCAGGCAGACCTGGTGGAAACCGTGGAGATGGCTTTCCACCGCCTGAAAGGCCCAGGAAACAGGGACCGACCACTGATCAGGGTGCAGCAGAACCAGGGAGAAGGTGTTAGTGGTTTGCTGCTGTGAGAAAAGCGAGGAAAAGAAGGTAAGATTGCATGGTGTGCAAACAGGAGTTTTATGTACAACACATCCAGAGCAATTCCCTTCCCTACATGGCAGCTGTGTCCCAATTTGGAAATAATTTCCAGTTCATGGTGGGAATAGCGTGAGAATTCTGGAAAGTGCTGGACTGTGAGTAAGACTGTGAAGTGATTCAAGATGAACATGACAGAAAATTTCAAATACTTAAGAAGGAGAGGTAGAAAAAGATTGGAAATCTCCACAACTGAAGGGGTGACGAGCTCAGGTTGTGGTGTTGAAGCTTGGACAATCCTACAGCAATGAGGCACTGGGATAGGAGGTGGGGCCTCTATCAGGGGATGTATTTAAGAGCAGGTTAAGAAAACACACACTGGGAATAACTTAGACACAGCTGAGCCTGTCTTGGACCCAAAAAAGGTGAATTTGATGATCTCCTGAGGTCTGTTCTGATAGACTTGCCTGCGTTTAGTAATGGTGATGGCAAGAATTGTGAAAATTAGGATAGGACTAGTTGCTAGGCTGAGTTTGGAGGTCAGTGTCAAATATCCCCTCCCACACCTACCCCTTGTGTTGGAAAACCAGCACACTGCTGGCTTTGCACTCACAGAGGCTGCTTTCTTTTTATTCCAGGATGCTCATCCCTGAATTCATCCATGAATTCATGGTTCACACCACCACAGATTTGAACTCTGCCAGCAGGGCCAAGGATGAGACCACCCTCCTGCTCTGTGTGGACGGCAAAACCAAAGTAGGACTTAAATATGTGGTGGTCTCCTTGACCCAGATATACACACACTTTTTCCACAAACATGGTGATACCGCCCTTTCTTCTAAGTGCAGGTGAGCACTGGGCGTGGAGAGCTAAAAAGCCGTTTTGTACTCACACGGTTCTGGGATGCAGTGGCCTTTATGCCCTTGAGTGGAGATCTGCTCTTGTGAAATGCATTGGTGTCCAAAGCACTGGAAGGACTCAGCAAGCTGGACGTGCTGGAGCTCCTCGCCATGTCATTACAGCGGCATTCACCAGTGACTCACCAGCAGCATGACAGTGGTGGCAGCTGCATTAATGCCTGTGACTTCCCTCACACAGCAGCACAAATATTTTTACCATTGTTATCCTGAAAATAATGTTTGAAACGTGCGAGCTCTCTCTGGAGAAGCTGCTGCCTTAGTGCAGGTGTCTGCTGAGCTTCCCTGCTCTGATGCACTGTGCCCTATCAAATTGGTGACTTCCACAATAACTCCTTAATGCCTGAGAAGCCTCTTCAGTGTTCATTTCCACAAGCTCTGAAAGCTCAGGCAGGCAGGCAGCAGTGAGGTTTAGCCAGTGAATAAATGGAAAGGCAGGCCTGACTGAAAAGCAGAGGTAACACCTCAGTGCCAAAGTGCAGAAAGCTCTCAGCATTGCTGTTCTGGTTTCTGTCTCACAGTCCTTGCTCATTCCAGCTATCACACCTCATCTGGCTGGTCCTGGAGCATGGAGACTTGTGTCTCTCTGGTTTTTGCCCTGAAAAGCCCAGGCCAAGAATAGTGATGCATACCTGTCTCTTGCAAGGGAAGGGAATCACACCCAGCAGAAGAGCACTCTGCTGGCATCACCTCTCTGAATCACCTGAAGTTTATGAGCTGCTGCTCCTCCACTTCGGAAGTCTCTGAGGCCCCAGATGGAGCTTTCTGAGGAGCCACTTCCACCCGAGGGAGTCTGCAGCCACAGCCCCTTCCTTCAGTGTTCCAGTTGGGCTGGGAGCTGCCTCTGAGGTCTCACAGCTCACCTTGAAGGGGTTCCTGAACACCTCATGGGCACCTTTCCCTAGAGGATGTGACAGTGATGTGAATTGTATCACCTTCACTGATCTTTTGCAAATTAGGACTCCAGCTCCCTAAACCATTACAGTAGCTTGCCCTTTTATTTCAGCCTAGCTATTTTACTTCGCTGTTATTAATTCTTTATAGATGACAATCCCACAAAGAAACCCCACTAATCCATTCTTTACCAGTGCCAGTGCATTTTTCATTGTGCCAGTGAAGAGCCTTTATGGAGAGAGAAACAAATACAGGTAAAAAGTTGGAGGGTTGATTTCTTTCTTTGTTGCTTGTTTTCTGCAAAGCAACCTAGGGAAAAGAACATAACTTAAAAAAAATAATTTTGCTGGCTTGAGTATGGTTTTGATTCTCGAAAATGTCAGTTTTAAAGGCAAAACATCTTATTTTCTATGTAAAGTCACACAGTGTTCAGTTCTCGTCCAATGAGAACCAGTGCAGAGGGTGGCAGGCAGTTTTGTTTCCTTTAAATATTACAAAGCAAGTCTAAGTTTTCTTCAACACTTCAAGGAAAATAAAAAAAACACTATTTCTATTACATCTATCCAGGCCCATTATAATTACAATATCAGCTGGTTCTTTTAATTTTCATGTTTACTGCATTAAGAACATAATGAATTGCACTCTGACTCCCCTATGAGAACAGTGAAATATTATTGCAGTATAAAATAATTAATTTGTTGTTAATTAATGGTAAGATGGATTTGGGTCCACACAGTGCAAATCCTGGGGAGAAGCCACCAGGGAGCAGGTGGTGGTGTCACTGTCAGCTGCAAGAGGTGGCAGCTGCCCCCAGGCCTTCCTTCCCCCACTTCCTCGGGGATTCTTACTCCCATTTTGAGGCTGGGAGTGGACACCATCCATCCTTGCTGCCTGAGCAGAGGTTGGAAAATCCTTCACCTGTAATACAAGGGCTGGAGAAGTAATCCAGCAGCATCAGTGACAGCAAAAAAGGAGGGCTAGGGGCAGTGTGTGTGCGAAAATCAACATTGCGCTACTTGGCTCTGCATTTTGCAAGGATAAAAACCCACACTTGCTCACTGATGGACGTTTCTCTTGGCTTTTTTGCAAAAGCAACACCACCACACACTGGTGGCTGGAGTTTTACTGAGACAGCACAGCAGCCTTGCACAGCCCTCGGTGTGCTGACAAACACAGTGGGGAGCAAATGTGCCCAAGGGGCAGCATCTTCCTGCAGATGAGAGAGAGGGATTTTTGTTTGGGGCTTTTTGTTCGGGAAGCCAGCAAGTCATTTTCAAAGCCAGCCTGAATTCTCACCTCTAAACCAGCTCTCCCTCCTCATCTCATCCTGGTGAATCCTCCTGTGGCTCAGTTCTTCATGTGCTGCTCCAGCGTGGATCCCTTCCACAGTGAACACACTGCTCCATCGCCACTTAAACCAAGAACACCTGCTCAGAATGTTTCCAGTTTCTGTGGTATTTATCCTAAACCTCGTCCCAAGGGTATCCAGTCTACCATTCCTTTGTCAGATGTCTATTGGTAGGTTCTAGGTCCTTCAAATTTAGCCAGCTGTAGACAACAGTTCATTTAACCAAAAAAAATCCCTCCCCCTCAAAAAAAAAAATAAAACCAAGGAAACAAAACAAAGATCTGGTCCTATTACTTGCAGAGAGAAAAGATAGAATGTGAAAGTTCACATAATGAAAAGAAACAACCAGTTCTACCTATTAAGCTAGACATGCTACCTAACGACCTGCCCCAAAATCTTTGAAGTCCCACTCTGTCCTCATCCTATTTGTCATCTTCTACTTCCTGCATTGCCGGCAAATTATTAGGAAAAGCAGCAAGCTGTCAAGAGAACATGGGCTCAGGATATCAAGAGGCCATAAAGGAAAGAAGAATGTTTGAGGGTTCAAATTTCTGCTTTAGATAGGAAAATTCAAGTTCTTTCACTAAATCAGGACAATTACACCTTTTCCCTCGGAAAAGCAGAAGCCCCAGCTCACAGACTGATGGAATAGCTCAGGAGCAGACAGATGGTGTTCTCTGCTGTTACAGTTAATAACAGGCTGCTGAGCCTAAAACCAGTAAACAGCTCCAGCATTGAGGCCAGCAGGATTTCTCCTAAACCTCTGGATGCAAAGCAAAGTGTGTCAGGACAAGTGTCCTGCTTTCTTTCATGGAGCTGCTCCCTGTTGGGGGAACCCCCCCTCCTCATGATTCACATGGGGAGAAGATGTGACCCTTTCACCATTCCATCCCTACCGAGATTTTTGGAGCACGGACGCAAAGAAGATTATCATTCCAGATCAGGAAAATTGCCTGGTTTTACCTCCACGGCTCAGAAAGCCCTTAAGTCACAGATTAGTGGCGTGGCTCAAGGCAGAGCAGTGTGTGTGTTTTTGGTGTCCACACAGGCCCCCAAAGGCATGTACATTTCTCATTCCACGTTGGTCGTGGCCAACAGCATGAGGCCTGCCCCTTTTTGGTTTGCGTTTGTGGCTTTTTGGTCAGGTAAAGAACAAAGCCAAAAAGAGTGCCAAATAGGACAAGAAGTGCTGGCAAGAAGTTTCTCCTTCCCACTGAGGGGCACAGCCAGGAGCCACACTCTAAAGCCTCTGTGGAGTCTTTGCCATGTTCAGGTCTTTTTGCACTGTGCAATAACCAAAATCACGTTAGAAGAGAGTGAAGATTTAAGGGAAGCGGGATAAATTCCAGCCCTGTGCTGTATCCCGGAGCTCAGTGGAAAGCATCTTTCTGTCCACCCTTGGAGAACTGAACCGTGATGAAACCTGTAAAACCAGTAAATCACTGTAATCTAACCCAGGATGGGTTAACAGGACTGAGAAACAATGCTCTAGATTAAAAACTCTTCAGAGCAACACATTTCTCTTTGATCAGGGACATAAAAGGGCTTATCCTGGTGGTACTGTGACATTGTTTTGGACCTGCAGGTAGCGCTGATATAAAAAAAATTAGGTTTTTTTGTTCTAGGTATGTCCTGTTCAAGCAGTTAGGATACTGGGGGAAAGAAACAACCAAAAAACCTCAAAACCAAAACAAACAAAAATCCACAAACAAACAAACAAACAAAAACATATGCCACAAAAACCCCAAAACCAACAAAGCGATAAAAACCCCAAACCTCAAAAAAAACCCCAATGAAACAAAACCCACAAAAAAACCCAAACCAACCAACACCAAACCAAACCAACAAACAAACAAACAAGAGAAAAAGAAAAAAAAAAAAAAAAAAAAAAAGAAGAAAAAAAACGAAGGAAAAAACCCCAAACACAAAGCCCACCACTGCAAATCTGGAGAACTGCGCTGATGTAAGGCAAGGATAAAACTACTCGTCTTTCATGCAGAGCAGCGCCCTATATGTTTGCTGTACTTAAATGCATTTCCTTTGTGCTACACTCCTATTTGAAATATTCATTGCTAATTTCTGTTCCAGCAGTAGCAGAATAAAAAGTGGCCCTTGGAATGCACAATGGTAAAAATAAAACAAAACAAACAAGGTCCTTAGAATGGATAAAGCCAATGTCAGTATTAAAAAAAGTATAGAGGCTTCTACTATTTTGATGCAGGTTTTAATAGAAAATATTTCAGATATATGAGGGTGTATTTTCTTTTGCCATTCAAGTCACAGAACTTTGCCTCTTATGCGCAGGTCAGATTTTCTTCCACTTGGTATTTGAAGTTACCACTCTTTTACAACTAGAGAACAGAACTAGGAGCAGAATCGTAGAGTTACTACAGCTGGAAATGAGCTTTGAGGTCAAGCTCTGACTGATCCCCGCCTTGTCACCCAGACCACAACATTGAGTGCCATGTGCTGTCATTCCTTGGACACTTTGAGGGATGGGCACTCCAACAGCTCCCTAGGCAGCCCCTTCCTGTTGCAGTGCATCCCTCCCAAGGCCAGCTGGCCAGACAGGGAAGGGATTTGAGGTTCTCTTTGTCTCCCTTGAAAGGTGAAAAAGCCAGAACTTTCTTTCCCAATTTGGATGTATTCTGAACCAGGACACCTCACAGGACCCCCTGGACTTCACTTCAAACCTGAACCTATCTGCTTGGACGAGTGCCAAAGGCCCAGCCTTGACAGATACTACTAGAAGCACTGGACAAAGGAACCTTTTGGCATTTTTGGGGTGTTTTAGCAGAGACAAGGACCTCCCTGCCTCTGGCATAGCTTTTTCTCTATAGAGAGTTTGATATTTTCATTGTTAATAAACCTTTTCTGTTTCCAACACTGCCTTAGATGCCATCCCACTTATTTTATGCCATGGGGGATTGCAGGACAAAACCCCAAACATGATAGGCTCTCTGAGAGCTCGTAACACCTGGCTTGAAGAATATTCTACCACCTTCCAATGCCTGACCACCCTGTGCATGAAGAAATTCCTCCTGATGGCCAGCCTGAACCCTCCTGGCGCAGTTTGAAGCAGTTTCCTCATCCTGTCAATTGTTTCCTTGGAGCAGAGCCCAACCCCGCTCTGGCTGCCCCCTCCTGTGGGGGAGTTGTAGAGTCTGAGGTCTCCCCTGAGCCTCCTTTTCTCTAGTCCTGATCTGCTGAGTTTTCTGTGGGAGAGAGACCAGGAGATCAGTCCTCCCTAGGCCTGTTTTGAGATTTATAGGAGCCAGTGGAGGTGCATGTGTCTGATTGTTGCAGCTGTGGCGGCGTTAGAGCTACCCTGGACAAGTATCCCAAACCTCCTGACACAGCAGGAATACCTCAGCTCCCACCAAAGCTGAGTCCCAGCAGATGGCTTTGGAGGCAGGGGAAGGGAAGCGAACACTTAGAACCTAAAGGAATGACTGCATACCTCAGCATTTCCGGGCAGGAGGATCCTTTCTGCACACACACATGGCCCAGGGCAGGCCTGTAAAAACCACAGAGAAGAACAATTTTTTGAGTGCTGCAGAAGGAAAGTGAGCAGAGTCAAATATTAGAAATGTCTGTGCACCACAGTGTTGTGATAGGTCACCTGTCCCATGATGAGAGGAAACTGTCACAGCCACACAGCGAGGAGAGGAGAGGAGAGGAGAGGAGAGGAGAGGGAAAGAGGGCCGTGCGCAATCCCACAGAGGGGTATGCAAGGCACCAGCGTCTGCCCAGGAGCCTTGAGTTATATCTTGTGGATCACCCATTACAAGGGATGGTTCATCTGCACCATTTTCTGTGCCAGCAAAGTGCCTGAGCAAATGAGAGGTCTCTGTGCAGTGCACCAAGCCTCTCCTAATTTGGACACAAGGTGAATTATGAAAATACTCATCCTGACGTGATCTCCCTGCCAGTGCTCAGCTTCATTATCAATTTCCAATGGCAGAGGAAGAAGAAACTTGGAAATTCAATTGTAAAATGCCCACAGGTTGGCTCTTGACTGATTCATTCAAACTGATGTTTTGTTCCATCAGTCCAATTATTGGGAGACTACATGAGCAGGTACTCAAAGAGTTAAACTTCCTGAGATCCATGGGCTTGGTAGGCAGGTTGAGTAAAAGTGAGTTGTCTTCCAAAGAGTTTTTCCAAGATTTTAAGGTCCAGACAGTGGCTCTGGTGACAAATACAAGAGCCAGCCCTGCGCTGTTGACACCTCTTGATTCCAAAGAGAGGAGGCAAGGAAAAGTGTTTCAGGAAAGCCTCCCTCCCATACGAGATTTCCTCCCACCACTTCTCCTGAGGTGGGACATGATTCTGTCCTGTGCTAAGATGGATCATCCACGTGGACTGAAGGGGAAAGGATGGACAGACAGGACAGCTGTTAGATGAAAAACTGGTGGAGTTCAGTAAGTGTCTTCTTATTTTGGTCCTTCAGAAAAACAGATCCAAAGGATGCAAGGAGGAGATTTTCAAAAGCCATGAGTTTCAGTCCAGCTTTGGTCTCAGTGCAGCCAGCAGGAATTTTACTCCTGATTACCAACGAGAACAGAATAAAGTCAGGAGTGAGCAAACCTCACCTCTACAGAGCAGCATTGTTCCTTCCCTCCAGAGCTGAGCAGAGGCATGCTTCTAATGATCAGCATTTAATGTCAGCCGAAGGGGGGAGAGTGCTAGAAACCTCAGAGACACCCTGGGATGTCACAGCGAAACAGGAGGCTGAGGGGATGAAAAGATAAACGGGGCAAAGGCAGCGTTCACATGGACTCTGACAAAGACAGGAGGAGGGAAAGAGGGACCAGGAAAGCTCGGGGAACAAAAGGATGGACTCTGCTCTTACCCAGGCTGAAACAAACGCTGCTGCAGTGTGTGATAACTGAGTGTGGTACTCTGAGGCAGGATGGGAACACTTGCCTTCTTTCTGTTTATCACAGGTGAATGTACTTACACAGCAGGTGTACAGATCTGGGCAACGCAGACCTGGGTGCAGCAAATGAGGAAACAGAAAAATAAAACCCAGTCAGTGCCCCTTACCAAACCAAAAGGATGACATTAGTAAGACCGAATTGTACGCACCCTGAAACAGCAGTGGCACTTCTGACTTTACCTCTGTTGCTAAAAGGTGCCCACCATCACCATCCTTTAGATCATTGCCCCAAGACTAACACTGAACAGTGATTTAAATAAATAAATTCTGGAGAAGAAAATGCATTGCTTGCCTCTTTCCTCTATATTTGTAGTGGTGAATGGACCTCTAGTGGCAACAGCAAAAATCTCCGATCAAGTAGAAATAAGTTTTGGTTAAAGGAATATGGTGTAGATAGAAATGATCTGAACAAAGTTCAAAATGAGGAACAGGTACCTTGAGTAGCTGGGCACAAGATTTCAACATGTGAATAGCAGGGCCATAATTATCTCTGTGTGCTGTTAACCGTGCAGTGGTCTGGCAGGAATAATAGTGATTATTTGTGAATTAGCTGTGAAAAACAGTAAAAAAGTTCCTTCTCACAACTGTGATTTATTTCAAATTATTTTTAAACTAAATTATGCATGATGTTGTTTTGGAGGGTTTTTTTTTTTACTGTTTGTTTATTTGCTTGCTTACTTTTTGGGGGTTTTATTTGGGTTTTGTGGGATTATTTGTTTAGGGTTTGGGGGGTTTTGTGGGGTTTTTGTTTGTTTGTTTGTTTGTTATTTGCATTTAGATTAGCTTTTCTTCTTGAAGCCTCTATTTTTTCACATTTGAAATATTAAAGAGTCTGGAACAGTGCAGAAGATTAGTCAATATTCATGACAGTGGGACAGCATTGCAGAGTTGCCCAGTCGAAAGTTATTGTGTGCTTTACAAACTCGGATGCAGTGAGGAAAATCTGAGATCAAAATCTAGATTAAAACATTTTTCCTCCAGCTAGTTTTCTTTCCTGTCATTGCTGTTACCCATAAACTTCTCATTAGGGATGGGATTGGCCATGAATTCATGGCACTTAGATTTGCAGTTTATTTTTCCTATCCAAAAGGGAACCAGAAATTTCATATCCTAAATCCTTTTAATTTTCAATAAACCATTAGGTTTCCAAGAGGTTAAGTTAGATTTGAAAAAGACAGCAAGGCAACTGAGATTTTCTAGTTAAACCTCCAACCATCCGAATTCACCATTTTGCAAGAGTAGAAGAAGCACAAGTGTTAAAAGAAAACACTGTTTCAGCAACGGCTTGTGGGGACAAGGAAGGGAAGGAAGAATGACAAGCAAATACAAAGGAAAGATGTAGAAAGATAACTTAATAGAAATGTAAAAACAACAATATGTACACACACATGTACTCTAAAGTATCCATTTGTGCCAATTTTGGCATAGGCCAAGGCACGTTGTCCATCACTAACATCAATCACAGATTTCAGTTTTGCTTGAAAACTGCCTTTTGGGGTCATGTTACAAACTGCCTCACACTTACTGCCAGTGAAACTTGTGCACAGGGTTCTCTGACCCTTGGTGGTGTCTTCACAAGTGGCTTGAACCTGTCCTCCACCCTGCTTGTTAATGGCACTGGAGCGGGGTGGAACAAGGACTCAGGTCCCCAGGGCTTTGTAGGCAAGAGAGCAGAAGGGTTTGAATCACTGTTCCTCCAGATTCCCTTCCTCAAGGCCCCTGTCTGGATTTCTGGCATCTTCTTCTCTTTGGCTACAAAGTCTTTGATTGTCAGAGGTTTTATCCCTAGTACTGACCTCAAAAACCAGATCCCTGCCTGAAATAAGGCTCCTTTGTGCTCCCAGAGAAGGGTTGGCCCAGCTGAGTCAACGGGATGTTGTGAGGGCTCCTTTTGCAGCTTGGTTCTGCATAACACTGTTGTGCCTCCACAGCAGGATCTGAGTACCTCACACTTTCCTTCTCCTTTCATTTTCACTGGAATGGGGCAGGGACAATACTCATTTTCTTCTCAGGTGAGGAACTACTGGAACAAAGAGCCAAACAACCTCATGGAAAACACCCACAGGTGGAGCAAAGAGCTGAGATGTTGGGTTTGTCCTGCTTCCCCAGTGCCACCATCCGGTCCATCACTCACAGGATGAGACAGACGTGTGTCACCCACCTGGAGTGTCACCACCTCCTCCTGCAGAAGGATTATACAACAACTCATGGTTCCTCCAGCCAGTGAATGGGTTTTGGAACCATTATTTGCATGCTTGAGTTGCAGACACAGCCCTGCAGAGTATCCTTTCACAGGAGTGGAGCTTTGATGGTGGTGCCTCTGTCCATGCCTGATGAAGTGACAGAGCTGGGTCTCTCTTGGCTTGGGACACAGTGGGCAAGTGTCCATCTCCAGGTGCTGTTGGTTCTCTTATCTGGCTGTAGGCACCAGGAGTCAGTCAACACTTGCATTTCAGGCTGTCCTTGTAGCTCACACTTAATGTCCTCCTTGCTGATGTCCTCTCCCAGGGAATTTTCTGGAGGCAGAGAGAGAAGTACCAAAGAACTGTTGCCCCAGCTCAGCTCCAGCAACATTCTTTTCCTCCCTCAGGCATGGCTTGACTTTTTTTTGGCCATTTTTCACTACTCACACAGCATGAAGGAAGCATGGGAGGGAAGCATGGCTGCAGTGTTGTTATACACAGGGCTTCTTGTGTGCCAAAGTTCCACATCTTCCTCATTTCTCCCACCCCATCAGTGAAAACACAAAACCTACTCAATCAAAGCAGCTTAAAATGTAACTCACTAAGAAAGAAATATTTTAGGAGGAAGAGAGACAGCTCAAGCCTACTTTTTGTCCACTGCTGGCTAAAAAATCACATTGTCATTTCTTGTTTCAATGTGATGTCTCTTACCAAAACTCTTCCTGCTTATGTGTGTACTTTTAAAACTCAAGGCTCATCTGAAGATAAATGTTTTTGCTCAAGCCTAAAGATTTTCTTGACTCTGAAGGATTTATTTTTCCTACTACTTTGTGTTTTTAAGGGAACAACCAGAAAAAGAAAAGAAAAAAACCCAAAAAAGATAGCTGTAAAATTTTTCACATGGTCAGTAGAACTAAAATAAGTGTAAAAACCTATTTTTCACGAAGTATCAAGCTTATTAATCTGTAATATAGGTAAGACACTGCAAGTTCCAGTGCCTCTTGTCTTATCCCTGTCTTTCACCACACACCTTATTCCAAGTTACTATAACACACACAGGAGAGATGCAGATTCAACAGCAGCAAAGTGATGGAGGAGGATAAGCCCCATTGAATGTCAATGGCAGCTCAGAAACCAAAGCCCTTCTTCAATGTTTTTTTTTTCTTAAACCCCATTTAAATCTGCAGCTACCTGGCTAAATGTAATTTGTAGAGCTTATGCGGCCCTCCACTCTTCAGGAATGCAGCTGTATCATGTTGCTGGGTTCCTTAAAGGAGCTGGGCTGTGAATGATACCTGCACTCATGCAGTGAAGAAGACGGAACTGTTTATTCTGTCCTGCACCTACTCTTAAATATGATAACATAGGTTACACTCTTTTGTAAAGAAGATGCTAGTTAATTGGCTAGATTCTTCTAACTGATCTATAACACACTCTGTAATTGCTACAACTTAAAAAAACTAAGATTAAGCTAATTTTTCCTGTGTCACAATTTCAGGTTTTACAGGCCCCTGCAGGCCCCTACTAGGCCGCAGTTAGGCCAAGGCTGGATTGTCCAACTCAAGAAGGAGTTCTTCTACAGGATCAAAATGACATGATCACCCCTCCTCTTCAGTGTGCACAATTTGTGCTGCCCAGTGCACATCAGACATCTTTGCGGGACTGGGGGTGTCAGATGCACCACCAGATGCATTCCAATACCCAAATCGGGCTCCTGTGGCCTGTCCCTGTTCTATCCATGTTCTTCATGTTTTGTACCTGTTTGCTGATAGAAGTTTGATAAACCCTTGGTTGTGTTAATAACCTATTAAAGACCACGTTTGCGCTGTGATAATAATTAAAATATCACCAGTGGGAATGTGACCCTGCACGTACAAATCCTTGCGTGACAATTAATGTGGTAGGGAGATGTGCTCCTACAAACAATTAAGATATAATTGGATGAGTTGATCCAGAAAACATATGGTTTATTTATAAGAAGGCAGAGGTGGAAGAAGCAGCCACTTTCAACATGGCACAAATTAGAGCCCGAGAAGAGACTACACTGTGGCACTCTAATTAACTGAACTATTTAATGTCTATGTTTAATTTAGTTTTTATCACAGGGAGAAAACCACCTAATTACATGATTTCACAGCCTCATTTTCACCTTCACAACTCCTTATGTGGTCAGATGATGTCACCCCCAAGTAGATGGCACAGCAACCTTTCATTTGTGGTATGCAAGGATGCCACCATTGCATCCTTTCTCTTCATTTGTCTGCTTTTTTTTCCTTTTTTTTTAATTATTTTTGTGGGATCATGTTCTCCTGTCTCTGACATAAGTTAACACAAGTCAGAGCTCATCACGTGGCGGCAGGGGTATGGTTGGCAGCACGCAAGAGCTGCTGGAGATCACACAAAAGATGCCTGGGGGACAGCCAGCAACTGGATTACACACTAAGCCTTCCTCCCCTCTGCCTGGCCAAAAGTTGTCTCCAAAAAAGCTGACAGGAAGAGCAGCCTGGGAATTAACCTGCTCTTCTCGGGGAGAACCCATTTCATCTCCTTTGCTCTGCTGTAGGCATCCCTCCTGTTTAGGGTTGTCCTCACTGACTGCCTTCTGCATTGCCTGTTGGCTGTGAAGTGAGATGGCTGTGAAATCCAGAGCTGGACTAGTATCTGTCTCATCTAGGTCCATAATAATTATTTTTATTTGTGACATAGAAAGAAAGGACTTCCCTCTTCCCATCAGTTCCTGAGGTTAAAAAAAAAAAGAAAAATTGAAAGAAAGCTCATAATATGCACTGACTCCACCATAAACATACAGTAAAAACATGGTAAGCAAGGTCTCCAAGAGGCCTGAAATGATTTCTTTGAGGACTGAGTATATCCTGGAGGAATGGGAAGGAGGTCCAATGAAAATACCTGTAATTCAGTGCTGAGGGGTGACAGACGTGGTGCAGAGGTGGTGCTAAAGCATATCTGTAGAGTGAAGTCTTTAAAACCTCTCAGCTGTGTTCGGACCCTTTGGAGTTAAGAACAGTCTTTTCTTTTGGGCCTGGGGTTTATCCAAAATAGGGCAACACCATCGAGACTGTAAGAGCCCTTGCAGGAGAACCAGCAACCAAACAGCATCCCAAATCCCGCAGCAAACTGTGGGCTGGACAGCAAGGGCAGCACGCTCTGAGAAGCACAGGATGAGCTCATGACACCTGGAGAAATCATTATGTTCATGATGGGCAGAAAACACCTGGGTTCAAAGAAATCCCTTCCTCTTTGACATCCTCTCCCTAGCAGGAGAATAACCTGGGACCATGAGACATCAGACCCACACTGGTGTGGCGGGGTGGTGGCCTCCACCCCAGGCTGTTTGTATCAACAGTGGTCTGTGCTGGAAACCACAGGAGAGAGTCAAAACTTCACACAGACCGTGCTGATTTTGGCTGCCTGGTATCTCCTGACACACCAGAGAGCAGACAGAGGCGTGGACAGCTCTGCATTTCCCTGTTGGGCACGTCAGCCTCTCCTCCAGGCAGCAGCACGTCCAGTCTCAGTCCTTAAGAAGACTTTGGATTACTGCAAACACAACGTTACATAGGCTCTATTTGTCTTTCCTGCTTCTCCAGCCTCTTCTTCCAGCTGCCCTGGGTGTGATATAAGGAAGTTAGGCAGATTTAGCCCTGCTGGCATCAAACAGGTTCCCAAGAAACAGCACGGTGCAGGTTTTCCAGCCTGGGTTGCAATAAAGGACAGAAATCTGGCCCTCTTGCTTTCCCAGGGGAGGGATTTATAAGCCCAGAGGAGACAAATTCCAGAATACACCAAAACTGGGACTCTTGAAACACACCTGAATGCATGCAAAGTGCACTTGATTAAGTCAGTATCCCATTGGAAATCACTTAACTGCTTGAGGGGCTTAACTGCTGTTGCATGAGGAGAAAAAATCTAAAATGAAATATATACTTTGGAGCTGAATCAGCCACACAATTTTGGATTGGCAGGGCAAGCTATATTTACAACTTGGTTCATTCTGTTAAAAAGGTGAGATAAAATATAGGTACCACAGCTAAAGAAGTTCTGAACCTGAGTAAACTCATTTCAAGTCCTGAAAAAGTTGTTTTCTCATATGAGAAAGCAGCAGCTAAAAGAATCAGTAATAAATAGGTGTCTTAGCCCATATCTTTGGCTGGTAGAACATGCAGACACATCCATTATCACCTTTTCTCTTTTTATATGAGCCCTTCCACCTCTGGCTGTTGCAACAAGACCGGATTCAAGAATCAGAGGAATTCACAGGAGCTGCTGGGAACATAGAGACCTGCATTTTGCATATGAAATACCCGTGGTAACAGACAGTCTTGGGCAGTCTGTGTAATTGCTGGTGAGTGTTATAGGAAGTTTTGGGCCAAGTAAAAGAAAAGTGAAGCAGTAAAAGAAAGTGAAGGAATAATACTTTAAGTTTTGTCCCTTTTCAATGTCAAGGAGTGAGTCAGTGCAGTCTGGCAGCCTGTGAAAGTCACATTCCTGGTTATATTGCTTGGTGAAGAAGAGATTCCTGATGTCATACCTGAGTTTGGTAGGACCTAAGGCCAGCATGAAACCTTGGCTGTAAATCAGGTCTGCCTCCAAGCTCTGTCTCCTTTCCCTACACGTATCTCTGATGTCTCAAATTGCATTTTGCTGCATGAGGCAAAAACGAGGCTTCCTTTTAGGGAGACATTGCTCAGTGAAGCAGAGATTACCTGGGCGTAATAAAAAGTCAATTTGCAACAGTATTCAGATAAAGCCTGCGTTCAACATTTTTTATTCAATATTTTTATCGATTTGAGGGACCTGAAAGTCTGTTCATTAGTTTGTAGATTTTAAGTGAGAGGGCCTGTGAGCTTTGAAAAACAGTCTGAGGAATTCAATCTGATCTTGACAGAGTACGAAATTAACCTGGGGAAAGGATTAAGAAAGCAAATTAACTATCTCAAAAAAAAAAAAAATCTGGAAGGAATAATCAATTGTGCAAATACAATCTAAAATATCTGGGGGGTTTAGTTGGTCACAAATTACATGTAAGCCAAAAGCGATACAGACAAGTTATGTCTGGATGCAGGAATACAGCAGCTATGTCTAACACATCTGAAGTCATCCCTCTGCTCTTGACACAGGTTTTGCATGTAATATACCTATCAGATTCCAAAAAAAAATGAGGGTCTGTTGCAACAAATGCAGAGGAGAGTGACAGTGACACTGAGAGACTGGAAATCCTGGCCTGCAAAGACAGAAAAACCTTGGTGGTTGTTCAGCTCAGAGGACAGCAAAGGGAGGTGTGAGAGATGTGCTCAGCTGTTCTTCAGCTGCTCTGAGGAAGCATGGAATAACCTGCCTCCCATTTCCATTGCAGATGGGACAGAAAATTATGCTGTCAATTGCAGGAAAAGGTCATTAGCTCCAGCTTCAGGAAACAAAACATCCAGGCAGCAGGAACAGTTGAGCCCCAGGGCATCGGTATCACACCTCCACCTCTGGAGGGACTGAAGAGCAGATTAGACAAACATCCATCTTGAATAACTCCAACAAGCCTTGGGGCACGGCCATGGAGCAGATATCTCTTCCACGCTTGTTCTCTGGTTTCCTGTTTGCCAACTGACTTTTTAAATAAAGCACCTCCTTCAGAGGATTGCTTTACTCTTCTGTGTGTGAATGGGTTGCTGATGCTCAGATTCACTGCCTCAATTTCCCTCAGGCTCCTTTGTGGATTTGACATTGCAGAGAGCCCCAGACCAGGGTTTTCTGACTGTCTGACCACTGTGAGCACGTCCCTTGTTTGTCCCTGAGTTACCACAGCTCCGCTGGAACCTTGGCTGATCATGTGCTTGAGCCCTAACCATCCTCCCCAACTCTGCTTACTGATAAAGAACCTGAAAACCTTGGGGAAAATACAATTTTGGGAAGATTACACTCCTCTCAACCCTTTGATGTTGGAGGTCTACTTGAAAGAAGAATCCTTAATTTAACCCTTAATTAATTTCTAATTAATGAGCTCTTATTCCCCCCACTAAATACACTCAAAAACCCAGCTCCTATTCCCAGCTCTTGTGAATTTAGTAACTGGGAGTGCCCACGTCAGAAATCGGGGGTTTGCATGCCAATTGCAGGGAAATCAGTGTGAAATCAGGAGTTTGAAGTGCTGTGGTTTTGTTCCTGCGATGGATTGCTTCCTCTGCGCTGGGCGTTCAGATGCAAGACCACAAAAGCCAATTTAGATAAGAAGGAACTTTTGCAGCAGTAGTGATAAATGATCCAGAAACCAGGGCTGGGGAGACAAGAACAGAGTCATAAGAAGGAGGGGGCACGTGGAATTTCCTGTTTTACACAAACAAAACAAAATAGCACAAAAACCGCATGGCTTACCCCAAAGCTGATAATAATTTTTCCTGTTCTTTGAGCAGCAGGAGGAGGCACAGACACATTATATGGAAGGATGGCAAACCATCACACTGTCCAAAGACACTGCTGTTAACAGAATGACACCTGTCCACTTCAGTAGCAGTGGTGTTTTTAAGGACTTTATTGGAATTGTTGGATAGGAAAACTTCTGTTCCATCCATCAGTCTGGGTGGATAAGGGCCCACATCCTCAGCTGCTGTCCAAAACCATGATTGTCTATACAGATATGCTTCCCCAAAACAAAGCTTAGCTGCCTGCCAGCAAAGTTCCTTCACTCTAATTTTGGACTGGAGATAGGAGAAACATTCCCAACAATGTTGCTGTGGCACTTGGATCAAAATCAATGTTATCAGGGGGAGTGGAACAAGGAATTAAGCATGGTTTTTTCCCTGGCGTTTCTTCTTTCTCCTTATCTCTCTGACTCACAGCCTGAAAAAGTCATAGTTAGAATGTCTTTGGGTTTTGTATGGTTTGGGATTCTTTAAGAAAAAGATAGGCAAGGGGAAAAAGAACTCCAAACCACCAGCCTGGAAAGCGCAGCAAACCTTCTGCTTTGGGATTTTCTTCAGAAAAAAAAAAAAAAAAAGGTTTTCAGGAAATCACCTTAGTTCAGAAAAGCAGGCAGGAGCTCCTGTTTTCCCTTCAACTACAGCATTTCTCATGCCCGAAGCAGTCCCCAGGATGACCCCAAAAGTGTTACTTTTCCCCCTAAGGATTTCAAGGCTTTGAGGTTCTCCTTACACCTCTTTTGATGCAGTCAGTGTTACTTCCCTTCTCGGACAGTAGCACCTAGCAACCTCAATCATTTTGGCAGATGTTATGCAAACATAGAGGTGGTCCATTTGCATTGCTCTGCATGTCAGCCCCTGAGCTCTCCTGTTATTGTTGGGACTTATTTGCATAGCTGGTGAGTGTTACTGTGCTACCTGCCTTTCAAACACCCTTGTCTTGGCCAGATCTCTCAGAGAGCTTCTCTAAGTGTAAGCAAGCCAAGACTTGGTGGAATCTCCTTCTTCAAACTGTCACATTCCCTGAGAGAATGGTTTTGTGCTTTTTTCCCCCTGCCTCTGGGCTGCCCCTTTTCAAAACTGGAGGCACCAATGCAGATAGATGAGGAGAGCTCAGTTCTTTCTGAGCACTTGCCCATCACTGTGTCATTTATATTCCCCTCACTTTTAGAAAACCTTCTCAGGGCTTTGTTTGCTTTTCAACTGCTGCCAAACATTGTCCAGATGGTCTTAATGTCACATCACTGTAGGTCTTTTATTTTCTAGTCTGTGCCCTGTTTTGTCCTTCCTTCGAAGCCAATGTCTCTAGGACTATTTTTGGCCCCTTACTTCATTTCCCCTCCCTTCTGTCCATCAAGCTGGGTGAGTCACACTCATCTGTCCAGGAAACCTCATCTATTACCCCAATTGTTCTGGACTGAAAGGAGGAGAAGAACAGTCATCTCCAGATGACATTGTTTATGCCACCCCAAAGCAGCTCACCAAGGGTTTAGATACTTAATACCAAGCAGTTCCTCCACTCACACACAAAAGGCTGCCCTAGCAGCACCGACTGAACCTTCAGGAATGTGCTGTGGAGAGGGAGCATCCTGCCAGGATCCTGCAGTTATCACATGCCAGCGTGTTTTTTAGCAGTACCAGGATATCCAATTCTCACCTATACACACATGCAGAAGGAACCCACGTGTGCCAGCAGAGAGGTCCAAGCACAAACAGTGGGCTGACATTCAGCTCCTCGTGCAGGGTGGGTAAAGAAGGATGCACACAATCCTTGGGTCCTAAATTCAGACAAGCGGACTCTTTTCCTCAGTGTTTTCCTCACCAATGTGATCATTGGAAACCTTCACTTCCCTCCTGAGTTTTTCTCTTGGATTGTAAGTAACTATCTGCCCTGAGTTTAACTCCATCACAATGAATATTTCTCCATTCCTTCAGTCCCATTCGCAGGGAAGAAAGCTTTTCTGTCTTCTGCCTCTTCCTTCCAAGTTCTGAGGACATTTTCCCAAAGCTCTTGGTTTCATCATTGTCCTTTAGTTTTGATGCTCTCCCGCCTGCTCAGTTTTAAAATTGAATCCTGGCCAAACATCACATTCCTCCAGAACAGGCAGCTCTTTCTCTGTAATGTAGCCATCAATATCAGCAGACATGAAGGAAAAGAAATTATCTAAGCCTCAAGGAACAGCTACTCCTGCCCTTCAGAGGGCAGAGTAGAGGAGACATTTGGGTTTTGGAAACAAGGCAGCTCAGGGTGACAATGTAAAGCTGTAGACCCCTTCGCAAACTTTAATTTAACACCACTCATTCGCGGAAGGAGTGGGGAAGTAGTTCTGATTCTAAAAAGAAGAAAAAGAAAATCCCTAACTTCACCTTTGTCATAATGAGCTAAAACAATCAAGGGAGCTGAAAACTTCATAAATAAAGGACTTGTCTGACAGCATCTCAGGAGTCCCCACGTTGTGTTCAACCCATCAGACTCTGCGAGACATGGAGCCAAATTCTAACATTGCTTACCTACTAGTGCAGATAAAATCCCTCCTAATGCCAGAGAAATAACTCTGGAACCACACACTGGCAGTTTCTAGGAGGTGAACTTGGTGTTTTCTCTCCCATCCAGTTCCAGGGTTATGAAAGCACTGCAGAACCTTCTGTGGGGGGGCTTTGTGTGCTCACCAATCTGTGCAGAAAATGTGCTACAACCAGCAAGTTAACGAGGTACCAAGGTGCTGAGGGTCATAAGGTCTTTAATTTCTGCATAGAAATTAATTTTGGGAAGGAAGGAAGTCTTCTTTTTCCATCAAAAAAAAAAGAAAAAAGAAAAAAATAAGAATTCTAGTTCACAGACCAGGTTGACCTCATTTTTTTTTTAAAAGCAAGTGATTCCAAAAAATCAAAAGTACCAGCAATCAATCAACACCTCTGTGAAATCAGGGCAAATCTTGGGCTTTTCTTATTTTGCAGAGTAATAAAATATAGCAAGTTCAAACCAAAAGATCCTTCCTGGCCTGCCTACTAATCTCCTGAGAGCCATCCCATATATCCTAACACAATGCTGTCAGTTGGATGATGGGATTAAATAGCATCCAGGTTAAAGCCAATACAATCCAGAGAACAATGATTTCAAACTCAGCAGTCTGGGAAGTGGAATGTATGGTGTCCCTCTCTCTTTTTT
>VXBU01002457.1:296828-312258 GCA_013400315.1 Bombycilla garrulus
TTTTTGTGCCTTCAGGAATATTCTTCCACATTAAGAAGATGAGAGTGAAACTCTCAAAAGTCACCCTGCCTGCCCACCCACAGGAAGATCTGAGTGGGATGTAACAGCAATGGTGTCAGGAACCATTCAAGACCATATTTAAAGCAGAGATGTATTTTACAAGATTTTAATTAAAGGAAATGCAAAAAAAAAACCAAAACAATTTTTTTATATAAATCTGTCCAAGCCCACCTCTATTTCTCACCAGGTTATAATGATTGAGGCTTGAGACTGCAGAAACCAAGATACTCAGGCACAAAAATGTGGCCTTTTCACTCCCTCAGTCTGTAACACAGCTTTCATTTCTAGAAGTCAGAGTCAATGATCCTGAAAATTTTGATAAAATCCTTAAACCCTGGAAATTGTACTGTGTTCTATTGTTGGGCACCTAGTTTGGGCACCTGTGGCAGGGTTTCAGATAGCCTGTCTTGCAGCAAGGATCAATACCAGTGCAAAGGAGAGGCACTTACAGACAGGAGAGAGTACAAAAACAACAGAGACACTGGCCAACACAGGTCAGCCAGTGACCTTGGGACAGCAGCAGCAACCTGCAAGGGTTTTACGTGAATGGGTTGGTAGAAAAAGCTGTTTTTTGAGGTGTTATACACACACTGAATAGGCAGAGCTGGAGCGTGGCCTAAACAGACAAATCTGGTGCGAAACTCAAATCAGAAATCCCTACGAACGGTTTCCCTCCACCTCCACACCCCCATTATTACGGTTGTTATTGTAATTATTGTGGTTGTTGTTATTATTTCACCAGTTCTGATGTTTACATTTAATCTCCATCTGCCAGACAGCTGCTGCAGAGCAGGGATCCTCTGCGTATGCACAACTACTATGGTGACCCGAGTAATTACAGAAGTACTTCGTAGCTTTTCCCTTCCCTAGACACTGTGGAGATGACATCCCTGAGACAGCAGGATATGGGTTCGGTCTGTGACTGTGGATCATCACTAAATTATTTCCTGAGCTCCTGTCACCACCCTGTAAAGATTAATGTGAGCGGAATGAAAAGCAGAGCTTTCCTCTCAGACCCTTCCACTCCTGCTGCTCCCAAAGGAGGATGAGCACGCCCCACACGCTCTCGGCGCTTGAGGCAGAGCGCGGGAGCCTGGCAGGTGAGGAAGGAGGGGCAGGTCGTGGCACACTGAGGTACAGAGGGTGGGGAGGTCATCGGCAAACTGAGCCAGCACTTCTCCAGGCGCTTCTGAGAGCAGAGCTGAGCCTTGCTCCGGGACAGCTCTTTGCCAAGAAATACACATTTTTTTCCTGCCATGCCAGCTAGAAGGAGGACACCTTGCATTGTCCTGCCACGTGCTGAATCTCTTGGGCCAGCTCCAGGAGGCAGAGCTGGGGCTCAGGTGGAACCTACACTGCCCATCCCACTCCACATACAGACTCTCAGCCCTGCCAGGTGAGGCCACTCCGCCCAGCAGCAGCTCCAATGGTCAGCCACGCTTTTGAAATTATGTGCGAACTGAGCTCCTGGAGGTTCCTCAGGTTTTTTTGCTCTCCAGACAGTAGCAGCAATAACTCTCGGAGCTTCACACGTTTATGAGGCACAGCTCCTGTCACTGCAACCACAGCTAGAAGCATTAAGGACTAGATCCAGCTAGCTATTTATAGAGGGACATAGCACCACCTTCCAAATCACTGAAAAAGCTCCAGGCTGTTTTGTCACTGGAACCAAAGGATGGGATTTCAAAGAATTTGGTCGTGTAAATCTGCACCTCTGGATACCCAAAAGGGCAGTGAAGAACAGCAGCCAGAGCCGCTAGTCAGATTTTTGGGGGCACAAAGGGAGGCAAATCCATCAGTCAGTGCAGGGGTGGTGATCTGTGCCAGTGGAAGAGCTGTTGCCTTGGGGGAAACTTCACAAACGTTTTAGTCACACATTCCAGTTCATCAGGAAATTTCTCTTGCAGAGACACATGTGTGTGCATGTGTGAAGCAAGCAAGATTTTCTTCTTTATTTTTTTTTTTTTCTCTGCAACAGGGTGGGAATAGCTTCATTCCAGCTCCTTATGGACTGTGTGACAGCTACCCAAACACCAGGTCTCCACCAACCCTCTAGTTCCATGCTCTGGTGTTCCCATGTTTCCATGTTCACAGTGCCCACCAAGCCTGTCCTTGCAGGGCCCCCACCTTTCCCACTTCTCCATGCCCACTGCATCCCAATAACTGCGTGTCCCGCACCATCGGCCTGCCACAACTTTGTCAGGCAGCACTTGTCCTGCCAATGGGACCAAAATTTAGTGCCGCAGCTGCCCCCATAAGGCAGCAGCATCTCTGCTGCTGCTGCCACAGTTTGGGAAATACTCAGGAGGTGGCCTTCCATTGTGCTATCTTTTCTTTTTGTAAAAAATATTTTTAATAGTACTCAGGGTCTTATTGTGCTCATTCAATCCTTCTGGAGGTAATTTGACAGTGTTCACAATCTTCTTTTTCTGCAGCAGCATGAAGTGCTAGGGGAAACAAGGGTTTATCAGTGTGGGTGAGGAAGGAGAAGCTGACAAAACTTCTGGGCTTTTTTTTTTTTCCAGTCCCCTTGACAGAGAGGAACAAGCCACAGATGTGCAGTTGAGCAAAATATGTGTTTTTGTCAGAAAGGGAGCGTTACAGCTCTGGGCATCATGTGAGCCTGAACCTTTCTAAACTAAGGCTGTAACAAGACTTTGTGTAACAAGAAAGAATATTGAACCAGTGCAAGTCCACTGACAGTTGAAAAATCTTTTTTTTTTTGCTGTGGTTATGTCTCTGTAAAGGCACAGAGAGGGGAAAATACTCCAGCTTTCAGGCAGCAGCTTGTGGTAGGGTACAATAGGGAAAAAAGGCAGCTACTGTGGGATGCTCGCAAGTCTAAGGACATGATCCAGTTCTGTGGCACAGGGGTAATTTTCATCAGGATAGTGCAAAGTGCATGCCCTTCTTTAGGATCCACAGTTAGTGAGACTCCCTGCTATGCCTCCTGGGCTTCAGAAGGTGAGAAACCGAGCCTGGTGAGGTCATGGAAAAACACCAGGGAAACGTTGCCTGACATGCTCTGCCTTTCCTCAGCCTGTGCTGTTTCTGTAATCCTGACCTCATCCTTTTCTCCGGTGTCCAGCCTGGATCCAGGGACAGTAACTGAAGCTTCTCATCTCAGTTGGCTGCCTCTTTACCAAGCTTCAGAGAAGCTGTCAGTAAAGGCATCGACTCCCTGACACTTCTGCTGCTTGGATGAGATGCCACCAAATCTTTAAAGCCCCCTTTGCTCCGGGACAAGATAACTCAACTTTAATCCCTCTTGGTCACTGTGCTTTCCATTTGACACCCCAGCCTTCAGCACTAGGTTTAAGAGAAATTGGAGAGCGTGGATTCCTGCTTTAGAGAGTCTGTTTAATTAAGTGCCCAGGTGCTGAAGTACCAGGTGTCCTCTGGACTGATAGGGGTGGGTTTGTGGGAATGCTTACTTTCAATCAAAACTAAAACCTTCCCTCTCAAATCGAGCTCTTGGCAGCGTGTTGTCCCTAAACAAAGGCCATCGCTGTCAGGACTTAGAGCAAGTGGCACTCACTGCTTTGATTTTCGAGGAGATTCCAGCCACGGTATGGCAGGTTTTGCATCCATGGAATCAGCTCCTCCCAGCAAAAAAAACTTGCCTGTGGAAAGTTTCCAGCCATCATTGCTCTGGAAACAGCGCTTAGGGCAAATCACGCTGCCACATCAACACTGAATCATACCTCAGATGCAGATAGAAGCTTACAGGGTTTCCAGAACAAGCTTTTTTTCACCACACCCTCAATTAAAAAAATTCCTTTTTCCACTTCCAGTTCTTCCCAGGGCAATGAGCATTGTTAGGAGTGTTTACATTGCTGCTCTCTGCCAAATTAACATTATCATTCTCACCACTGCAGGAGCTTCTAGGTGATGCTAGCTACTCGCGGGCAGCAATTTCAGAAGTGCTAAAAGCAAACAGGATATATGACCACATTGAACTATCACTCTGCTTCAACAAGCAAGAGTCCCAAATTCTAAGCTTTTTGAAAAAGCCAGAATATCATATGCCTCCAAGTTTCAAAGCAGCTTGCTTTGAGCATATATTTTGTTGCTCTTCTCTCTTTCAGGTATCTTTCCACTGCCACTGTGGTATCAGAAGGTGGGTATTAAGAACAAAAAATCATCTAAAGTTTCAGTCCACTTTGTGAACCAGGCTTACATGGGACATTTCACATCCCCTATGACCACCTTGAACCTCCAGTGGGATTCACTTTCCCCACACTCCTATTCCCTGTAGGAGCAGGACAGCGTTGTCACCGCTGACTGGAGCAGGAGTCATTCCGTGGTGTAGAAAACTGAGGATGATCCATCCGAACCTTGCCCCCCAGCCCGACCTTTAAGACTGTTTTCCCCGTCCCAGCTGCCTGTGCCAAGTCTCGATATGTCATCATCAGTGGGAAATAGGTAATGGCACTGGAGAGGGAAATAACCGGGAGACATGTGAGTAACTGAGACAATGCAGAGCTGCCAGACCTGTGACAGATGCTGAGGGCAGCTCCATGGTCTGACATTATGCACACTCAGGTAAATTATCATTTTTATATGTATTTTCCTGTGGGCACGAGAACCAGCACAAACGTACAAGCGATTTTTCATTATTATCACGTTGCGAAGGAAGTATTGAAAGATTCATTTCACCAGTGGCTGTTTTCTTCAACAGGGAGAAGACTGGTGCTGTCCCTCCAAAACACCCTGAAGTGGGTTAAATGGAGGCATTCCTTCAAAAATGCTAAATCTAAAACTTCTTTAGCCTGCCAGAACATATTTTAAATTAGCTTTTCCAAACTTTTCTGAAAGCTCTCAACAACAATAACAGCGGCCTTAACACTGTAAACAGAGTGTTTTTTTCCATGCTGAACAGCTTAATAAAGAAGAAAAGTGAGAAAAGAAAGAGACAGAATCAGAAAAGCAGTGGAGTATCAAGGCTGTCCCTGCCTCTGTGGGGACAACTCCTCAGGCCTGGCCTGTGTGCCTGGTAGCTTTGGCAAAACCTCTGGCCCAAGGCTTGAGATTTGTCAGGCAGGTTCCTGGCTGATCTCAGCCCACGGTGCTCTGTCAGGTCTCCACCACCCTGCAGGATAAAGCGCTTTGCCTGCTTTTTGTGCTGGGTGAGTCCCTACAGCTCCCTGTAGCCCTGAGCCTGTGCTAAAATGCACAGTGCTGCCTGAGGCACGAGCTTCCCCAAGCTTGTGAAAATCAGCCTCTCAGCATCCTACAGCCTGCTTGGAAGGCTTTGACCAAGCTTCATCAGTGAGATAGGATGAAATATACCATCTTGCAGTGGAAATATTAATTACTTACTGTTTCTGAAGTGTATTAGATGTTATGGTGTCTCTGTCTCTTCTTATCTGCAATATGGGCTTTCTGGCTCCTCTCTCTACCCCAACCAATATTTTATATAAACCTGGAGTGCAAAGTCTGCGCTGACACATTACAAGATGAGCCAAGCGACTATCATTCAAATATTTATTTCATGAGAAGTAAGAACATTTTGCACTTTTCTGCAGAACTCTTTCAAATCAGCTCATTTCTTCTTGTTGGAAGAGAGCCCATTGTTCATTTGACACTAAAGATAGAACTTTGCTGGTTTCTTTTAAGTCAGCATTTGGAGGGTGGACAGCAGAGAGGGAGTTAAGCTTTATTATGCTGCCTTGTCAAAAGGATACAACACTATGCAAAAAGAATGAAGTGGAACAAAAAAAATTGCTTTCTTTTCCACACACTCTCTCTCACTGGCAAACAGTTTTCAAATTATATTCCTCCTTTGCTTTGTCTGGTAGATTGGATTTCAGATGACTGTGTCAATTAAACGGCAAGAGCACCTTGCTGCCTCAGGAAGCAGTTTCCTCCTGCCCACAAAATGTCTAAATTAATGGGGCAGAAGGGTGGTGCTGTTTGTCTGGTTTTAAATCTCTCCTAAATAAGCGTTTGAACAGCTTAGTGCCAGAGCCTGCAGCCTGGAATGAGCAATATTCCCCCAGAGTAAAGGCAGGCAGAGTGTCGCACCCGTACAGGGGCAGGAGGGGCACAGAGGCACAAAGGGATCTGCCCGAGGTGACGCGGAGCGTACGAGCAGGGACCGGGGCTCACAGCTTCCCTGGCTTCAGACTGCAGACAAACAGAGAGGGACTGCGTGATCTACCAAGAGAAAAGAGGACAGATGGTTGTTTTCCTCTGTGGCTTTGCAGGATAAACCAGGAAACACTGAGTGATGCCCCTCCTGATTTGTTTTTCTAACAACGTGTCCCTGCATCCCAGCTGCTCGCAGAATGCTGCGCAGTGAAGTGCTGGAGCACAAATCTCATCAGGAGCAGCTGAGGGAGCTGGGAAAGGGGCTCAGCCTGGAGAAAAGGAGGCTCTGGGGGACATTCTGGCTCTGCACAACTCCCTGACAGGAGGGGACAGCTGGGGGTGGGGCTCAGGCTCTGCTCCAGAGAACAGGGACAGGATGACAGGGAACGGCCTCAAGCTCTGCCAGGGGGGGTTTACTAGGATATTAGGAAGAATTTCTTCATTGAAAGGGCCATTAAGCATTGGAAGAGGCTGTCCAGGGAGGTGATGGAGTCACCATCCTTGGAGAGATTTAAAGGCTGTGTGGATGTGGCACCTTAGGACATGGCTTGGCAGTGCTGGGTTAATAGTTGGACTGGATGATATTAAAGGGTGTTTTCTCAGCCTAAACAGTTGTGTGATAGCCAATAAAGTGTTTCTCTGTGTGCTTATCATCCTTGAAAGTGGGATCCCTCATGGCTGCATGCAGCTTGCAGGGTGCACAGCGAGGGACTCCAGGCACTCGAAGGGAAATCCAGAGCTGGGTGTGATTAACTTCCCTGCACCTCTGAGGAATAGCACCAGGAAATTGCTAACATTGTAAATTGTCTCAAACATGCACTTACTGAAGCCCTTAAAGAGCAATTACTATATGTTAACTGAACACCCATCAACTGTAAAAACAGCAGTTATGTGGGTTTAATAGGTATATAAAGGAGAAAATCTCACCACCCTGCAATTAGTTCTAAATCACATAAAAAGTGTAACTTGTACACTTATTGCTTATTAATACATAATACATGTACAGCATGTTAAAACATTTAATTAGCATGTACGTAACAGGCTAAAAGTTAAGTACCAAATTATCACTAAAATACTGTTGAGCTCTTCATTAGCCATGTGAAACCACTCCTCAGCACGAAGGGCTCCTATTGTCCTGGGAATTAGGTGATTTCAGCTGCTGTTCAGTGATTTTAGATCGGGGGCAATGATACACTGACCATTTTCCCTGACTCCAGAATCATCTCACAGCACAGGATATTCCTGGGAGAGCCAGAAGGCTGGGGAGGGGAAGTGGGAGGACAATGCTCCTGGGCGAGATCTACAGCCCTCACCTCCATGAGGCTGTGTTTAAAAAAATCCGGCCAGAAAATGAGGTGGGAACAGGAATTCACTGACTCCCATCAGGGGCTATCAGCACACGAGGACAGAGAAAAGGGTCCTGCGTGAAGGAACTCATGATGGAAGAGGAGATCAGTGGTGGATGACATCAGCAGGAGGGTTTGTGGCAGAGGCCAGGGAAGAGGGGAGCCAAAACTGGAGGGCTGGAGGTCCCCATCATCACCAGGAGGGAAGTGAGGAACTGGATATCAAAATGGGGGCCTGGAAAAGTAGGAAAAAAGGGGTGAGGGCTGGCAGAGCAGGGGGTAGGGCTGCAACTTGGACCTGCAGTCAGGATGGATTCTCGCTAGGGATCTCAGAGGGAGGAAAATATCTGATATGTGCCACTGGGAACGTCACCCAGTCACACAGCCTGTTGACAGAAGGAAACCACAACGCAGAATTATCCTTTGTTTAGTCTAAGTCAGCTGCCAGCATGCACACACACCACATGAAAGTCAAAACCTGAACATGTTCCCAGAACATCTTCCTGAAAAAGCCATCTGCTGCTGTCCAAACTAATGTCACCGTCCTCCACATCATAACCAGCTTTGGAAGCATAAATTCCATTTTCCAGGCGAGATTACACCCTGACCTCAGCTCCAAGCCTGCCAAGCGCAGTCCAGAGACCTGTGGGGTTTCTCTGCTTGCACAAATAGGTGGTGAGGATGGGACACCCAACCAGCCCCCTGATTCCATGGGGTAGATCTGGAAGTTGTCGGTCAAACCAAAAGTCCAACAAGAGAGGGTCTTCTCCTGGCCCCAGACACAGGTTTCTTCTCCCCAGAGTGGGTAGAAAAGCCTCCCTTTCCTCAGAAGTATTTTTAACGGGCCCCAAAGAGGTGTGGAAATTTGTTCCCCCTAAGAAAAAGGGTATAATCTCACTAAATTTTATTAAGTTATATGACAATGTTCGATGGCCTTTTACTCATTACTCATCCAGACAGTAAATCCTAATATATGGTACCCCACCAGATTCAAAGACTAAAAAGAAAAAAAAAAATTTAAAATAAACTTAAAAAGAGTAATAAAAAATTGCATGACTTTCATGCGTAAAGATATAAGTTGGAGAAAATATTTAACTGAAATCCTTTAGTCTTCAGGCTAAGCCCATGGACAAGGACCCAACTCACTAGAATTTATTTTTAGGTAATGATAGAATTTTTCAAAACAACATTCCCTCTTCCTCTTATTCCTGTTCTCCATCTGGCAAAAAGGGATGTTAAACTCCTTTTCTGCCCCAACAGCAAGACACAATTGTTCATCCTTTAGATGGCAAGATTTTTTTGTGAAAGGTTTCTGCTCTCTTCCTACTACAGGAGACACTGCAGAAATATTTGTATGACATTATTTCTTTATGCCATTGTCATGCAAAATAGATTATTGTCTTATTCCATTTCTCTCATTCTATCGTCTAATTACTCTCTTTGAGAGAGCATTAGTGGCAAAGGATGAAATGCTAACAGACTTCTGCTCAAACTCTGTGCTGGTGAAAAGAAAGATTCAAAATAAGTGAATTACTTCATGAACGACAAAAGCCTTTCTAGTGCAATTGATCATCCATGAAAGGGACCTTGAAATGGTGATAGGAGATATTTATATGTAGTTTAAGCCCTTGTCTGCCACTGGACTATAGACAGGAATTAAAATTTAGGGATTTTGAATGCAAGTTTGTACAATTCCTCCTGCTTCGAGAGATTTAAAGTTAAATATTGTAGGTTTAGTGAGTGTTATTCCTGACACAGTGAAGTTAATCAAGAGGGGACTATTGCTACCTTTAAAAGAAAGACATCCCAGCCTGAAATTGGAGGCAACCTGGAGTAACCAAAGCTGTGCTGTAAGAAACAAACAAAATTCCCCACTGCTCGAGTCAGCCGAAGACAGTCTGGAAAACCTGGTGCAGAGCAAAGCAGTCCAGCAATGAAACAGCTGTACAGACAGGTCGTTTAGGAACAATCAATTTAGATTTTCAAATTAGATACGGATCTGAGCCACAAAGTTTTGATCAGGATTCAGACAGGCTCCTGGTGAGTCTTCATTCCGACCTACCATGGGACTGGGGCAGTGTTCACATCTTGATGTCTCCAAAGTTCTTTCTCAGTTTGGACCCGAGAGGATTCAGCTCACATCCAGCTCAAGCTCCAAACGCTCTAATATCTCAATATCTCAGTACATCCTCTGCTTTGAGGTTTGTGTGGAAAACCACTGTGCCAACATGGGCAGGAGCTACATATAACTCCAAAGACAGAAAGAAACTAGGAAGCAAGCTTATATCATCACTCTGCTTTTGTTTTTCCTTTTCCATCAGTAGCTTTCAGATTAGACATCTGAGAAAAAAATAAAAAAGAAGAAGAAGAAGAAAAAAAGCATAATGGAAGGTTTGAGATATTTTAGCTCGATAAAAAGGCAAACAACCTTTGTGCGCATAAGAATCAGCCACGGAATGGAGCTCCTGGTATTTGCAGAAAATATGACTAAACACAGAATTAGTAAAATCTCACAAAGCAGAAACTCATCTGAATTACACCCTTGATATTTCATTTACAGCATTTGCTGGTGCTCCGTTTCAGGATGGCAGCTCTCTGAAATTTAATCTGGACATTTTAACTGAAAAGTCTTGGAAACTTGTTTTGTTCAAGGTTCCACTTTTGCATGGAAAATGAAGTGATCACCTTTTCCCTGAGCAGTTTAACCAGCTGTTAGCACAGCACTTTTCCACTGCTGGCTGGTGAAGGTACATGATCATGCCTCTATTTGAATTCACAGTGTATAATCACAAAGTTTGCTCTCAAAGATGAAACTGAGGAGAAGGTCTACCATTATTTTTTTTTCCCTCAGGCACGAACCAGGTGAGTTCTCTCCATCTAAGGCTCTCCCAGAATGCCGAGTGTCCCGAGGAGCAGCCCACTGACTCAGTGACAGCACCCATTTGGTATAAATTAATGGGAGGGGAAAAAATATCTCGTCAGCTTTCCAATTAAATTACATGGAAAGAAATCTAGGTTACAGCACGAAACCCTGTAGGATGAGGTCCTAATTGCTAAACATGAACTTTTAAATGGATTAAATAACAACATACATTTAATCTGATGGTAAGAATATAATGATACTCTTGCTGCTGCTGTTCGTTGAGTCATTTACATGGGATATGATATCAACATCTGATCACCTGTCCTTCCTGCTTTTGGTTGGCAGCAGAGAAACTCAAGCAGCTCCTCAGGGAAGGATAGTCATATTTAAACCTATCGACCCCCAAAAATATTTTCTCTGCCACTGAGCTGAAGAAACAGAAGTCCTG
Source organism: Bombycilla garrulus (assembly GCA_013400315.1). Taxonomy (NCBI): domain Eukaryota; kingdom Metazoa; phylum Chordata; class Aves; order Passeriformes; family Bombycillidae; genus Bombycilla; species Bombycilla garrulus. Next base: position 307,639 of record VXBU01002457.1, read on the forward strand.
TTTGCAGCACCTCAACCAACAAGCATAATAATGTCTCCTTAAACAGCCCAACTCCTTCCAGCCACATCCTGGCCAGCGTTTGCCACCTGGCTTCCAGAGGAATCCTGCGAGAGAAAGTGGAAGAGCTGCTTACAGAAGCAGCTGAGGTAAAGGAGGAGCAAACATCACTTTCTAACCTGTTTTCCAGGAGGATATTCCTGTAGAATTAACAAAAACTACTCTGCAGCTGCAGCAAAAATGTCTCAAAGGCCTCATGCCTTTCCACAGGCAGCATGTTTTGAGTGCTGGGTATTTATTTACCTTTGAGAAAACAAACCCTTTCCACTCCTGAATGACTATTTTTACTCAGATCACATGGTTTCAACAATCACGTGCCTGAAGTCCTGAAGAGTCTAAGCAGAAGAAAACATGAGTTTTTTCCCTGGAAAAAAAACATATCAAAAGCCTAGTGCTTTACAGAGTTTGCCTGTTAATTATCTGTTGGTTCTTACAGACCAAAACTACCTGCAATAGTTTAAAATTCCTTTAACTGCAGTACCTCTGCTAGAAGCCTGCAGCGACTTCGGTCTAAATGATTCCACAAAGACTTGAAGCAATATTTGGCACTGTAGCTAAATACAGTTTTCCTCAGTTGCAGAGAAAACTTTAGATTTCAGTCCAACATTTTCAGCGTGAGCTAAATTAATTTGAGGCATTGCAGGCTGAATACCCGCCTCTCTTTAAATGCTGCTGAGAGCACAACAGAACAGCTGCAGGGAGACACATTTCACTTAGATTTGGAAGTAATGCATGTACAGTTGGCTAGACTGAGCTAAGCTCTTCATTAATAGAAGTGTAAACTCTACAGAGAATTCAAGAATCGAGCTGAGGCATATTTGCTGTTGCACCAAATATTCAAAGAGAGAAATTATTTGAGAAGGAAAGCATGTATCTTCTCATTCCAGCACCTGACTTCATTTTTTTTCCCTAAGCATCCTAGCTGAAATTGATAAATTGCAATTCTTGACTGACTATTTTTTGAAAAATGCATTTTATGAACAATGTCAGAGTAAGAGAGCTCACAGAACTAAGTTTTAGGAAGCATTTCTTTTTAGAATACTTAAATAGAAAATACTTTTAACACAAAAGTATTTACCTATTTTACCTCTCAGTTCTCATCAGAAAAATCAGGTGTTCAGTCAAATCTAAAGCTGAATTAGTAGCAAAAGTAATGTAACTTTTATTACCAGAACACAAAATGAATGTGAAAGAGGTAGGACTTCTGTGGATAAAGCTTTTGTCTGAATGGATTAAGGTGAGATTTTCATTAGGGACAGAATATTCCCTTCCTGCTCACCATGGGATTTCCTTTTTTCTCCTTCAGGAGTCAAGACATTGAATCAGAGAGGGAACACACCTGATCTGATCAATTTTCACATTCTGCTGGAACACAACAGATCTCAAATCCAGCAAAAGGAAAGTCAATAGTGCTACCCGAGTCTTAGGTGCACACTCCTTCTGTTGCTACACAACACAGTGCATGGCATGAGCATTTATTTTATTTTGCTTATTTTTTGACCCTTTTTTCTCACTTTTTTGCTAGCTGACAGAACTTTGTTTTGGATTCCTCCAGCTGTAAAAAAGTGAGAGCATCGGCTCAACCACAAGAGCAGAGCTAACCCAGAATCTCCCCACACTGACACCATTTTGGGTGTTTCACTTGAATTGCCACATACTGTGTGAGTGCTGGAGAGAAGGGATTGTAGGATCCAGGCTGGAATGAATTAATTCTGAAAAGGAGATCGATACCTTCTCCTCTGTGATGGTCGTTTTCTACATGTTAAGGGCTCTTACGTGCTGTCCCCTGGCAGTGATGCCTATAAACCTAAAGAGAAAATCTGATAAAATCCACTTTGATTCTGCTAAGAAATCACTGATTTAGTTACACTATATGCCACTGAGCCTACTTTTAGATTCCCATTTATTTGCTCATACCTTTAGATTTGCCTTTTGGTCAGAAATTATTTGACAAAGGACAGGCAGAAATGCTGTTCAGAGAAGGGCGGTGAGTCAGTGAGCACACCCCCAAAAGAGTCCACATTTCACCAAAAACATGGGCTTGCAAAAAGAGACAAGCTGGAGAAGTCAAGGGTTTTTGAGAACACCAAAGAAATAGGAATTGGGAAGCAGGCTCATGAGGGACATCTGGAGATCAAGAATTTCAGCCTCTTGCCAAAAGAGGGATTATTGCTGACACTAGACCAGGCCAGTGGTGCTTGTGATCTCTTTGCTTTGGAGGCAGACAGCTGGCTGTCATGGTGGAAAAGTCCTGTATTCTCAGAAAAATGTTGAAGGATGACTTCAGGTTGAGGGAGGAAGAGAACAGAAACTTGTGTCAGCTTCCATTGAACTGAACACCAGCAGTTGTGCTGAGATATTTCCTCCAGGCCTGGAGACTGACTTTTACTGTGTAGGTTCACATGAAGTCTTCCAAGATAAACAGCCCAGGACTACCAACGTTTCACATCCACTTCCCAAAGAGTGGATTTTCCTCTGCGAACCCCACAGATCCAGGCTTGTATGTGACTCTGCCAAGGTTCAGTGCTGTCCCTGAGTCACAGGACAGCCTCAAAGGCTGAATTCCTCTCCAGGGAGGCTGGATGTTTGGAAGGGAGGGAGATATCAGCCTGATACTCCTATTCCCATAGCAACTCCTGCAAAGCCTTTGCTCTGGGGAGGATACAAAGGCGAGAGCTCTGCATGGGGAGCATTCAGCCTCTGTACCTCCAGGCTGGAGGAAAATGCCAGCAGTCAAGATAGCAATAATGAGGCAAACATTTACCCAGGCTTCATAAGCAAAGGGAGGACAATGAGCCTGGGAACACAGCATGCGCAAAATCCCAGTTGTCCCACGGCACAAACGCTCCCTGGGAAGCCCAGGGCTCTCAGCTGAAAGAAAGGGACTTGCCCATTGAGGCAGAGGGCTAATAATGCGAGTAAAGGATCATTGTTAGTAACCATTCCCTTTGCTTCTTCCCTCCCACTCCTGTGATTTCAGTTCAGCACAGGGATCTCAACACCAGGGATCCAGGACGTGAAGGGAACTTAAGGAAAGACAGAGTAAGACTGTGACTGTGGTGACAGGACAAGGGGGAGTGGGTTCAAATAAAATAATAGGTTTAGATTTGATTTTAGGAAACATTATTTTCTGTGAGGGTGGAGAAGCACAGGTTTCCCAGAGAAGCTGTGGCTGCCCCATCCCTCAAAGCCAGTTTGGACAGGGCTTGGAGCAACCTGGGACAGTGGAAAGCGTCCCACCCCATGGCAGGGGCTTGGAACAAGATGATCCTTAAGGATTCCTCCAACCAAAACCATTCTATGATTTTATGATGCAGTCACATCCAGCCCGACACCCAAACATGGGGAGATCAAATGCCTTGTTTCAAACTCACACAATACCGACGCTAAGGTGCATCGGAAAATGCAACTGCAAGGATCTAGAACTCGTCCTAAGGTCTTCCATTATTACATCAGTGTTGCAATCCTTATTGGTGATACATCACTGAGCAGCGCTTTCCTCTTTCAATTTAGTGAAAGTGCAGGTAAGCTCTGGGCTAGAACATATAATGTGCAAATTACTTGAAAGCGTTTCCAGAGATCTCTGAAAAAAGGTAGTTTCTGACCACCCAATATGCATCATTCCTCCCCTTTCCCTGTAAACAAGGTTACGGAAATAAGCATCTTAACAGGGAAATATAATATTTCCCTGCTTTTTGACTCCTAGGGAAAAAGGCATGAGCATGTAAAGCTATCAGGTGATCAAAGGTTTTGTGCTGTTTCACACAGCACACGCATTCATTTAAGATCCAGCTCCAGCAACTCCAGTACAACCAAAAAGCTGCTTAAGCTGGGAACAGGATCTGATTAAAACACAACCAGATAAAAAAATAAAACAGAACAAAACAAAAACAAACAAAACCCCCCTTCTGATATCTTACTAACATGCATTTAAAAATCTGTATTTAGAAAAGAAAGATTCCGTGACAACACCACAAACATCACCTTAGGTTTTTGGAGGAGAATGAGAAACTACACGCAGTTCCACGCTTTTGGGTGAATATTCAACTCCAGTCAAGCACAGACTCAGGGCTGGATGCAGCAGGTCATTAGATACTGGGGGAGGACAACACTGTGACAGCTCATGGCAGGGCTGAATTGGTAATCCAAATACCAGCCTGTCTCCACCTATTTTGATCTTCCCATACACCCTGCAAAATTTCCTTATTTCTACGTTTGGGTTCGGCACAGCTCGGCAGTGTGCCCCTGGCCTCGAATGGATGTTGGGCTGGGGCACATTCGAGGCATTTTTGGGGGATGTTGTAGACCCCAGACCTGTGTGAGCTGGGGCAAGTCACACCCCGTAACCTGAAAATCAAAAATTCCCTGTGGAACACTGGGGGAAAGGGTGCAGGAGGGAAAACAGGACTTTCCTCCCCCCCAGAACTGCCAAGTGGAGAACCAGTCACTTGTACGGACCCATCTCCAGAGCAAACCAATAAAAAAAACCACACACAGACGAGCATGCACTCTTAAAAAGTTTTTATTAATTTTCATTGTTTTTTTTTTTTTTTTAAAAAAAAA
>VXBU01002457.1:313686-346916 GCA_013400315.1 Bombycilla garrulus
AGTTACTGGTGTGAGACAGATCGATGTTAATATGACAAGCAACAGAACGGTTATGAGGACCCATGTGTTTGGCCCATGAGCTGCATAGCTGTGCTGTAAGTTTGGTTCTTTAGTTTTTTTATTTTTAAAGTTAAAACTTCTTTGTTATCTCCATATGTTTAAAATTAACGAGGACAACGACAGCAACAACAAAGAAAAGGTTCTATTCACAAGATCTAGTCTCCTTTCCCTGACCCCCACTCAAAAAGAAATACTCATTTTTACATGAGAAACTTAATTGTGCTGTATTTGTAACACCTCAGGCTGATAGAAAATAAAACTTGTGGCAAACAAAACCGCACAATCAGTCACATGAAATCTACCAAATACTAAAATTATAACTGAATACTAACAAACAGCTTACCTGGAATAAAGGATGACAATTCACAAACAGTTATCTAGGAATTAAAGTATCTCTCTCTTTTTTTCGTTTTTTTTTTTTACTAAAATAATTAAAAAAATCACAGTATTTTAAGAAATAAAACCCACACTGGGATTTTAAGCACAATTTGTTTTTCCTTTCTTTAAAACTTTTTTTTTCTTCCTCCATTCACCACCTTGCCCAGCAGTCTCTCTACATTTAACCACAACAACAACAGGTAGTACTGACAAATGCAGAGATCTCCCTTGGTTAATTCTGAGGTACTAGGAAACAGGTGACTGTTTTAAGCAAAGCAGTTTCTGTTTTGTTTTTATTTTTCTGTTTTCCTTTTTTTTNTGTCGATTAGAACCACACCAAACGCGCTTATTCGTTTTTGGCCTCCGGGGTGTCTAGGAGAGGTTGGTCAGCAGCCACCATGCTGACCGCTGTTTCCCCGCCGTGGGAGTAGTCCACCACCATGGTCTCGATGCATTCCTTCTCTTCTGGCAGCGTGCTGGCCGTTTCCTCCACGTCCTCCTTGGGCTGGCTGTCCTCGCCGCTCCTGTGCTTGCTCTCATTCAGCGCCCTGCGAAAAACAGGAACGGTGCCGGGCACGGGGCACAGCAAAGCCAGCCCGTGCCTGTCACATGAGGGACAGCAGCAGATCACTTTCCAAAAAGGCAGCCACACCATGCCCCTGGCTCAAAAGGAGAGGCAGAGGAATGAAGTTNACTTCTTCCACGCTCACGACGCTTCCACTCATAAAACAATCGAAGTCTCCACTGCAAAGCACGATGTGTAATGTAGGAAAAACATGGGGAGTTGCTTCATTAGTCCAAAGATGAACGTAACTTCCCATCGTCAGATCCAGGAGGAAAAAAAAGATGCAGTGATGTAATGGAGCCACTTAATCCATCACTTAAATAACTTTAATATACACACACTCACACAGGTACCAGTGCTTTGAAAATAGATCATTCAGTCCTAAAAGCAGCTTTATTTCTTCCTTCAGCCCGCCCCCCCCGCCCCGCCCTGCTCATCACTGTTCAAGTACTGTCGATTAGAACCACACCAAACGCGCTTATTCGTTTTTGGCCTCCGGGGTGTCTAGGAGAGGTTGGTCAGCAGCCACCATGCTGACCGCTGTTTCCCCGCCGTGGGAGTAGTCCACCACCATGGTCTCGATGCATTCCTTCTCTTCTGGCAGCGTGCTGGCCGTTTCCTCCACGTCCTCCTTGGGCTGGCTGTCCTCGCCGCTCCTGTGCTTGCTCTCATTCAGCGCCCTGCGAAAAACAGGAACGGTGCCGGGCACGGGGCACAGCAAAGCCAGCCCGTGCCTGTCACATGAGGGACAGCAGCAGATCACTTTCCAAAAAGGCAGCCACACCATGCCCCTGGCTCAAAAGGAGAGGCAGAGGAATGAAGTTGCCAGTGGGACATTCTGGCCCTGAAACTGAATCTTTGTTTGTTCTGTGCTGCGACAGATTTGGGATTAGAGGGAACAACTCAAATCGTGACACTTGAAGTTTATTGCAATTTCCCCAGTTCCTTGTAAACAAGATTTAGGAGGCACCAAACAAAGGTACAGGAAAGGAGTACTTTTCCCAAAGAGTTAATAAAATCCAATAAAACTCAGACTGCAGCATTTCAAGTACTTATATTCAGACTTGCATTCTCTTAAGGGTAAGAGAAGTTACTGTTTCCCATCCCATCACAGTTATAACCCACAATATTGTATTCAGATGCTTCCCACGTGTCAGCAGCCTTGAATGAAATCTACTCTTTGAAGAAACTCTGGCTGGAAAAGAGATCTCTGCTACCAATGAGATCTACCTCAAAAGAAGGAAACACATTGCTCCAGAGATTCCTATCTGCGATGTGTATCATCCCACAGTATGCAAACTGCCGTAGAGAGGAAAACATTTTTAAAAAATCAACACCACACTTAGGGGAAGTTAATCCTGGCCAAGAGGCATTCACCTAGGGACAATCTTAAGTTTTAGAATCACAGTTAAACCCTAAAGTTTACAGCCACCCTGAGCAGCAGAGTTTAAAAGGATGCAGAGACATCTGATGACTGTATCCAGAGACAGATTTTGTCCTCACAGAACTGTGATTGCATTTATTGCAGCTTTTTGGGAGGGCAGGGATGGGGTGGGGGGAAGACACACAGAGATCCACTGACATCTTTGGCTGTTTGGCAAGGGAACACAAACCAACTTACATGCCATGCCTCAGCACGTGCCGCTCCCACTCAGAGCCCTCGGTAAAGGATCGGCCACAGAACTCGCACGGAAAGCGTTTCTCTGGAGCACTGCTGTCAGGAAACATCATGGGATCTGGAAAAAGACAGCACAGCCCGTGAACTCAGAAATGCCAGGGCAAGAAGGGACCACCTGAGATCCTACTCCGGTCCCCTCTGCTGCACCTCTGATTCCAGAGAAGCAAAAGGACTTCCTTGTCAAGTAACTGCAAAAATGCAGCTCCTGAAAAGTGACACTGCAAGTGACAAATCCCATCCTAGGTCTTAGAGCATCTCTGCAAGTAAGGGTAACAAGGTACTAGTCCCTGCTCCTCTATTTCAACAAATGAAGAGACCGTGGAATTTAAATTCTAAACCAGAATGGCAAAGCTTAGGATTGAAGAGGCATGAAAGCAAAAATCAAAAAACCTACCCAAGTCCATCGATAATTTTGGAACAGGTAGTAAAAGTTTTAGGAAACACACAGGTTTGTTACATTTAACATGTGATTCTTGCAATAGATCATGAGGCCTTATGGATTAAGTCCTGCATCTTAACTGCATAGGTGTTTCATCTTTTATACAAAGTGCCTGGGGCCTCATTTGCAGAAGTGTCAAGCACCTTGTAATATGAGTGAAGTCAGTGGCAGCTCAGGGAGTGACATTCCTGAAAGCCAAGATCCACGTGAACACAGCCTGCTCTGACAAAAGATGGAAACATTTTCTCACAAATTAAGAAGATCACGGCACAAACCATTGAAAATAATTGCATGAACTATCTCACTTGATTCTTTTGCTGGAAATGAGACAGCACCATCTGCTCAGAGCATTAATTCCTTAGCAGGGATTATCTTAAGCAAGAAATCAACAGAACGTCTTTCTGATTCCTCCTGAACTACACAATAAAAGAAAAGGGATTTTGCTTATTTTTGGTTCTGATCTCTGCTCACTTGATTTCTCCACTCTCAGACTAACTCTGCTCAGGACTGCCTATGAACTCAAAATTGCTCACACAGTCCCTGTTATCCACACTTAAGTCCTACAAATGCATTTTTGTGACACGCTTCTCACTAGTTAACTTTTACTTCAGTTTTATAGGGAATGGCTTTTGACACAATTTTTTGGCCACTTCCCATGAAAGGAAAACAAATCTACTTTGTAAATACTGTACTGTTGGGGGCTCATTTATTATGCGGTTAAATATCATATAGCTGCTGTGCTGGGGAACACCAGAACACCAGCAAATGCCGTCAGCTCAGTTTACATCTGGATTTTTAACACCTTAAGCATGGGACAAATGCATAAACACACTGCAACACACAGACTAGTCGTGACACAGGGATAAATATTTTTGGTGGGTGATAATTTTATAGGCAAATACTGCTGATGTTCTGTGTGAGAATACAGCTAAGGATAGGGCTTGGAGAAACCTGGGATAGTGGAAGATGACCCTGCCAACAGCCCATCTGAAGAAGCCACAAGCTCTTATTTGCACCTTCAGTACTGCACAGGGCAGCCCAACTCAGAGTGGTGAATCTAGGGAAGAAATCCTGATTCTCCCAAAGTCACAGACCTCAGACAGATACTCGGAGCACACAGAGACACTCTCAGCAAATCCCACTTCCTGCTAACACCACAAAGGCTAGAATTGTCAGATGCGCCCCAGCAGCCCCAAGGATTGCATAGTTTGATGCGGTTTGAAAGCTGTGACAGTATCAGCCACTGTGATAAGCTCTGTTTGAAACCATAGGTCTGTCTCTCTGCTACCAGGGCAAACCACTGCTGCATCAGAGGGATCTTCTGAAAATGCCTAGGGAGATGCCAGCATGCAATTTAGCATCTTTCAGTTCCTGTCTCACAAGGACATTTTTCAAAAATCTTGGACCTTAAGAGTGGTAATGCACCCTAGAAAAACACAATCAATGCAACTGCATCTTTTCTAATATCCTTGATGTAGTAGGCCTAAGTTATTTTACAATAATCTATTACAAATGGTTAAGAGGTTAAAAAAAAAGGTGAAATATCAACACTACAGGCCAGAAAAGAAAGAAATGCTGCAAAGTAAACCTGAAGACGTGCCTGATTTTGTTAAGCTCATCATCAAAACAAACATGCAGAAATCATTTTAGCCAGTCACAGATTAAAGAATACCGAGACAGAGGTGAAAAAAAAAGTACAGAGTCATCAAGAAGCTGCCTTGCTTAACTTTGAAACATGAGGACAACACTTCTACTAACTCTCACAAATGTAAAACTCTGGCATCGAAGGTGATGTTTTCATACTTTTAGGGTGCAACCTTAAGCCAATTTAAACAATGAACTTCACCTTGGGCTGCCCCCCTGCCCATGGCACATTTGCAGGGATTTGTTAGGCTTGGCAGAGAGCACTTTCTTCTCCTTGGTCCAGGCACCACGGCCTCCAAGGTCACCTCAGCACCTGTGCCTGTGTGTAATGCTAAGGTAATCCTCACAAAGGCAGCCTGACTCCTCACCCCCTGCTAGCTGTGGGTCTACACACAACATTAATCAGCCTGCTGCATCTGCAGCTGAGGTGAGCTGGTGCTTTAGTCAAATCACGACACAATTGTTGTTCCAGCCACAAAGCCGAGAGGGTCAGAGCTGTGCCCGAGAAAAGCTGAACTCTGCACGTGGAGCTGACATGCCTCCTCTGATTTTTCTGCTGCTCCACCTAAGACCTTGTGAAGGATATTTTTCACTGGAACATAAATAGTTTCCTATCCAATTGGCTTGCATTCTCATTTAAGTTAAAAGCCATCACTAACCACTCTTGAAGCGCTGCTGATAAGCACAAATACTGCAGGGACACAAAATAAAACCCAAGATGCTAGGATCTTGCTATTAAAAGCTAATAAGCATGATCTGAACTCCCTTAGTTCCGTAAACTACCTGTGAATCCAGAAATGGAAATTTTTCCATGCCTGAAAACATGTACAGACAACCTTTTTTTTTTTTTTTTTTTTTTCTTTGGAAAAGGTCTTGAGTGAGTTTGAAAGCTAAAAACTCAGGAGGAAAATGTCCACCAAACATGGTGGTGTACCTTTAGCAGAAGGACACAGAACTTGGCTAAGTGGAGTTGTCAGCATCAAGAACTGGGTGGCCTGTCCTTCAAACCATGAAGGGAATAAAGATAAAAAAGAGCTGTTGCATTTGAATGATGTATTGTTGCACCAGCCAAAACACAGTTACACAGATATTGGAATAACTTCCCTTTCATGGCAGAACGCTGTTGGAAAGGAAACATTTCATTTAATTAACAGAGAACTCACTTTTTCTCTGCTGATCTAGATTCAACCAAACCAAAAGTACATGGCTTAGCCTTGTGGAAGTCAGTGGGATCATTCTTAGATAAAAACCTAGGCATGTATTTAAATATAAAATGGTACAGACAGGTGGGCATGGATGTACCCTGGCTCCGGAGCTGCCAACGGCAGCAAATGCAAACAGGACAGACAGTCTGACAAAGACTGCTGGGCAGAGAGATAAATAACAGCCCATAAAGCAGTCTTCATCCCCCACTTGGACAATGCCAAGTGAAAGCTGGAAACTGGTTACCACAACAGAAAATCTGACAGGCCACTAAAATACACTTACATAGTTTTCCAAGCCCTTATAGATGTTATCTGAACAGGCAGATTAGTCACAGATACTATCTGTGCTTTCTCATAGCATGTATTCTCTCTGAACAAACAAAAAAGCTGTAAGGAAGATTGGAAACACAAGATTCCCACAGGAGCAGTGTCTTCAGGAAAGCCACATTCTGTTACTGCTTCTGCAGAGCATGTGCTGTCCACTCAACAGCTGACCTGGACTGGTGAGACAAGATGCAGTGCCCAAAAAACCCAACAAAAACCCCCCAACACATCAAATAGCTCCACTGACCTCTCTCTTGAGCCTTGGGGCTTAACTCTTCTTCTTTTTCTTCTTCATCACTGCTCGAGCTCTCTGTTTTCCCTTTCATTTGTTCCAACTGGTCCAAGTTAACCCGTCCAACCAGCTCAAAATTACGACTCACCTTTGAAAGAAACACTTCTGTTAGCACTCAGCACAATCATCAACCAGCCAGAAAAATGGCCACAAATGCAAAACAAAATCAGATACACCCCTAAGCCTGCTCAGCTTGAGGTGACATAAGGTCCCCAAAATCAAATTAGCATTCATTTATTTCCAGTGTCAGTTATTCTTCCATTGCTGTTTATTCTGCATTTCTCATTTCTGCTTTTTGGAAATTAATGAGATTCAGTAAACGCCCCTCATTTTGTCATCCAGGAAATGTAAAACATCGAGTTATATCCTCATTTTTACAGCATTATTCAACTGCTGTGATCAAACACTGCTACCACACATCCACGCTGAAGGGAGACTCTCTGTGACGGGTTCATTCAGCTTTATTCATGAAAGGATAGTTCTCTTTTCTCTAATCACATGGCTGCTGTGTGGCACACACACTCTCACTCATTAATAACAGATTAATTTTCATTACGCCAGGCTGCAGAGTGCTTTGCAAACTGATACACACACTATAATGGGAACACTTCACCCAGCAGTCAAATTCAGCTAACCCTGGGGTGAAATGCACCAGCTACTTAACAGCTCACAGCAGCAGTATGAAAGGAGCAGCTCAGGGCACAGAAGTCAGGAACTGCGCCACATCCAACAGGAACAGCAGAGCAGCAGCTCAGATTTACAGTGGAGGCGGAGAGCGTGGAGCGTGACCAGGACACTAAGGCTAATACTTGCTGGATGACAAGCGCCCTTTGAGCTCATTGATCACTGCTGGGAAGGGTTTTGGATTCATCTTTCATGCAGAGAGACAGCCCTCCAGCAGCAGCACAGGCACTCAGCCACGCCGGCAGAGGGGATGGAGACGGAGCAGTGAGCGCACTACAACGCAGCCTGCAAGAGGCTGAATGAAACATCAACATCCACTGACTGCTTTTCACCCCTCTGTGGGAAAGGAAACGTGAATGATCTCAAGGAGGATGTGAAGCAGGCTGTAGGATACATCCAAATAGCAAAGTATCCTGAATACAGAGGTGTGAAGATTCCCAGTAGCAGGTTACAGACAGCGGTGATGAGGTTCTCTAACTTAACACATCACCCACAGAGGTTTAAACAAACAAGACCACATGATTCAACCCAGCTCATGTAAAGGAACCTTTTTTAAGGTGCAATATACAACCTGGGTAGTATCTGAGCCCAGAACTTAAAACACAAATTCGAGAAGGATAATTTACCCACAAAAAAAAAGGGAAACAACACCCTAAACAACCAGGACCCCCACTACAGGTCCAGATAATAAGGGAGAGCTAAGGGAAAGGAATAATCTTCCCAGCCTGATGCACTGTGTCAAAAAACCCCCAAGCAATAGTTCCTCCTGGATACACCAGACACCATGTTGTGATGACCAGGAGATGTGGAACTCCTTCTGTGCCATTTGAATCACAGAAGACTTTCCAGAATAATAGATGGCAGATGAGCCTAGCATGCCAACATAAATTAAGAAAGTTTGGTTTTAAGGGTGGCCAAATATTTTTTGAGTGTGAAAAACGTTGTTTTTTTTTTTAGGATTTCTGCTGCTAATACCTTCCGTACATATTTGGCTTTAAGGAAAAGTCATTCAGTCAATTAAGCTTTTAGTAAGGACCTTGGGCAGCTAAGCTCCAACAGGTGAAGGCGTATAGCTGCCTCCCCTGGAAACCTGCCAAAGAAGCACTCTAGGAAATATTCCAAAACATATCTCAGTTCTAGAACTTAAACGTTGTTTCTCAGCTACAGAAATTCAAAGCTAACAGTCTGTGGAAAGCCTTTAATGACTTCTCAAAGAATGGACCTTGTATGCACTCAGGTAATCCACAAAAACTCCACAGCAGTCTCAACTGAGGACCTGGTTAGACTTGCTGTTTATCTTTCCCCTGTTAAATGTAAACGGGGATGTATAGACCTCTTTGTTATTAAAATATGCGTGGCATGTCATGCTGCTGAAGTTACCAGAGCAATCCTGTGTTTGGAATCTCCTGCCTTTTATAGGGGGCTGAATCACACTGCCTTGGTATTGTTCCACAACTCTTTCCCCACCCCCCTTTAAACAAACCCAGCATACACAAGATAATGCAGCAGTTCGCCAATTCTGATCAATCTGAACAGTTTCAGAAACCATTATTTCTCAGTTTCTGAAGGAAAAAAAAATAAAGAGAAAAATGAGAAAGGGAAGTGCAACTTGGGATCAGTTTCCAGATTTGGGGAGGGAGAGGAAAAATAACCCCAGTGTCAAGTTGCCTAGCCAGGACACGGAAATAATCCAATTCAGTATTTGCAAAGACTAGATTGCCACAAATTGCAACTAACTGGGTCTTCTTACCTTGTGCTCATCTCGAAGGTGAGCGTCCAGCTCCTCTGTGTGTTTGGTCTCATAATAGCAGAGTTGGCATTTGTAAGGTCTCAGTTCATTGTGCTTCTCTATGTGCTGCTGCAAGCTCTCGTCACTGGAGCAGGTAAAGGTACACTTGTCACAGCGGAAAACGACTCCCTGCAGGTACTTGGAAAGCTTGGAACGGCAGACCTCAATGGGAACGACCCTCTCCTCTGTGGGGACACCACAACATTCACTTAATAACACCAGGAAAAAGATCCTCCCTGCCAGGACAGGGTTAATCTCCAAAAGCTACAAACGCAGGTGTCCTCAGTGACTGGTGACTGAGTGAAGAGGACGGGAATGGAAGGTTTTGGGCCAAGTGAGACTCTGTCTATGAGTCAGAGGACCAGAGCCTAGGAACACAAAACCAGCCATAAATCAGCCAAGACCAAAAGTGTGGTTTTGTTCAGTACTTGACAGCAGCTGGGAACAGCTTCTAGAAAAGTAATAAACAGGGGAGGTGCAGGGTGTGCTCCCTAAAGAACCACTGGCTGGCTCTGCATAAATTGGAGCTAGTGTCCTCAGCATTACACCCAAACCTGCCCTCTGGGGACCAAGAAGGTGAGCAAGGCAGCACCTCTCCCTGGAAAAAGGCTGCACAAGTTCAGCCAGCAGCAGAAATTTCCCGACATACCCAGAGCTTTCAGAAAGCCCAAACCCTGCAAGCATGATGTACTGAAAATGCTCTTGCTGAGTTTTTAAACTCTGCACTCCCTCTAACAAAGCAGTGATGTTTAACAGAGCAGCAATTAATTTCAGTCATTTGACACAGCCAGAATCCGATGTGCCTCAACACTCATCCACTGCGGTTCCCTCCACGCTCTGCACACAAGGGAAACCCCAAATCTGACCATTCAGCTGAGGGTCGCCAGCAGATCCTCATTAAGGCTTTTGTTACCCAAACTGGCATTTTGAGCTAGAACACTTGAAATTTAGCACTGTTCCTCCTTATGGACTGCATACTAAAGGAGGGTTTTCATCCTCCTCATCCAGGCTCATCCCCAAGGACAGGAGTAAAAAAAAGAGGCCTGAATCTCTTATGGTAGACATGAAGGCTGAAGGAATGTGAGACGTGGCAGTGCACACATGGATCCGAGCCAACAGGCCCTTTCTTCTAGTGAGGAGGGTAAAATTACATCCAAAGACAACTACAGAAACACACACTCCCTTTACAGTAAGACTTTTTTCTACAGCTCAACAAAATATTCCATCCTGCCCAGCTTCTCCCTGAGCACAAATCTTATCTATCTCCTAACTTACTCTTTTTGAAGTTCCCCCCAAATCAGAAAAAAGGAAAGGAAAGGAAAGGAAAGGAAAGGAAAGGAAAGGAAAGGAAAGGAAAGGAAAGGAAAGGAAAGGAAAGGAAAGGAAAGGAAAGGAAAGGAAAGGAAAGGAAAGGAAAGGAAAGGAAAGGAAAGGAAAGGAAAGGAAAGGAAAGGAAAGGAAAGGAAAGGAAAGGAAAGGAAAGGAAAGGAAAGGAAAGGAAAGGAAAGGAAAGGAAAGGAAAGGAAAGGAAAGGAAAGGAAAGGAAAGGAAAGGAAAGGAAAGGAAAGGAAAGGAAAGGAAAGGAAAGGAAAGGAAAGGAAAGGAAAGGAAAGGAAAGGAAAGGAAAGGAAAGGAAAGGAAAGGAAAGGAAAGGAAAGGAAAGGAAAGGAAAGGAAAGGAAAGGAAAGGAAAGGAAAGGAAAGGAAAGGAAAGGAAAGGAAAGGAAAGGAAAGGAAAGGAAAGGAAAGGAAAGGAAAGGAAAGGAAAGGAAAGGAAAGGAAAGGAAAGGAAAGGAAAGGAAAGNCTCCCAAAGACTTGTGATTCTTTTCTACACCAATAACAGCTTCTCTAACCACAAAGAAGCCAAATAGTGGCCATTCAGGGTGGAAAACAGGAGGGGAGAATAGGGCTTAAGACACAGCAGAATTTAAAGCCGTGGTGCTGAGATCACTAGAAAAACTTTTTGCAAGGTTGTTGCAGCTGCGTGTTTTTGGACACTTAGAAATAAGTGACACAGACAGTTTCGGAAGTGAAAAAGCCAAGTGAAGTTTTCAAAAACAGAAATACTAATTAAAATATTTTAACATTCACTTTTCGTCTAACACCTGGCAGAGATTAAAAAAGCTAAAACATGTGATGGTATAAAATTTTAAATCTACCAGTCTGAAGTAAACATGAACAAAACCTATTACCTCACACCCCCACACACAGAGTCCCCAAATCTAAGGCAACACAGGAAGAGAAGAGCAAAATAGACACAAACATCAACTCTGGATTGAAAGATTTCAATTTCAGGGAATGATTTATAACTTTTACCTGATGTATTCACGTCAGCGAGCTTCCTCCAAGCTATGATTTTGGAACTTGCAGGGCTATCTGGACCTGGAATGTTACATTTCTTAAGGTGATGCTCTCACCTCCAGCCTGCCCCTGCAAAGCCCTGTTTATTTAATTACTCATTTAGAATGCACTTATCATGTCTGGACAACCAACAAAATTACAGCAAACCATAAAGCCCCATAAAAAATTGAAGAGGTAGCGTCTTTACCCCCGTGAGACTTCTTCAAAGTTCATCAGTGTCTAATCAAAGACTACTGTAGACACCTCAGAAAAAAGATGTCCTGACTTGTGGAACACTTTCGCAGGAGTGGTAATTAAAAATTAAACAACAAAATAAACACCTAACAAAAGCATCATCTTGGTTTAAGAAATCAAATCCTTCCTCTCGACTGGAATATTCAGGCTAATTGTATCAGGGAGTTAATTGAAAAGACATTAATGACTAACTATTATCAGTACTATAACTCAAATCAGACATATATTTTTTTGCTAAAGGCACAAGAGAGCTCAGGACTCTTATCAGTCCTTAGCTGGAAGGAGAAATCTTTGTTAAAGCGTATATAACTAATTTTCTTCCCTCAGAGGTAAACCAAAGAAAAAAAAGCAGTCCTACTGTCTAGACACAGACCAATTACTTGGTCATCTTGGGCCTTGAAAATACACATTTTTGACTGGAAATCCAAACTACACTCACAGAACAAGTAGGATTTGCATTCTAGTAGTCAAAAGCAAGCACGGCACAAGGGTTCTGCATGTATCAGTTAAGTTGTAAGTACAAAGGAAATGTCAGAAAAAAGCATGAGCAAGGAATCAGGATCTGTAGCAAGGAAGCCTTTAGGGAGGTAGGTAAGTTTGAAAATTTATCTTGAAGGCTACTATTCAAAACATATGGGTGTTATCCTCTTACATGGAAGAAGAAAATAACTAGTTCTCTAAAGGAAGGTTCACGAAGAAAAATGCCCAAGGATTTAAAAATATAGCCAACAGTGAACTTGGTAAGTGGCATTCAGCCCTGGAAAAACACCAATATACTTGAAAAGGCAGGAGGGGAATGCTGCTGGAAAGGATAACATCAGGAGGAAAGGTGGTCAGGCATTGGAAGGGGCTGCCCAGGGATGTGTTGGAGTCCCCATCCCTGGAGGTGTCCAAGAAACCCCTGGAGGTGCACCCCGTGCTTTGGGCTTGGGACAAGGTTGGGATTGGCCACAGGTTGGACTAGATGGTCTCAGAGCTCTTTTCCAACCTAACTGATTCTGTGACACACTAATTGTATTGTTTAGCACAAATTAAAGGCTAATTCGCTGCGAGATCAGGAATTCCCTGTCTCCTCTTGCCTGTCATAAAGACCAGGAAGAACCAGAGAGCCAAACTTCTCCTCACTGACCTGCAGCAACCTCTGGCTGTGTCAACCCCCTGGGACACGACTCCTGTAATGAGTCTGTGCTCCATCTGTACCCACAGAAGGGAGGTTGAACTGCTCTGACACTGATCAGGAGCAGGTGGTACATGACAGAAGCTCTTGGAACCTCTCCTTCTTCATGGAAAGCAAATTCCTTGCCTTATTTATTATTTTTTTCTCGCCAGGCATTCAGGCTTCTAGCTGATACTGCTTTAACCCTGTGAAATTCAACCTCCATAGCCGCTCATTAGGAGGCAAATATATTCTCCATTTCAAGCACATGCAGTTTCACCAAGGATTAGGGGTGCAGCAACTTGGAAGTAATGTAAGAGTCATGCATCTGTAAACATGCCTTTCACACAAAAGGAACATTAACTGTGAATGGATCGAATCCTTCACTCCTGATTTTACATACTGCACCACTCCATCTACCTCAAAACTAATTTTCTTGGGCTGCAGCTCAGGGTTATGCCCTTGCTTTGCCAATGCAATAGCCATAAAACAGGAAGGCTATCTCAGACTACATTGACTATCCCTCAGTCTCTCTTTCAGTGCACGTTAAATCTTGTCAAAACCATCTGCTTCAGCTGCCACACAATTAAACACAACAGTAGAGGGCTGTTTCTTAGCTGGATATATGCACCAGAAATAACTCTATGAACCCCGGACACGTGATGTCAAAGAAAACCCTTTCCGTGGCCTCTGAGCCTCTTTATCAGCTATAATCCCATTTGCATTAAAACTTCCTTTGCTCTGGATTTTCCCCCCACCAGCACTGTGGTGCATAGACCATTACGTCCTTTTGCCATCAGGTTTGTTTCAGCAGCAAAAACTGTTTGAGGTTGGTTTGTGCAACGGAAGCAAGTTCTACAGAAGAAAAGATCCACAGTTTCACTCACCTAGGAGGTGACAACCTCCTTCCAACTGGTCACAAACAGCTCTGCACAAGCAGTAGAGCTGCTTGACCTCATGAAGTGCTCTTCCACTTCTGCTACTGAACATTCCCAATGTCAAACCTATGCATGATGGAAAACACCCATCCAGTTCCCCCTGTTTTAAAGGTCTGGCATAGTCTGCTGGAGCCCTGGCATGGCCACAAAATGGAGCAAACAGGCAGAATCTGACAGAGTAACACCTTCAAAGCCAAAGCATCGGCCATACCCTTGCAACCAAATATGTCAGCTTTGTAATGTGCTTTCTGAACCACTGACAGGTCATTTCCCCAGATGTTCCCCCAGAGCAGCCCTGCTAGCAGAAAGAAATCTGAATTCTGCCAAGCTCATTGAGCTGGTAGAAGGAGGACTTCAAGCTACCAGCACCGAGAAGTGGTATGCTACAAGGAGTTACAACAGCACTTGTCACACCAGAATCTCCTCCAGGAAAAAGATGGCATGCAAAACCTGTGTTTGCTCACCACCAGTACCCCACTGTGAAACTCTGCCCAACCTGCATGCAGGCAGAGTGCCATCCCAACACATGGGTTTGGATTTCGGCAGCCAACAGACCATCCACAAGCATCAAGTGTGATAGCTGTGGGCAGGAATCCCAGCCCAGAGAGCCCAAACTGCTGTCTCTTCTGAGCTAAAAAGCCCACAGTTATTAGAATATAGAATCCCTAATCCCACTTTTAGAAGGCTTAAAAAAAAAACCAAAAAAAACCCAAACCCAACCCAAATTAGAAATGGAGAGGTGTAGACAGAAAAGGAATCTTACAGTAAAGCAGAAAATGAGAATAATTTTGTTCCTAGGAACATATCAAGGAGAAAATACTAAAGGAATTTATCAAGGGACATTTTGAGGCCTCTGTGGTTAGCTAATAAACCTTTTGGGTGAGTTTATGATAGCAAGGCCTTTAAGATAAGAAGGACATGGGCAGGGCACAATTCTGGCCTAGACTGAAGTTGCAAATTAGGGCAGCTCTTGCTAAACAGGTGTTTGATGGCTGTTCACCTCTCTTGAGGACAAGCTTAAAAACTATCCCAAATCTACCCTGTTTCAGCACTGGGGAACTTTGAATTTTACAGGAAACAAATCAGATGCGTCTTATAGAAATGAAACAATAAGATAATCAAGGGCTCGTGACTGCTTCAACACATTTGCCCTCATGTACAGAGAGAGGAAAAATTTAATGAAATCAGTCTGAAATGTTTAACGAAGCCAGACCGGGGCACTGTGCAGCACTCCCCTCACAGACACGGACACGGATGTAGTTACCTCTGTGCAGAACTATGTGGTCAATCATGTTGCGTTTGTATTTGGTGTGGTAGAGACACAGAGGGCAGCGAAGGTCTTTGGGTCCTTCCTCAGGGACTGCTGAATGCCCGGCCTCCACGTGCATAGTAAAAGCAGATCTGTGAGAGAGGAGGGAGACAATGGCAGCAGTCAGGAGGGGAGCAGCGAGGTGCCACGGCTCTATAAGGCATGTGTGGTGTAAAAAGGTGCAGATGCCACTCAGGCCTGTCTGCACGGCCCTGCAGGGGGGCTGCTCACATGAGCGACACATGAGCAGAGGAATCTGCAGGCTCGTACCCTCAAAGCAGCAAACACTCGTTGTGACAAGATATTCTGCTGCATGGGCTGCTCCATATAGTCACATTGCTATAGTTAAGATAGCAAAAGAATTTCCATCCTTCATGCTCATTGTCTGTCTTCAGGCTGAAACACGCGGTGCGCTTTCTCCAGCGAAGGTTAAATTTTTAGCAAGTTGAACAAAATCCATCAACTGGACTTGCAGAGGGGAGGACGAACTTAGTTCAGGCAGAAAACATCCTTAACCATTTTGAGGTAACCAGCTAAACTGTTAAGATTGTGGGCACCAAAGGAATTTGTGTCCACACTGAGTTTGGCACTGAGTGGTTTAACTTTCAAAGCATCAGCTGTAATGATCTGAAAACCCAAGAGTTAAAATACTGTATTTATTAGTGTGGAAGAATGAATGAATACTCCACAATACTTTTGAACCAAAAATTCCATGCTGGCATTACACTGGCTGCATACTTAGAAGTTGCAAGAGATATACATAATGGAAGAAATTAACTGTACATCTACCACAAGCCCAACTAATTAAATCAGACCTCTCTCTAAACTTGGGGCACTCAGTAATTTTTTTCCTAAAGCAATGATAAACCTTGCAAAAGCTAAGGGGTTTAACACATTGAACTAGAGTAAAAAGTGGCTTTGGACCCAATTCAGCAATCACTGAATTCTGCAGGTATATTTCTATCAACTCTGGTCACTGACCTCATGCTTTTAAGTTTCTAGGATGGCCTGAAGAGGAAATTGGTATGTTTTTGAGGTGTTTTTTTTGCCTCCTCCTCCCCATTTTCAGGACAGAAAATAGGATGCTATGAACGTGTTTAAATGCTGCCTGATTTATTTCAAAATATCAAGGTGAAAGAAAATAACAATCGCAAGATACAGACAGATTGGACTTGCAAATTTCTGGTAGCATTTAAGACAGAGAGCAACCAGGATATAAAGCATAAGCAGCAAATTTTAACATTGGGAGAGCAAAGATGAAGCCACAAATGGTAGAGACATGTAACTAGAGGCTGCTCCCATGTGGATTCTCTCAGGTTTGTGCTCAACATTTTTCTTCAACAGAACTCCTTCCCTTGATCCAGTCCTGCTGTTTACTTTCACTCTTAACAACTTCAAGACCTCAAATGTCAGCTGAGGGTGTTATGCTTGAGGGCCCAGCACATCAGGAGGAAATGATGAACAGCACAGGTGCCTTTTTCTCTTTTCTTAAAGAACAGCTAAAAACACACACACACACACACAAACAAACACACAAGGCACTGAGCCTTTACATTTAAATAATTGGATTGTCTGAAGTGTCTCTGTATGCTATCAGATACGCCAGAGAATAGCATCTTTCTATCATTTAAGCCAGAAAGATTCAGGGGAAAATAAAATTATATGAGAAGGGTTTCTTCAGTAAGATGATATAAATTCCCCTGTTGTCACAGGACACTTGATTGTCCCATGTTTCATGCTGGTTGCATGTGGAAATTACATTATTTCTGCAGAGAAAATTTCCACACTTAAGGACAAAGGGATCATGAAATGATAGATTTTGATTCTCCAAGAATCTCAGAGAAGTCAGGAGAGGTGCAGCAGAACTCCACCTTGGACTTCCAGAGAGCAGACTTTGGCATGGTGAGGGGACTGGCTGAGAAAGTCCCCTGGGAGGGCACCCTGAAGGAAAAAGGAATCCAGGAACACTGGATGTTCTCCATCCAGGTGCAGGAGCAGATTGACCCCACGTGCCAAAAGATGAGACTGGCCTAGCTGAAGGGAGAGATGTGTCTGGAACTAGGGGGAAAAAGGAGAGTTTATGACTTTCACAAGAAGGATTGTGCCAAGAAGACAATGGGGATGTTGTGAACCTGTCAGCCTCAAGCTGCACCAGAGTAGATTTAGACTGGATGTAACGAAAAATTTCTTCCCAGAGAGGGCTGTAAGGCACAGGAACAGGCTGCCCAGAGAGCTGGTGGAGTCACCACCCCTGGAGGGATGTGCAGATGTCTCACTAAGGTTTAATGTTGAGCTGGGCAGGGCTGGGTTAATGGTTAACTGGATGATCTTAAGGGTCTTTTCCATCCTAAACAATTCTGTGATTCTGAAACCTACTGCAAGGCCTTACTGTGCTGCTGTCTGCAGCAGATGGTACCGGCTGTTGTAGCAGAGAAGAAAATGGATTACATGGATGCTGCTGTGATCTGGCATGGCATTTCCTACGCTTCTCTCCCTGGTCAGCAGTGGCCATGTTCCTGTTAGCTACAGCCAGCTCTCAAAGACCTCAGAAGTCTTTTCAAGCGCTAAAAGAAAAAACAAACAAACAAAAAAAAACCACCTTACGAGTTCAGTTCATCTATTTTGCACAGTACTTACTTAAAGCCTGTATAAAAGGAACAATCTTTGCACTTGAAGAGCTTTTTCCCTCCGTGCTTGTCGCGGTAGTGGCGCCGGATGCTCTGTATGTAACCCGAAGAGAATTCGCAAAATTCACAGTTAAGGATGGCTTCCGCTTTTTCCACTCCTGCAGCACTCCCGGAAAGTGGGATTGGGCTGATGTTGTTGTTGTTCCTGGCCAAAGCTGCAGACTGATAGTGGTTCAACTGCTGCTGAACATCAGGAGGCTCCGAGTACGAAGAGTCTGCAGGGAAACAGAGCAAAGCTGTTATTTTGGGTAGATCAACCAATCTGAAAAGGGTTTGCTGATACCCGCTCCAGAACCTACGGGCTTTTGGAGGGGGCTGATCAAGCTGTTGGTTATGAAACTAATCCTGCTTTCTGAAGGGATTAAGAGGTGCAGCATTTAATCTAATTTAATGTGTATTCTATAATTTAAAAGGTGGGCAATATAAATGATGCCTTTTTAGATCTCATTCAGGGAGGAAAGGAGTGACACATTTAACTTTAAGTAGTTGAAAAAGAAGCCTGTTTTTAAGGCACTTAATTTGTGAAGGTAAAGCCTGTTAATCATACTGCCAAATGTTTCATGTTTGGCAGAAAAATCAGACCAGATCCTCTCAAATATCTTATGTCAGTTCACACGAGGTGAAGATCTGGCACAGGATAAATGTAAATAATCTATCTATATGGAAAAAAAAAAAAGAAAAGAAAAATAAATGGATTTTATTCATTCCCCACTCTTCCCTACTCACGCTGATGATGTTAGAAATTAAATCACCATTGGGAAAAAAAAAATAAAGATGTCTAATCATAAATTCCAGCAAAGCAAACTTTCAAACTGCTGTTTTGCTGTACTGAGAAAGGAGCTAAAGACACATCCTTTCCACAAGCCAGCAGTACTCTGCCACACCATTTTAATGGCATGGGAAGGAACAGAGTCCAGAGATGTCTCAGTACTGAAAGTGAAAGCTGCAATATGCTGGTTGGATACCCCCAAAAAAGGAGTGTGGGGCAAGGGAGGGTGGTGTTGAACCTTTCCCAACACACTGCTTGAATGTGGAGTTCAGGAATTCATCTGCTTTGTTCTACATAACCCACAGCTGCCCGTGAATGGCACAAATCAAAGCAGATGAATAAAGCACAGATGAATTTCAGTGCAATTTTCCTGAATAGAAGACAAAAGGCTCTTTTCCTAAGCTTTCTAGAAGGGGGGAAAAAGCAAGGAGGGGGGGAAGGTGGGAGGGAAGTCAGGACACAAACTGTACCAGCCACCTCCTGCTTTGATGTGTACTTCATTTTCCAAAGATGAATTCCTCAAGGCTAGATACATAAGAACTCCCTAACAGACACACATTTGTGGGAACTTAACACCATCCATTCCAACCAATTAGTATGGGGAAACAAAAGGCAAACAGGCCTATGCAACACTGAGTGTGGGGACTTCTCCACCTGTCTTCAAAAGAGCAAAATGCTTGCTTTCTTTTCCCACTACCACAGGCAGGGGTTACACATACTCAAGAAATGAGTAACAAATAATGACAATTAAAAAAACCAAACCAAACCCCGAAACAAAACAGACAGCAGGTAAATGTCTCCAGGCTCCCCTGGCCTCACCACCAGGTGTACATAGCAAAGACAAAAGCAGAGACATGAAAGATTCTGGTAAAATGAATGACATCTGATTTTGTTTTTCTTATTCAAGCCCCATGAGCTGAGTGAGGCCGGACTACAATGCAGCATTTATCATCTCTTGCTTCAACCACTTCTACAGCACGTTTGTTCACCAGGAGGGCTCACAGTGAGCTCCACCTGTTTAAATGTCAAGGCTTTCCTCCCCTTGTGTTTGAAGCAGGCTCCCCACATCCTTTACTTTGGCACAGGACAGGCCTGAGGAACTGTAAACCCTCTGCAGAAGTCTCTTTTCTCTCAAAGGCAGCAACCGTGTGCTCACCCTCCTTTGGAACAGAACCCTCGGGGCTCAGAGAGGATTTGCTGACACCTCTCTGGGCTACCAGGTTCAGTGATTCTAAAAGCTCAAAACACAGTTAGATGCATCTCCTGGCAAGGGTAAGGCAACCTGAAAAGAAAGTTCATAGCATTTGAAACAGCTTTTTTTTTTTTTTTTTTTTTTTTTTGTGTGCGTATTAGTCAAATTACTCTTAGGGTATTGAAGTCAACTTTGTGTCTCACTTGCTCCCCTCCTCAGGAAAAAGGATCAAAAATCTCCATCACATCACAAATGTTCCTGGCCAAAGCCCCAGAGATACCCATGGCTAAGAGAGCTACAGGTCTAAAAACGATTCTTTTCATGAGAAGGAAGTTGTGCTGTTGTCTGCAAGATGTACTATACTTCAGATGTTTTCACTCCTCCAATCATCTGCTGTCTATTATTCCAGCTTTCAAAAGTTCTATTGGTTATTTACACAGCCCTGTGGAATCTGGTATGTGAAAACTGCAGAAGTAGGTAGCTTCACATCAATTCCCACATACAAAAACCAAAAAAAAAGCACATCAAGTAGTTTCCCCTGTCATCAGCAACAGCCAGAAGAAAACTCTACCTTTCACATTGTCCACCTCGCAGTTTTTAGTATATTGCTTCATTACAAATAAAAGAGTTATGGTATTTAGAGGAACAAACAAAAGCCATCTGAAGAGTTTTTCCAGTGAGTCGTACCCTCACTGAACAACGGCAGCATGCACGGCCTAGTGTACTCTCGGCCTTTCCCCTTGCCAAATTCCTTCATTACACTTGCTGCAAACTTGCTGCAGTGCAAGATTTAGCGCTTCCTGAAGGAAAACACTCAGGATTAACACATGTGCACAGGGCTTCTGTTGCTGCCTGAGAACCAGCTTGCCAGACAGCTCTCCTGGCACAAAGGTGCAGCCCAGCTCCACCAGGAACACCCTGGACAGAGCCCAAGGTTGACTGGAGGCACGGGAAGTTTTTCCACTGGGTTCAGCGAGCCCCACCTTCACCGTGCCCACTCCAAAAACCAGCAGAGGCAGTGGAACGACAGCAGCTGACCTGAGCTTGCCTCCAAAGACGCATTCTGGCACACAGCACAGAGAAAATTACCAGCAAATGACAAACAATGAATGGGGGTGAGCTTTTGGGCATTTATTTTAGATTCAATTTTTTAAATGCAGTGTCTTAGAGAAGGGCCAGCAGCTGCAAATCCACAGTCACAGAGCAACACCACAGCTTTAAAAACTGCACTTTTTCTTGCTCTGTTCCTGCTGAAAAGAGTGGGCTGATGTTCCAAGCCCACGCATTTTGGACATGTTGCCCCAACAACAGGATGCCATTCAGGAGAATGAAGGAGGAAAGGAGAAAAGCTTTTCCTTCAGAACTGACCCAAAAACTGAGTCATGGCTGTACACAATGCAAGTTCCACCTCTTCTTTTTCCTGCACCCCAAGCACAAAGGGCTGGGAGCACTCTGATAAAGTGTTAACAGCCTTAGCCTAGAGCAGGAAGAGGGTTTAGCCATCCATGTCTGAAAAAAGTAAAAAAAGGCCCTAAAAGCCTACAAAGTCAGAAAGCAGAAAACATTCAAAATAAGCACAGGGAAGACTTAAGAAAATTTGTATTAAGTACATGTAAAACACAGCAGCAGTGAATAAACATAAATGGAAGAGAAATTAAGAAAAATGAAACACCAGGAAGTACCATTTACATTTTAAAGGAAAAAAGATGCCTTTTTTTTTCCCCACCGAACAGCCTTGAGGCAGCACAAGAAAATAAAGCACATTCATATATGCAATGAAAGGGAAGAAAATGGAACACTTAGCCCTGACTCATTTGAAACAATCAAACAAACAAAAAAAGCCCACACCCAAAACACTGAAAATCCTTTTAAAAAAATAATTTTGTTCAAAACTAATGGAAGGACTTGACTGTGCAACTCCAAAAATAAGACAACAGCATAGGACGATCTGAGATAAAATGAAGCACACCCACAGTTGTGTCGAGAAGCAAAAATTGACAGTGACTGCTGTAGTTAAAAATGGAAAGAACAGCGGTAATGCCGAAAATTTCAATTTTGAGATTTTACATATGGCATCTACCTACAAATTACCTGCACAGGACAAATAGCAAGGCCAACAAATAATGTAACTCCTGCCAGCACCTATGGATTTAAAAAGCATTATCTTTCCTTAGTCTAGAAGAGCATTTTTATACCCAAAATTCCAGAAGCTGAAAGGAAAGTGGGAGAAATGACAGTCCATGTGGTGATTTATCAATGCAGCTGTATCTAAATTACTGCTGCATTCTCGTAAGAACACACAAGCAAGTCTCACTTTGTCCCTCCACAGGATTTCCAGAGTGCCTAAACACTAAAACACCTGGTCAGAGATGTTGTCACCCTGAAAAACCTCACCCAGAGTACAGTCTCAAAGACTGGGACAAATGAGTCTGTCAACAAATCTGGGAGTTACTACCTCAGCCAAAAGAGCAAGGCACCGCAGTCACGAAAATTCAGCTTGATTCCCTGCGTACTCAGGGGTCACACACTGGGCAAAAAATGTATAAAGAAAATACACAATGAAAAACCCGCCACAGAAGCAAAATAAAAATCCAAGTTTCATTGGATCCTGTGTAGCATATAACATGTTTGAGATATCTCAGCGAAAATAAAACTTTGAGATCCTTCCAGGAGCAAAAAAATGCAGTTTCAGATCCTGAAGTGAAAACATAAATTTACACAGAAATTCAGTGGTGTTTCAGTTGTTTGCAGGTATTTTCAGAGGTATCAACGAACACCATATGCAACAGCAAAACACTTCCACAAGACTCCAAAACCCAACAACACCAGGCCAGAAATCCACCCAGACTTGTCTAAGAGACACTGAGCAAGAGCCAAGAAACAAGAGGGAGAAGAACTTATTACAAGGAGTAAGTTAAAGCATTGCTTCATCCTTTTAGGGTGGACAGAACCAGGTATATGTAATATAAACACTTTCATGCCTGCACAGTGGCGGATGGGGGTGGAGGGAGGAACACTGCTCAGGAAAAGGACCTGTTGGAGTGACATTATTGAATTTACAGGATTTTAATAAAGACCAGAAGGAGTAACTGGGAGATAAAAGTGAAAACACCATGCTTTCCTGGTATATTCACATAGAAACATCAACCAGTCAAAAGAGATCGGCAACTGTAAGAACAGTGAAACTGGGGACAGAGATGTTCTTCTCATGAGATAAGAAAAAAACCTAAAGGGAGTGTATAAATACCAGAAAGTGCTTAGTAGTGCTTTGTGAGGAAAAAAAAAAAAAGGAAATTAAATATTAATACAGGCCTAGGACATTCTGGATCTGTTAGGAAATGTTTTAGAGAGACTAAGAGGAAAATATTTTGAATGCTATTTAATTTTATCCAAATTCATTCATAAAGAGAAAATTTCTACGAAGAGCAACAGAAAAAAATGCAAGGATTTAAGAAAAGTAGCAGTTTCCTCTGGATAGGAACAAATTTGTAAAACCAAGTAAAGACGCAATGCTGCACCAAAGAACACCAACAAACAACATACGGCCAATTGCTATTTTAAAATGCTTAAGATAAGCATAAGGGTGGAATTTAGGAGATTTAGGAACACAATCCCTTCCAAAATCCAAGGGGACTCAAAATCACCAGCTGACTGAGTGGCAGGATTGCACATAGCCATGAATGGCAACAGCTTGAAAAGTGGGAAGGTGGTGAAGCAGGGTGTCATACAAAGATTGTGAAGACTGCACACATTTGTTCACTTTATGCCACGCAGCACTGACCTGGAAGGAAGAGTATGTGGGAGGGTGAAATGTTCTGGCAATAAATTAAGCTGAGGGGAGGGGAAGATGGAAGAGACTAAGAGAGATGCAGCTAAGCATTCATGAAGAATGCTCAGGGAACCAGACAATGCAAGTCTTGTTCACTGCATGTTTAAAAACAGAGTGTGAGCCTAGTGCTCTACCTAAATTCTGATTTCTGCTTAAGAACCTTTACATTGCCGGAATGTTATGAGTGAGAGACAACAGCAACAAGTTTTGTGCCCTCACTCACACACTCCAAAAGAAAAAAAACAAAGAGTAATTACAAAGTAAAGAAAATAAAGCCCTGGAATAACATCACCATTTAAGGGATTTATACACCACTACTACCCCAAAAAAGCACCACAAAAAACAAGACCAAACCAAAACAACAACCAACCANACCTTGTTGGTGGA
This sequence comes from Bombycilla garrulus, assembly GCA_013400315.1. Taxonomy (NCBI): domain Eukaryota; kingdom Metazoa; phylum Chordata; class Aves; order Passeriformes; family Bombycillidae; genus Bombycilla; species Bombycilla garrulus. Next base: position 337,607 of record VXBU01002457.1, read on the forward strand.
ATTTATTTCAGCATTATCTCTTCTAAAGGCCACTTTTTGGATCATGCCAAACCAGCTTTTGTAAGAAAGATATTACATGTATTTCTAAGCCTCAGAAGAGAGCAACGAGAAAGGCACGTGAACTATGCAATCTTGTTTATTCAGAAGAGGTGAGAGAAGCTATACCCATATTTCTTTACAACTTTGAATTTCCTCTGAAGTTTTATGCATACCATAGCTCTGACTGGGACTGAGACACGACACAGGCTATGCAGCTTCTTGTGGCTAATATCCAAGTAATTTCCAAGGGACATAAATTTCACCTATTAAGAAGATAATAAATATTTTTTTTATCACCTGAATCATTTCCACAGAGAGAGACTCTCACTGTGCTGCCTGTACAAGAACTTTCGAGTTTCACAGTTGAAATCAAGAATGGCTACAAAAGTCTGTAAAAGATGATGCATTTGAAAGCAGCAGGAGCTAATTAAGACCTATGGAGGAATAATACAATTGACGAAGTAAGTTATACCACTGTATTTCTGTAGGAAGAAGATCAGTCCAGGAGATGCCCATGTGCCTCTGTTTCAGAGTATCCAACACCACCAGGAATTCCTATTTGCATGAGCTTTCAAGGCAGGCACAACCCTGCTCTGCTGACACTGTGATTTGGAAGGATCAGTTTAGTGGTTGGGGAATGCTTCACCGTAACTTCTAGTTTTCCCTTCTTTTCATCTCTTCTCCCCACACTGGTATTTCTTTCCTGGCCTCAACTCAATCTAGCTTTCCTGTTCTTTAGGTGACTTGGGCACTTACTGATCACATTTAGGCTGCACACAACCCTCTCATTGAAAACAGAATTAAATTCCATTGTCTAAATACAGGATTGCACTTAAAATCAAGATTTCTGCTACATGTCAAACACTGGGACCTCCATGAACTTACCTATTTCCATAAAGCACATAAAATAAAAAAAGTTTGTCTAGATATTCCTTATCCTGTTGAACCAAACCCAAACTTCATAAATAGAAGTGCATTTACAGAAGAGGGGAACACAAACGGAACTGGAAATAGCTTTAGCAAGACACTGATTTAACTAATCTGCTAAAAGGACTTACTGGTTACAGGCCATTTTTGGAATTTACAAATGTACAAAGTTCTACTTCAACTGATTCTTCACTCAAGACAATAATCTACCAATCAATATTTTTCTTTTTCATCAGTAACCAAATGATCCTCATGCTATTGTGTTCCATGATTGCCTTCTCATTTTTAAGGGCAGTTCATCATTTTTCACATTTCCTTCTCTATATGACCCTCTATATATTTGTATTAGTACAAACACAGTGCTACAATCACACTGTTTTGTGTGTTGTGTTTAGGCGTTTCCGTCCCCTAAATGCTCACTCTCCTCTAAGGCTTGAAATGAAGAGGAAAAAGAACCAATTTCAAGCAGTACATATTGGCATTCTGCTTTAAAACTGGCCCTAAAATCGCAGTGGCAGTATGTGGGTACCATGTTTTCATTCTAACCACAGAGCTCAGGAACCTGAACTTGTGTAATTGGGTCTGAAGACCTCCTCCACACACCTTGACATTATTTTTATTGCCAACAGAAAGTCTCCATCTCTATCACCAGCTCTGAGCTCAGAACACTCCGGGCAGTGTTTTCAACCACTTGTAGTAACAATGTTCCTTAAAGAAGAAATAAAACCAGCTACTTAAATGTCAAATCCTGGGCTGTCAACTATGATGATAACACACATCCATTTCAACAGAGCTAAAATGAGCAAAGAAGTTTTACCTCTCTGCCAAGCACCAAATCCCTCCAGCATGTCTTAAATCAATGGGATAAACTGGAGTCTCAGGTGACAGGGAGAATATCGGTGAGGCTGATAGAGAATGCTGTGAATATACGGGAATGACAGTCTGCAGAAATGCCCTCTTGCACACCCTTGGTCACGTCACAGCCCGTATCCCTTCATGCCAACAGAATCCTTTTTACTCTGTGTGGAGTGATCACAAATTCCCCAGACACACAAGAGATCAGTGTCTACCACTTTGTCCTCTATGCTGAACCAGAGCCAAAAGAAAACAAAAATCTCAGGGAAAAAAAAAACCGAACAACCCAAAACGGGAATCAGGATGTGCTTCTTTCTTTTCACTGTGGGTGCTGTCAGATAACTTCCTTCTTCTTTCAGAAGGAACCCAGAAGATGTTTCTTCCTGCATTTACTTCTTGATCTGCTCAAGCATTTTGTCTTCTCCCAACTCTAGGCCAGCCTTCCAGTGCCACAGCAATCCCATCACAGCTGAGTGGTCAACTCCATACAAGCCTGACACCAATCTTCTCCCAGCTGCATGTGCTCCAGTCTGCATCCTGTTCAAGCTCAGCCTCCCCTTTGCCTATTCAGCTCAAGCACAAAAAAACAGCACCAGAAGAAAAGCACAATGAACAGCAAGCTAACACTCCCCTCAGCACAGCCAATGACATCTCCCTCTGTTCCACCAGCCACAAACAGTTCTCAACAAGCTGCAGGAAAAGGCCAGAAGCCAAACAACTATACCCTAGTGGAAGAGAGCTACAGAGAACAAGGTCATCCCCCCAGTGCCTCAGATCTCGGAACAGTGAGGAGTTTGTTCAGTGGAAGTAGAGGTGAACAAGCTCTGTGCTTGTTCCACCTGCCCCTGCCAATCTGAAGAAGGAGAAAAGTCCTATCTGATCCAGCATCTGATATTTAGCTTATCACTGACCACAAGGAGTAACCACACCAGCAATTGCCACAGAGTTTTAAAAGCACTGTAAGACAGCGTGGCCACTGCGGGAAGAAGAGACAGGCAACAGCTGAGGTGAAAGCAGGAAACTTGCTCTAGGTTAGAGAAAGAAGGAGCACAGCTGGGGAAAATAAAAAAACACAGCCTGCAGGCAACACAGGTTAATCTGATACTTGAGAGTGAGCAGGAGGCATCACTCCTGTGGGGCACAAAAGCAGGGAAACAAGCAGAACAAGCAGACAGCTCTTCGCACCCCAACTGTAACTACAAAAGCAGAGGCACCTTCTGTTCTGCAGTATGCAGATCACCATCTTGCATCCTTAACACGGATGCAATCCTTCCAACTCACCTGCAATTAAAGCAATTAGCTGTTGAAGCTCTGCCTGAATTTGCCCTGTAGTCACTACTGGCTCTCTGCCCTTCCAGTCAAACTGCAGTGAAACAAAAGGATCTGAAACTTCAAAAGAGTCTTTGTCCAAGTCCTCCTCCCCGAAAAACCCCAAACCCAGAACTAAATACATTCTGCTCTAACACAAAGTTCTCTGGCTGTGAGAACTGACCATTGTGATTTTCCCTAGACAGCAGCAGCCACAAAACATGAAGACACACAAGCAACAATGACAGAGACACAGCACCAAACGGGAAGGGATAATCTTAAGAACTTTCTGCCCTGATTGCAAGGTTAGAAAAATATCCCTTATCAAGAGTAACAGTACACATGAATAAAAATAAGCAAGTCAGCCACAATCCATGATATGGATTTAAAAGACTCAACAATTACAAAAACCAGGAGAACCCAAAAATCTGGGTAGTATGTCTGACCATATGGAAAGCCTGCCTCTGTTCTGAAAGGTGGAAGGCAAAATTCATGACTCACTGGCACCAGATTAGTGGATTTTCTTGAAACGGTGCCTTGCTGCCCATAGTTCTCCCCTCATTCTGCTAGGACATGAAATTGCTTTAGCAAAACCTGCCAAAGGCCCTCTGCACCCTTCGGTAGTTCATCTGTGAGGCAGCACAGAAGAAAACATACAGTCTGATTATGCACTATCTACTTTGAAAAAGTGTACAGAAATGGGAGGGGATTTACAGTTCTGGAACAACAGTCCAAGAAGCAAGACATAGTCAAGCAGTTTTGTGCCCAGCCTAGCTCTGGCAAAGCAAGCAGATGTATTTATATTTCAGTCTCTAGATGAGGCAAAGTTATTTTCCACTGGCAAAGGCTAAAGTTCAGGAAAAAAAAACTGGAACAGGGCACTGGATGTTTCACTTAGCAGTTTTCAATGCATTTGCTGCTGCTAGTAATTAAATTTAATGAAGATGTTGACATACCATGTACTGAGAGACTCAAGAAATCTTCCAGTTCTGACCTTGCATGTGATGTGCTGGTATTAATGATAGATCCTGTTTGGTTTGCATAACAGTGAAAAGCTTAATTATTGAGCTTCAAGGGCACACAAACAGTGTGCTGCTTTCTACAGATCAAGAACTGGTGGCCAGTGAAAAGGAATAGTCCTACACCACAGCAGCATGACTACGGAAACATTAGAAACCACATCCAGGTCTGTTTAGCCTTGCACTTTGCTGTTTTATTTAGACAATTCAATATTCTTAAACACTAAAATTTTCAAAAGCTATAATTTTGAATTACTGCATGCAGTCATGATAAAAGGAAATTTATGAGGCTCCAAATCTGCCAGCCAGATAAATAAAGAGCACTGCTTTGCTCTACAACACCGTTAGGCCAAAGGGGTTATTTTCAAAAAATAAAGGGCTACTCCAAAAATCAATAGCAGCAGCCAGGGCAATTTAGGGCAGGTATTTCACATGCTCTCAGGAAGCCTTTGCTGTGGTTGAAGGCATAATGTGAAACTGTTTATCAATCTGTTGAGTCACCCTGCTTTACAGGCTTTATGACAAGGGGTAGAGCTTGTATGCCTCTCCAGTTTATGAGAAGAGGGCAGATCACCACTTCCACAGCCCCTGAACACAAACTCACATTTACAACGCCACTCACACAGGCAGTGCCTGTGGCCATGTGCTTTGCCCTCAGCTGGTGATCCCTCTGCACACAACTCCTGGTGCTGTTTGTGTTTTTCCTCATGTTCAGCCACACATTTTTTTGTGTCTCTGCCTCGCTTGCAGCTCTTCCTTGTGGAAAGGCATGGGAGCAATCCAACGTGGTGCCTTGGCAATGCAGATTTTGGGATTCACATTGGCTTGCCCTCAACAGCAGCAGAGCTGGGAACACTTACCTGTGACACACAGAGCTCCACAGGACGACACCACCATAAAAAAAACCCAAAAAACCCATTTTGGCCAGAGATTAACATGAATGTAAACTCTTATCCTCACAAAGACTGAAAGAACATAGAAGCAGATCTTGTGAGGGGATTCATCCTAGCAGTTTACAGCATTTAATTTTACAGTTAACTTTTGCAGCTCAAGTTCTCAGAATGTTAAGGAACATTTTCGGGTAAATCGCAAGTAAGTAAATTCAAACAAACAAGAAAAACACTCATGCAAATATACAGCAAATCCCCAACATTTCCTTCCTGCAAGACAAAAAATACCTATAAACTATGAGGAATGCAAAAGAATGTTTTACCATAATGGCAACCTCATCATGTCAACAAGAGATGGACGCTACAAACTATTCAGTGCCCCTATATGTGAAAACCAGAAAAAAAACCACTCATGACCAGTATTTTCTGGGCTTTTTTTTTTTGTGACTGTTTGTAAGAAGAACACTCACAAACCAAAATACCATCACTCCACACCCCCCAAAAAAAAACTCCACAGAGTCTTTATTTCTGGTTAGAAGAGGATAGAGTGAAAACAGGTTCTTTATTAAAATATTGCTCAGCAGGCAAAGAGGCGTATGATAAAAAAGTCAGGATCTTTGAATGATGCAGCTGTAAAGAAAACCTTCTTTGGTGACTCATCAAGAATGACACCACCACCTTCTTACACTGCTGTCCTGAGAGAAGCATACACACTCTGAATGATTGTTATTAATTGGACTGAAGAGGTTGTCATGCTTTCTAATGACAAGTTGTCACCAGAATTACAGTTGGCAAGGATGGGTCTACCCAAAACATTCAGCACCTACTCCACTTAAGCTTCAGGTCCATGAAAAGCCTATCAGGCACCCCAAAACACCTCTGGGATGTGCAGCTGAGTACTTCAGATAAGTCTGCTGCTACCAACACAGAACTGAAAGAGGCAAGCCACAGAAATCTAAATATATTCACCTCTTTCAATGAATGGATGGATCTAAAAGAACAAAAGGAATTTTTAAGAAAGGCCCACCAGGGAACAATTTTTGCAGGGAAAAGAAGCATCGCAGAAGTTCCACTGGGTCACTGTCCCAGAGCAGCTCTATTCAGACATGCACTCTGTTATTACAGTTCAGTACCCTTCTCCCTCTTCTGCATTTTTACCGAGCTCAACAATCAACAAGAGGAGTTCTGCCAGCTCCCCAAATCTCCCCAAGCACCCCACAGTATTTCCTACTCCAACCACAATATCCATTCACAGGCAGGAACAGCTGCTTTCTACAACCACTTCAATCACACAAGCCTGCTGCACACCTATCAACCTACAAAACAGGTCTCCCGACAGTGGGATGCAGCCTTTTGTTTACCTTTCACCCCAGCCCAGGTTCAGTGCTTCATCCCTGGTAAATTAACTTTAATCATGGTTCACACTGCAGGTTATTCGTACACACCAAGAGACAAAATCCAGCTTACTCTATACCATGTGAGCCCTTCCTAACACTCCAGCTGGACGTAACAGTGCCTGCATTTCCTATGGCTGGAACTAGGACTTCATCGGGTCTTGCACACCACCTGCGATTCACAGGCCTGGGCCACTGAGGCAATGATTTATTGCCTTCTAAAAATCCAAAAAGCAATGCCATAAGAGCAGCCACCATTAACCCGATCTGCAGCCGACTATATAATATGAAAAAAAAAAATTACTTAAAGCAGGTTATTCCTTCGTCAAGCAATGGTGGAAATGCTAACACTATTATTGTAACACCTGCACTTGTCTGAGCAGCTCCCCTGTGGGTGGCTTCTATTATTGTCAAAGTGACTTAACCATTAACCCCATTTAAAGATGATCTAGCTAATTGGGACAAATTTGGCCTTGGTCTCAGGCCGTAATATAGATCTAGGTAAAAAAGTGAACCCAATGAAATGCTGATGCTAACAGAGTCATTGTTTTAACAGCTATTAGGAAGAATTCTTAAAAGCTGCAAAATTATCTTCTACAGGATACAGCAGATATACTGAATTTTAACTCCACTAATCAAGAGTTTGAGCTCCTGGGATAAGCAAAATAAAAAAAAGTAGCTGAACCCTCCTTCCCAAAACTGAGTATTGTCCTTCTGTATCTCTCCACACACAACTAAAACAAGACAGCTAACACAGAGGAAAGGCTAGGACAGCCTCTGAAAGTTATTCTCCACTTCTTAAGTCAGCAATGGAACATTTTATTTTAAAAGCAGGAAAGAAAAAAAAAAAAAAAGCAGTGGGACACATCTCAAGATGTACTCAGCTCACTGGATTAGCTTAAGCTAGCATTAGCAAAAAAACTCAGTAGCTGCACTGTTCCAGACAACCCATTGACAAAAGGTTGTCTGGGAGCAGCTGGTCAAAATCTCTCGTTAAGATTCTGACTCTGGCCAAAAAGTGACTTGCTAAATCACAAAAATATTTTGCTTTTTTTTCCTTTCAATAAGGTATTTCTATGCTCATTATTTACTTCTTTCAATTCCTTTCAGCCGTGTAGTGAACTTCTTTTCTTTCACTCTTTTCTCATTCCATTTTTGGGGTTTTTTGGTTTTTTTTGGTGAGAAAGAAAAGGAAAACAGGAGACCAAAAACACTACTTAATAATTACTGATAATATTTATTTCCCATCCTTAGTTCACCAGTATCCAAAGCAAAACAGCAAACAACAAAATTCCTGCTGCTTAGCAGCTAGAACCACTCAAGCTTCTGGAAAAAATAAATATTTTCCCCTCTTCTAACACACCTTCCATACATTCCAGTTCTTTGAACATCTGCAAATAGTCTCCTTCCATGTCAATGAAACTCATCCAGGAATTAAGATTGGGGTTTCTTCTTTCCAAAGAAGAGCTCTTTTCTGAAATGGTAGGAAGTGACACCAAAAGATGCCTCTTAAGCTGCTACTTAAAAAGCCTTAAAGCCTGCTGTGATACCCCACTCCACCTCTTCTATTTCTCGGTTTAAACAGTGTCCCTCCCTCTGCTGCTTTCCAAGCACTTTCTACACACCCCTCCAGCACAAGGGGATCAAGAGCTTTCAAAAGAAGCATTGAAAAGGAAACAGTGCTCAGGTTCTCCTTCCTACAGCTGAATATCTGATGGCACTTTTGGTGTTCTTTGTACAACAGACAACAACAATAATTACTCCTCCTACTATTACAGGTTCCATTTTAAGCTTAATCATGTGGTTTCATCAAAGTGCTCAACTTGTGAGATTAGATATTCAGAAAAAAATTGTTCCCTGTGAGGATGGTGAGGCCCTAGCAGAGGTTTCCCAGAGAAGCTGTGGCTGCCTTATCCCTGGAAGAGTCCAAGGTGAGGTTGTACGGGGCTTGGAGCAACCTGGGATAGTGGAAGGTGTCCCTGCCCACAGCAGAGGGGTGAAAGAAGATGATCTTCAAGGTTCCCCTTCCAACCCAAACCGCTCTGTGATTCTATGAATATAAAGGAAAATCAGGAATCTGAAGATCCCTTTCCCACTGGCTATGAATATAAATTGTGAGTCTGAAATATTCTCTACAATGTAAATCTCTGCTGGCAAAGCCAGCAGTGACATGTTCCAAAGTCAGCTGGAGCAGTGAGGGAACAAATCAATGTAGTATGAACTGAGGACCTAAAGCAGATCACTTCCTACAACACCACGTTTACTTTTGGTTTTGGTGCAACTTCTGGTTTCCTCTTAATGACCAAGTGAAGATGCTTTTGGTGCAAAGCTGCCTGCTGCCATTTGGTTTGCAATAAAAATATTAAGCGGCACCTTAGACAATTAAATTCTTGCTCTGAGGCACCTCTTACCATTAGAGTCCTCCACTTCTTCAGCAGGAGTGTGGTTCTTGGAGGTGTGGTGGGCGTGTGAGGCTGCAAGGTTGACAATGCGGGGTCTTGGTAGTGTCAGTGCTTTCCCATGCACTTTCAAGGAGTGCTCTTTCAGCTGGCTGATTGTCATGGTGGAAAATGTGCAGGAAGAACATTTGTAGGCATGTTCACCTGGGTGAGCGAAATACAGGCAAGTCATCAGCTCACAAAAGAAACAAAATGGGGCCCTCACACTTCTCTTACTGAACTTGGCAGTAAAATTCCCATGGACTCTTCAGTGAAAGACTGATCCCAAAGGAAACTAGCTACGCATGTCTCCTTGTTAGAGCAGTCTGGAGTCTGTAGGTGTAGACACCTGCTTCTGGACCAAAGTATCACTTTCTGCCAACTGTAGATCCTTGTACAGCAGCTGATGTCAAAAAAAAACCAAAAAAACCAAAAAAAAC
>VXBU01002457.1:346930-373152 GCA_013400315.1 Bombycilla garrulus
AAAAAAAAAAAAAAAAAAAATAACCAAAAACAACACCCAAAAAAAACAGAGACCAGACTTTCAGCATGCCTGTGTTGCATGATATGGGAAGAAAACAGACTCTGGGATGAAAATGGAGTAACTTAACCACTTTGGCACTTCCAAAATTGTCTGGGAGCACAGCAACTGGAGAAGGTGAAGTTGTTTGTTTCTGCATGCAGCACATCCAGCATCATTATTATTGAAGCAAGAAGGACACTACAAAATTCTAACAAAGGGCCCTCCACAAACAAAAAAAAAAAATAAAGGAAAAAAAAAATTAAAAAAAAAAAGGGGGTGGTGTAATTGCATTTGGGAAAGGTTACAGTTTTCCTTATGAAAATCCTGCCATTAGGCAGCATAAATCTTCACAAAAATGGCAACCAAGTCAAGGCTGGTGAACACGGCAATGCCAGGTACAAAAGGGTGTATCTACCAGGCTGTGTGGAAGTGTGTTATGAGAAAGCACTAAAAGAAGTGAAAAAACAGAAGTAATGCACAGTAGTGGATTTAATTTTGAATACATTCCAAGCCATAGAGACAGCAAACAAGGGGAAACAAATCCTGGTACAAGATTTGTTTTGCACGGAGGCATGGAGGCAATTGGAACACAAAGTGAAACTGTCCCAACACAAACAAGGCGATATTATACACAGGTGCCAAGTTATTGTTTTGGAAGTGCCACTTCCATGTACAAGAGTAACACTGGCCACATATGAGTTGTACACAAAGTGCCAAAACTAATACAGGAGCGAAATATTCATGAACAGTAACAGAAGGAGTTCTGGTAATGCATGAAGCAGAAAATGTTTTCCACCTCTCGAAAAATCCAGCAAAGACGGTTCTCAAGCAGCACTGCTTCCCACACCAGAAATAAGTGAACCAAAAGAGAACATCAAAGCATTCGTGTTTGCCGCCATTCAGTGAGCACACCTGAAAGGATTAGCAACCATCCTCCACAAAATTCCCACCCCTGTCTTCCAGAAAAACCATGCTAATCATCAGGACAAAATACAAACTCTTAGAACGCCCTTTTTTGGTGCATCTGAAAAAGAACAGATCACTGGAAGAGTCTGAAGTGGTGAAACAAAAAACCACCCTGCGTGGTTTTTTCAAGTGACATTCCCCACCTGTGCATTGTACGAGTTAGATATTTCCTTTTTGCAAACAGAAATACAACATTTCTTGAGTAGCACGCACAGCGAGTTGCTCAATGGAACACAGTAATTTAAGGACAAAAGATATTCCAATGTTACAAGACACCAGTGGGATACAGATATAGACCTTCACGGCTTTGTCCGTGTAAGAGATTCCTGGATGACAACGTGCACAAACCAACTTAAAAGCACCACAAGACATTAAAGCAAATAAAGGATGATTACATACCAAGCACTAATAAATATACCTACTATTCATTTCCAATGGACATTAAAACACGAAAGGATGTGTCTGATTGCAGAGGAAAAGCTACAGTTTGGCCCAACAGAAGTCTTCTGCATTTTTTTGACTGCTAGTTTTGCCTCTCACAGTGATAATAATACACATACAATCAAATAAATGTAAGCATTTACGTAGTGGGTCTCAAGACTTGATAAGTACTCAAAGCTCTATGTTCCAGATTACACAGAAACTGAACAGGGCCAATGCTCTTATCTTACAATCTCCCATTTCAGCATTTCCAGAGCAATTGCTGATTAAGAAAGTGGTAACAAGGATTCCTCAAAAACACAAGCAAAAAAACTAACCAACCAACCAAACGCAAAACAAAACAAAAAAACAGGTGAAAAAGTTCAGATGAAAACAACAGAGAGCCCGTTTAGAGAAACTGTAAACTGTTCTGCTCCCTGCCAAAGGAGATGGCACACACTGGATGAAAAACAAATGCCAGAAACACTGGTACCAGCTGTCACACAAGAACGGATTTTGTAGTTCACTGAATTTTGATCCATACCCAGAAAATGAGGCAAAGAGCAGACTGAGTAAAACACTTCAGGATTCAGGATTTTAAGGATCTCCAGGACACTTCAGGAAAAATTCAGGAGGATTGAAGTTTTAAATTATAAACAAATGGATAATGAGACGACTGACAAATGAAATAAAGATGGTACCATAAGAGAGGTTCAGAGATCCACCACGTTATTGAAAAACTGGGGAGTCTGAGGAAGTCAGACATGTCTGTTCACTAATATGTATTTCTGCACGACTGACTCAAAAGACACCAAACCAAAGCTCTGACTGAAAAACATACGAGCAACTTTTCTGTGATGTGACCATTTATTTGGTAGAAATGGGACTGAGGCAGAAACATATCCATAAACCTTTGGAAACCCTATTACCCAAGTCATTGTGCAAGCACTATCTAGGCAACCATGAAATTGTGTTCTTGTACAATGCAAAACATGGCCCTTCAAGGGGTGTCTGTCCACTAAACCAACTTCAGAAGCATGAATTCCTAATAAATAAATCGGTGAATTACACAAAGAGAAGTGTGAAGTAAATATTAGTTGCATGGGTCTAAAAATCAGGCAGGTTCAAGCAAGGAGCCCAGCTGTGTAATAGCATAAAGAAAACATTACTTTTTGGTTGGTGAAAATAAAGAACCGTGGCTCCTCCATACAGGATATGAACTGGAACTGTGAACTGGAACTGCTGCATACAGTTGGATTTCCTAGAAGGGACAGAATGCCATGGTCCTCCCATACAAAAGGAAGGTGGCAAAAGTTAAACTAATCTATTTTATCCATACAGCTACAGAAACCGGCACAAGCTCTGTGAAATCCAAAAAAAAAAATACAGGAAACAGTACACAAGACCATCAATCCCTCCTATATTTCTGTAGATTAAAAATGCCTTTGGATCAATAGACACAATATTTTCTTTTGTACCAGCAGAGATCTACAAATTTCTTATGCCTTTTCTCCCCATTTTTCCACCTTCCTCCTCCACCCCAGAGTATATGACTTTGAGTAAGCAAATAATAGAAAAAGGAACATACTTGTGGTCCTTTTAATCAGAAACTTTTCAAGGAGTTTCTACTCACAACTTTTAAACAACTGGGCTAGTTTTCAGGTTTTCAGACTGGTCACTATTCTATTATTTGCACCAGAGTGCATGTTTGGATTGCAAACCAAAGGACAACCTTTCAGTGCTGGATATATGACAGTGCCAAGAGTATACAGCCAAGGAATAAAGATAAGGAAATCCTGAGTCTCACTTCTTAATAATCAAAGGTGCAATGATTTCAGGTGACCTACTCTGTGTGACACATCACCTTCCCAATTCCTGTTCCTCAGAAGCATGTCTTGCTTGCTTGCTTGTATGGATTCCGTGCTAGAATACAGAGATTTGCAAGACAAATTTCCACTTTCGGTAATGCAATTTTGTCATTCTCAGTCTGTTGCACACAGACCTGACTCCCAGTGTTCGCAGGGTTTGGTTTTAACATGAAAGCCAGCATAAGACTCTACCAAAAACCAAGGTGCTGTTCACAGTCTTTTTCCCAGAGTCACCTAAAGCACAAACATAAATAAAAAGAGCAGAGCAAAGCTCTACTGCCAATTTCATTATGGCATCTATGGTGTGAGCGATGAAGTCCACTTGGAGAAAAGCAGAAAGAAGGAAAAAAAATATCATTCGTATAAAAGAAAGGAGGAGAAAAAACTTCTTGAAGTACGCATCATTTTAAATCCTTGCTGTTCCCATTACACAAACTCCCACTTATCCCAACAGGTTCCATCGTCTGCCTAGCCACGACTGCGGCCTTTGGAAAAATCTTACCCAGTTCTGGTGACAAAACGTGGTTCAACCCAGCATCTGTGATCAGCCACATGAACACACCAGGCCATTTCAGCTGCAAGACTGAGAGGGAAGGACTTACCAGCGTGAGCCTTGAGGATATGGGTTTTCAGGCGGCTGTTGTAGGAGGACTTGAAGGGGCAGAGTTTGCAGCGGAACGGCTTGTGGTGCCCATGGTGGGTCTGCATGTGGCGGTCCAGGCTTGAGAAGAGACAGAAAAGGGACACAGAAAAGGGTCAGTTGGTTCAGCTGTCCCTTCAGAGGCAAAGCAAAGCACTTTATAGCAACAGCAGAGCAAATAAGGATCCTTTCTCACACTCTCTCTTGAACAAATTCAACAGGTCTGCTTACACAATAAAGTCAAATCTACTGTGAAGGAAAGGAGCAGAGCTGGCACCAGTTTGTTTATATGGAGAGCAGGCCATCTAAATAAACTTACAGGGCAAGATTAGTCTAAATTAGGTTATGCATAATCCAGACTGAAAGGACCAGTTGAAGAAACATGAAACAGGCAAGAAATTACTTTCTTATTCTTTCTTATTAAATTATTGTTACACATTTTTTCTCCTGACAAATGTTTTTTGAAAAAATATACATATACATATATCTCCTCTTGTCCTGTTGATCAAGGGTAAATACATACTTTTTTTTTACTTTTTTTTTTNGCAAAAGCAGATTAGAGATCCTGCTCTGGGGAGGGTGCCAGCAGGCTACAGTTGATGAGTTCCAGGATTAAAAGGCAGCAGAGTTTCAGAAGCAGCAGTGTAGGAGATTCTACATGAAGCTCAGCAGGAGAAGAAGGGGTGGCAAAGACCAGCCTCTACTTTCTTCAGGGAAAATGGAAGTACCAACAGCCTGAATACCACGAAGTGATCAAAAACTGCTCTCGACACAATTTGTCCTAACAGCTCAGTAAAGTTTGGAGGAGAAAAAAGGATGTTTCCCACGTTTTCTAACAGAAGATTAAATTCATTCTAACTGAGTGAATCCTGCAGAGCTCTGCAGTTCCTACGCTGTGGCTGACAGACATGATTTCACTGTCTCTGGGTGGCAGGCAGGTAGTCTGAGCCCAAGCCGTAAACATTTCCAGTACAGCCTCTACTTTGGACACATTTATGCTTTGTGATCTGCTTGAGTCATCTCATGCAGGGTGATGGAACAACAACGGGGCAGAGACACTGCAGGAGTTGCAATTTGCTGAAACTGCCCTCCACCCCCCACCTCAGTTCTAGATGTATTTCAGGCGTATTTCTTTTTACTTGCCCTAAATTGTCTTGCTCTTTTGCAGAGTATCAACATGTAGCTCAAATAGCAGTTGTTCCAGCCCTGTCACACTACACAAGATTTCACGTGATCTTTAGTCCCACACTGACAAGAGCCTGAGCCAGAAAATCCCTGTTTACCACAGCTAACACTGAAGCCTGTGTATTCAAACATCTGATAACAGCAAAAAAAAAAAAAAAAATTTAGAAAATGAACTTGTATCTCCTCTCAGGGTCACTTCATACAAATAAAACTTAGCAGAAATCCAGGATGGAGTTTGGGACACGACAAAATGCACAGGTTTTCTAGAGAAATGGGGGAAAACATCTCCTAAATGAGTACGGCTTTGAACACTTGCAGTGAACACTTCATAAAACAAAACTTGTTTTAAATAGCCTCCAGGGAATGAGATTACTTAACAATTAAAGCAGACTGCCAAAGAGGTATGTAATACATATTAAGCTATTATAAATATATATACCTTCAGGTATTAGACATAGCAATAATTAAAACTATATTCGTAACCACACAGTTTGCCAGCTGCATTCCTCCAAAAGGAACTTCTAAAGTTTTGGTCAGATTTGGGAGAATAGTGGGCTGGTTAAACATTTGGTTTGGTTTTCTTCACCAACCTAATCTCCCAGGAGCATAATTGCATCAGAAACAAAAATAAAAGAAGAAGCAAACAACTTCAACAACAGACACCACACCTATTATCAAGTTGAGTTCTTCCCTGCCATCCACCACTTTCTGATTTACCCATTCCGCAACTTTTGGGACATGACTTATCCTCAGCGGGAAACAGGGCGACCAGACACCAAACTCAACAAAAGTCTGATTGTTGAAGCAGGTTTACCAGGCAAACAGCAAGTACAGCAGGGCCCCCCCTCACTGTCAGCCCTGCCAAAGTAGGGTGGGATACACCCAGCAGTGCACATCCTTCCGCCAAGTCCCTCTCCTACCCTTGGCTCAGTCCCATGGACCTTTCCAAATGTGCCATCAATTTGCAATGCTGTGACACCAGCAGAAACCTTGCTCTTTAACACAAGGAACTAAAAAAGTGTCCTCTCTTCCACATGCATTTGATTGTGAAACAGCAACATCATCACCAAACTTCAGAGTGCTGTGAATGCCTGCACGAAATGAGCACCTGGATCTGTCTTCTTTCGTTAAAACAGTGAACAAGCAGCTCTCTTCCCAGAAATTAAGAGGAAACACTGACATGTAAATCAGGTCCAGAATGCCAGTGGAAAATACATCACAAACCCCATTTTTTGGGGGACACATTTATTTTTGTTATTAAAATAATTTTTAAAAGAGACAATTTTAAAGCTAAGTCCCATCCCAAGGAAACAGATTATAAGAAATGTGACTATTAATGATGACAATGTACCAGACAAGGAAGCAGGATGAGGAAGTCACTCATACAGCACACTGGTATGAAGAAATATTTGTGGAAATTGCATGCCATAATCAAGAAAAAAATCAGATTTAAGGTAAATTTAGATACCATTTTAACATTAGAAATGAAAACTCAACCCACAAAGAGCTGTAGTAATTACAAACAAGGTAGTTACATGCTGCAGAAGTTTCTTAAATATGGAAGATTAATTTTTCTCTTCTTGGCTTGTTAAGTCTCATGCATTTGACAAAAGTGCATAAGTGGTGGGCTGCACTGCTTGCCTACTGAAATAATCCTTATTCTTTGGCTTGCATGCTTCTCTCCTACATGCAAAATAAAGCTAACACAAATTCAAGAAGATATAAAGGTGCAGTCTCTAACAAACAGCCAATCATAATGGCCAAAGATTTTGCAGTGTGGAAAATTCGTAAATGCCACAAGAAAAATGTGGCTCAACACCAAGTGGAGCGAGCTCTTCTCCAGTGTCAGCCCACAAAACAGTACTGCTGGATGGTCATTCTTTAAGAAACAAAAAATAAAAAAAAAAAANAACTTACTTGTGCCTGAAAGCAGAGACAAAGGAGCAATACTGGCAGCTGTACTTGTCTTCCCGGGTAAACATGGCCAGAGCCAAGTGACTCCTCTCGTGAGATCGCAGACCCTGCATAGACATCAAAACCCGGTCACACTGGCTGCAGTGGTAGCCCCCAGGCCTGGCTTCATCTTCCAGGGATGCTCCATATTCAGCTTCTGTAAATTCCACAATGCCAGGGTCTTTGGCTCCCTCAAAACCCTCCATCAAAGTTGTGTTTGAAGGATCTTCAGCTTCCTGCTAAAAAACACATATCCCCCCAAAGCCATCAATTCTCTCTCCCTTCTGCCCCTCAGTCTTTCCCCTGTGTTCATCAGAATGTCCAGGCTTCCCACTGCATTATTTCTCTACACATATTCCTACACAAACTCCACATCAATGGCTTTCTGAAAAAAAAAATAAATTACCTATTCTTGGGAGGGAAAAACATAATTACATCTATTAGGTACATGTATGCATATGCAAAAATTATAAAAAAAAAAATCTCATTCTTTGATCAAGTTTGTATCAAATCATGCAAAAAGACAAGAAACCTATCTATCAGTGGTCTTGGTGTGAATCTTCTAAATTTGATCAGATAATAATTAGTAAGTTACAGTTAATTTTAGTTCATTTTGCTCTAGCTGACTGTAGGTACCCTGAAGACTGATACAGCTTTCTACTCTTCAGTAGACTTTGTCCATCAATGTCAAACTCTCAAGAAACAAGCTGGTACACTACGACCCTAGAATCCTCTAAAATTATAGAGCAAACAGAGAAAGCCCTTTTTTTTAACTCTCTTTCATAACTTTCCCATTTCTAACCAGAGCATTCATTTGTGCAGCTACTTAAAAACCCTGTAAGAGGCATTTCCAGCACATTCTTTAGGCCATGGCTTTCAGCTTTTGTTCCCTGATGCAAGATTTTATTTACTCAAAAGAAAGCACTGACCCTACACAAGCATCACTTGAGAAGTGAGGAGGAGAGGGAAAGGACTCTTAGGAGAGAAGCACCTCAATCTATCAGGAGTACCAGGTAAAAAGGCAAGGAAAGGTCAGTGGTAGGGCAATGAAAGCTCTCTCAGGTGGCGCGAGCTAGGCTGTGGAGGACACAGCTTCATCACAAAAAGCAGATTATGTCACCAAAAAAGGCCCTTCAGTCAGGCAGCAGGAGCCTCTGACAAGAGCTAGTTCCCACAGCCTTGGTTCACTTTCACTTCCCCTCCCAATAAACATCCTGGAAATCAGACTTTGGAACACCACCTGTCCTTGGAGATGTCATAGGAGGCACCCCTTTCCACAGAGAGAAAGGAACACATTTGCACCTAATCACCTGAAGGGGATCACTGGCTCAGCTGGCCACTGAATATTTTGTTTGGAGCCAGTGTGTAAATTCCATGTGGAAAGGTGTACCACAAGCAGCTTCGCACATTTGTATGTGCATGCTTCCTAAAATAAAAATCATGTACATATAGAAAAAAACAATCAACTCTTTTTGAGCTTAACTAAGCAGAAATGTAACCCATAAAGTAGCTGAGAGAAAGTTTCCTGCTCATAAACCAAGGCTTTTGGTCATCAACGACAGCAACTCCTTTGTGGCTGAGAAGAAATGAGAATTAAAGAGTCTTCATGCCCCTGGATTGAGAGTGAAAAAAAGTTAAAACACCTTGAAATGAACCAAATGCACTTCAGAAACTTGGTGGTAGATTAAAACATCACGATGAACTGGAATGCCCAGTTCAAAATCCATTCAACTTCACAAGAGCCCTACACAGGTTATCAACGAGGCCTTTATTTTAAACAATGCAAGTAGTTTCAGTCACTTTCAGTAACCTTTAAGGAATTCTTACCTTTACAGAGGCCGACACAGAAGAGACATTCCCGTACTGGACATGCTTGCGGAGGTGATTACAGATGGCTCGAAGTGTTGGATGGACTTCCACACAAAATTTGCATTTGTAGCCAACCACCTTCCTCTCCTTGAGTTTTGAGACATCTTCCAAGTGTCCAAAAGCCTGTTTGAGCACACAAGCATAAATCACTGAAGCAGGTTTTGCCACCTCGTCTTTAGGAGCACAGACCAGACTTTAGACCTGGTGTTACACTTGATGTCCAGTCTTGCTGAACTGCTAATCAGTTTCTGTTGAGATCATTTAACTCCTACAAAGTAAGTGGACAATACCTCCATGCAGAAGAAAGTTTCAGTTTATGGCTAACAGTGGTCCTCTAGAAGACCATTTTGATTTGGCCTGAAACTGGGCCTCCTCCTCCACTACCCCATAACTTCTCCAACCCCTGTGCAAAGCTTTTCCTGCGCAAGTGTATTTTTCCAAACTGAAGCAGAAGGAAGGGGATAAGTGGGCAAGAAATGGAGAAACAAAATCCTCTCCTTATGAGGCACTTGGCCAAAGCTCCTGTCACCAGACAGATTCATGCCATGCTAATCCTGAGTGCTCAATGAGAGAAGGGACTGAGAGAGAGAAGGTTGAGAAGACAACTGATGTGTTATTCAGAGGGACACAGAAGAAGGGGATGGGACATTTTCTAGAGAATCTGTGACAAAGTACATGGCAGCCTTGCCACAAAAGAACAAGCGACTGTCAGACACAGATGGCCCTCCAGAAGCGTGGGAGGGAGGAAAGAAGATAAAGAAAACACTGAAGGAAGTGGTAGGAAGGAACAAGGTTTCCTACAGAACCTAGGGAGATGTGGCGGATGGATGAGGAAATTAAAGCAGGATGTGTAATTGACTTATGGAGCTCACTGGCACTCTGAGTCATTCATTAGCCTGTGGTCATTTGGCTGTCAACAAGAACATGCAAGTGGGCATTGGTGAGCTCCCTGGTGGGGAGCAGGGGGCAGAGAAAGAGACCAGACACACAAATCCTTACCCTCTCTTGTTTGAAATCTGCAAAAGCACCATCTGCATATTTCTGCTTGCTCAAAAGCTGCTTCCTCCTCTCCTGACGTTTGGCACGCTTCTGGAATTCCTCATTGTGACCATTCAAGTGTGCAGTCAGCTCTGCCGTGCTATGCAATTTTGTATCACAGTGCTTGCACTGGTAGACAGGGCTCTGAGAGCGGGTGCCGCTTCCAAGTATGGAAAAGTCCCTCTTCAAATCCTTGCTGTGGTGGTCAGTGTAATGCATGCACAGCAGCTCTGCCGTGCTATGCAATTTTGTATCACAGTGCTTGCACTGGTAGACAGGGCTCTGAGAGCGGGTGCCGCTTCCAAGTATGGAAAAGTCCCTCTTCAAATCCTTGCTGTGGTGGTCAGTGTAATGCATGCACAGCAGCTCTGCCGTGCTATGCAATTTTGTATCACAGTGCTTGCACTGGTAGACAGGGCTCTGAGAGCGGGTGCCGCTTCCAAGTATGGAAAAGTCCCTCTTCAAATCCTTGCTGTGGTGGTCAGTGTAATGCATGCACAGCAGCTCTGCCGTGCTATGCAATTTTGTATCACAGTGCTTGCACTGGTAGACAGGGCTCTGAGAGCGGGTGCCGCTTCCAAGTATGGAAAAGTCCCTCTTCAAATCCTTGCTGTGGTGGTCAGTGTAATGCATGCACAGCAGCTCTGCCGTGCTATGCAATTTTGTATCACAGTGCTTGCACTGGTAGACAGGGCTCTGAGAGCGGGTGCCGCTTCCAAGTATGGAAAAGTCCCTCTTCAAATCCTTGCTGTGGTGGTCAGTGTAATGCATGCACAGCAGCTCTGCCGTGCTGAAGGACAGCTTGAAACATTTAATGCACCTGAAGGGAAGCCACTCGATTTCCTGAGCCTCAGCCTCCACCTCGGGCTTTTCAAAGTCGTTCCTCTCCTCGGCTGGAGCTGGTTTTTCATGCTCGTCAGCATACACAGCAGTAAAGTATCCCCCCAGCTTGCTGGCATGCTGCTTCTTAGGGAAAACACCAGGGTGACGCTTCATGTAGTGGGACACGATGCCCTTCTTGCTGAAGGACTGGAAGGAACAGAGCGAGCACTTCTTCTTCTCTACAGCCCTCCTCAGCTCCTCGCTGAGCTGAGGAGTGTCATCCTTGGGAGGAGATGGAATGATCACTTTATTGGGTTTGTCGCTTACTGTCCTGGAGGCTGCCAGGCAGTGAGTGTAGTAAGCATCAATGTCATGTCTTTTCTGGTAGTGTGCTGCAAGCCCTTTGCGGATGGGGTTGGTGTAGGAGCACAGAGCACACTTGAAGAGGTTGTTCTTGCCCTCTGGCTGCGCCCGGACGTTGTTATGTTTGATGCGGTAGTGTCTTGCTATCCCCTTCCGGGTGGAGCAGAAATATTTGCAGAGCTGACACCGGAAAACTGTGTGAGACACTAAGTGAGAACTGGAGAAATGAGGCGCTGGCATGGAGACCTCTCCAACATCCTCAGCAGCAATTTCTGGGGAGGCCTTGATTTCAGTCACCATGTCTGGCTCCACTGAGGCAGACACCTTTGGTGGCGACTGGGCAAAAACATCAAATTCGGGTTGATTGTGGTACTTCTCGTAGTGGATTTTCAGCTTCTCAAGAGTTCCGTGGGTGTAGGGGCAGAGTTTGCACCGGTAAGCACCATAGCCTTGCTTGAAAATCCTGCTTGTCTCTTCCACATCATTCTGAGCAATGTCTGTCGACTGCTCCACGTCGTGCACAAAGTCTTCAGCAGTGACTTTTACGGACGGGTGCCGCTTCTGGTAGTGTGTGAGGACGCCATGAATGCGTNGTCCTGGAGGCTGCCAGGCAGTGAGTGTAGTAAGCATCAATGTCATGTCTTTTCTGGTAGTGTGCTGCAAGCCCTTTGCGGATGGGGTTGGTGTAGGAGCACAGAGCACACTTGAAGAGGTTGTTCTTGCCCTCTGGCTGCGCCCGGACGTTGTTATGTTTGATGCGGTAGTGTCTTGCTATCCCCTTCCGGGTGGAGCAGAAATATTTGCAGAGCTGACACCGGAAAACTGTGTGAGACACTAAGTGAGAACTGGAGAAATGAGGCGCTGGCATGGAGACCTCTCCAACATCCTCAGCAGCAATTTCTGGGGAGGCCTTGATTTCAGTCACCATGTCTGGCTCCACTGAGGCAGACACCTTTGGTGGCGACTGGGCAAAAACATCAAATTCGGGTTGATTGTGGTACTTCTCGTAGTGGATTTTCAGCTTCTCAAGAGTTCCGTGGGTGTAGGGGCAGAGTTTGCACCGGTAAGCACCATAGCCTTGCTTGAAAATCCTGCTTGTCTCTTCCACATCATTCTGAGCAATGTCTGTCGACTGCTCCACGTCGTGCACAAAGTCTTCAGCAGTGACTTTTACGGACGGGTGCCGCTTCTGGTAGTGTGTGAGGACGCCATGAATGCGTGTGTTAATGTAGGGGCAGTGTCTGCACTTATACACAGCCCCTGGGTTAATGTCTATGTCCTGTGCAAAGTCAGCAGCTTTCACTTTCATGCCAGGATGCTTTTTGCCATAATGTGTCAGGAGGCCATGCAAGTTATTGTACTCAGACTGGCACACTGTACACTGGTATGGGGTGGAGGAGATGGCAGGATTTGCAGAAGCCAGCTGGACAGTTTTTTCATGGGAAAGGCTGGGATCCTCTGCACACTCTGCATCCTGATCCATCTGTGGTGTTGCAATGGGGTCTTCAGAATCCATCCTGACCCCACCTTCATCAGGCTGTGGCAAAGTTTTCTCAGCAGTATCTTTCTCCTTAATGATATCTAACAACACAGATTCATCTCCATTCATAGCCCAAGGGTGAAATGCTTGGTAGTGATTAGTGATATCCCAAATAGAAGATGCTTCAAAAATGCAGTCTCTGCATTTATAGGTCTTCATCTCTGTTGGCATCACTAGGGCAGGAGGGGAAGGATCAGGACCTGCCCAGAGTTTGGTCGCCATGTAGGTATAATCAACATAATGCTCGGGATGTCTCCTTTGGTAATGCACAAGCAAGCCACTTGGCTCTGTGTGTGAATAAATGCACCATTCACAGTGATAACCAGCTTCTATCAAGCCATCCAAAAATGCCCATCTCAGAATGGATGTGACTGTGGCCTTCAGATTCGGGTGGTCTTTCTTAATATGCTTCCTCAATGCATAGAAGTAAGGGGACGTGTAGCTGCACTGCCGGCACTTGAGGGCTCTCAGCTTGGACTTGTCCCGCTCGGTGCCGGAGGTGTGGGCAGGCAGGCTGCCAGCTGATTTCTTCTGGCCGCGGTCACAGAGGCTCCTGATGGTGGCCGTGTGCTGCCTGATCACATCTGCGTTGGCTTTGAAGTCGCGGTGCTTCTTCTGATAGTGGATGAGCACGCCCTTCACCGTCCGGTTCCCGTAATCACAGTGCTGGCAGAAGAACATTTCGTTCTCGGGAGGGTTCACGGAGCCCTCAGACCCACCGCGGCCCAGCTGCTGCATGGACACCGGCGGCCTCTGCATGCCAGGTGGCAGCTCCCCTGCCCTCATCATGGCCGCGGTCGGCGGGGCCTGCCTGATGTACTTGGCTGTGACCTTGATCTCCGGGTGCCTCTTTTGGTAGTGGACGAGCACCCCCACGACGGAGCGGTTGCTGTAGGAGCAGTGTTTGCAGTAGTAGAGCTCAGTAGAGAGGTCTGGGGGTGGCGGTGGGGGAGGTGGAGGCTGGGCCGCCAAGTTGGACAGTTTCGGGGAGATGGGAGCCCCCAGCTCAAATGACATTTGAGCGAGGGCAGAGCCCCTGTCAACAGAGACTACCCGCATGGTCTTCTGGATTCTGAAATATGAGGCCTTTTCTTCGGGGTGCTTTTTCTGGTAGTGCACCAAAACTGAATGCATGTTAGGGCTTGCAAATGAACACACATCACAGTCATAAACAACCACAGTGTTGACTGAAGGCTCCTTCTGATTTTCACATTCAGGACTGAAACTCTTGGTGGCACTTTTGTTAAAACCAGCTGGCACACCAGTCCCGCGAGCCACGGGGGTGGAGGTTGCCATAGTTTTTGGAGCAGAATTCAAGATCTCTCTCAATGTCTGAGACTCTGTGTTCAGCCCTTCTTGCTGCTCAACAACATAGCTTGAAAATATCATTGCATTGTTAATTTTCACTGTTGGATGCATTCTTTGGTAATGTGGCATCAGGCTTCTAACATTTGGGCTTGTGTAAGAGCAGAAGCGGCAGCGGTAGATCAGATCAGAATGATCAAAGTTCAGTACATTCATAGCTTCAGGATGATGCTCTCCATAATGCTGCTGCAGGTCTTCAAAATTCGTGTAGTCAATGTAGCACTCGAGACACCGGTACACTGCGCTATGATCATTGGGATCCAGGATGTACCTAAAGCTGAATTTAATGTAGGGATGCATTCGCTGGTAGTGGGTGCTAACACTCCTGGCAGATTTGTTGCTGAAATCACAGTGCTTACAATAGTAAAGCCTGCCAGAGTCACTGAACTCTGAATTCTCATTGTTCTGGTCGGTACCATACATGTTGGACTGGCTGCCCAGAACAGAGGCATTAGGGCTCTGATGGTCCTTCATGCTGACAGCAGAGTAGTAGTCCTCCTCATCCTCAGACAAAGTGAGCTCAATCTCCGCCCCGTTGGTGGAATTGTAGTCGTGCTGCATGCTCCTGAAGCTCGTCTCCTTCTGGGAATCATTAGCCTCTCTGCCCCACATTTGCTGGGGTGCGTAAGAACTGGAAACCTCTATCATTGGTTCTGTTTGCTCTTCCTCTCTGTCTAACTCCACCTCTATCTCCACCTCATTGTCCTCCTCCTCTTCCTCATCATCCTCTACGTTAATCACAGCATCCTCCTGCTGTTTGTTTTGGCTGATCTTGCTCTGCAGGTTGCTTGCTATTTCATCAATTCTAGTTCTCTTTTTCACGGGAGAGAGATCTAAAGGGAAGTCATTGGAGACCTTCCTAGCTGCTTTTGCAACAAAGTTGTTTTTAGATGAGAGCCCAAGGATGGAGGTCTGGCTCTTCTTCACGGTGCTGGCAGAGGGGTGAGCATCTGCCTCGCTCTCCTGTGGTGCATTTGACGGCGGCCCATCGTATTTTGGCAAGTTGTCACAGAACGAATGCTTGTGCTGCTGATGAACTCTGAGGCCTTTCAAAGTGGTGGTGGAATAGTTGCACAACGTGCACTTGTATGGATGCTGTGAATGGGGCTGGGGTGATTGCTGCTGCTGCTGCTGCTGTTGCTGCTGCTGCTGCTGCTGCGGCTGCTGTGGTTGCTGCTGCTGCTGCTGCGGCTGCACGGGCTCCATCATCCCAGCTGACTTCCTGCCGTTGATATTCCCACTCTCGTAAGACACCGTGCTGTCATTCAGGGAGGAGGCAATGCTCTCAGCCTGGGAGTTCATGGTGTCCCAGTCGGATGTTGTTCCTGTGTGACACTGCTTGTGGGCACCGAGCTTCAGAGAACTCTTGCAGGTGAAGGGGCACTCGTCACACTTGTACACAGCCGTCTTCCCAGACAGGTGGATGTTCTCAATGTGGCGGGAAATACTTCGGCGGTGCATTGTCAAGAAGGGGCAGAAAGGACACTGGAACCTGTTCATGTATCTTCTGAACGGAATTCCCTTTGTTTCCAACAGTTTGTTGCCATCAGATCCCATCAGCTGCTCTGCAGACATTCCTGAGGTCTGGTGATCCATGGAGTTTAAGCCATTCTCACTGTCCATTTCATTTAGCTCTTCATCTGAGCTGGAGTCATTTAGCATACTGCTTGTTTCCAGGTCAGCAGAAGAATTCGTCATATCAGCAATTCCATAGCGGGATCTGTCAGACAAATTAACCATGCCCGAGTTGTGAGGTGACTTAGGCTTCATTTGAGGGTAAGACACAGAAGAAAACTTTGAAGATGTAGAAGAGTTGGGCCTGATGAGTGAATTGCCCATAGATCCCCTGAAGTTTGAGACATTAGCACTTGACATCTCACGTCCTGTTGTGTTCATGGACATGTAATTCGAGTTTGGAGAGGCACTCTGGGCACTCTTACTCTGCACCTCAGGTGCGCTGGTTCCATCCTGCTGCTGCCTCAGGCTCGACAGGATTTTCACCATGCTGCGGTGCTTCTTCATCATGTGGTCACACCAGCGCTCCCTCCGAGGTGTCTGGTAGCTGCACCACTCACAGCAAAAGTTGCCCCTAGACTTGGTCAGGGGCTTGACCATCGACTCCAAAATGCTCCGCTCCACCACCTCTGCCGGCAGCTCCTTGCAGGGTTCCTGCACTGGCACAGAAGCAGACGTTGATTCAGACACAGCAGCAGCAGCAGCAGCAGAAGGAGCTGAACTCTCTTTCAGGTTGTTTTTGTGATACATTTTCTGGTGCTTAATAATCCTCGCACGCCTGGGTGACTTGTAGGTGCAGAACTGGCAACTGAAAACTTTACCAAACCCTTCATGCATCATGATGTTGTAATTTAGGGAACTAGAAGCTGGCGGCCCCACTGAGCTCCCCCCAGCCTGTGCTCCATGAACCTTCCGTGTGTGCTCTATGAGGAGGTTTTTGGAACGGAAGTAACGCACACAGAACTTGCACTGGAAAAACTTGCTGGTTGGTTTAGGATTTGGAGCCATATGCNACCTAAAGCTGAATTTAATGTAGGGATGCATTCGCTGGTAGTGGGTGCTAACACTCCTGGCAGATTTGTTGCTGAAATCACAGTGCTTACAATAGTAAAGCCTGCCAGAGTCACTGAACTCTGAATTCTCATTGTTCTGGTCGGTACCATACATGTTGGACTGGCTGCCCAGAACAGAGGCATTAGGGCTCTGATGGTCCTTCATGCTGACAGCAGAGTAGTAGTCCTCCTCATCCTCAGACAAAGTGAGCTCAATCTCCGCCCCGTTGGTGGAATTGTAGTCGTGCTGCATGCTCCTGAAGCTCGTCTCCTTCTGGGAATCATTAGCCTCTCTGCCCCACATTTGCTGGGGTGCGTAAGAACTGGAAACCTCTATCATTGGTTCTGTTTGCTCTTCCTCTCTGTCTAACTCCACCTCTATCTCCACCTCATTGTCCTCCTCCTCTTCCTCATCATCCTCTACGTTAATCACAGCATCCTCCTGCTGTTTGTTTTGGCTGATCTTGCTCTGCAGGTTGCTTGCTATTTCATCAATTCTAGTTCTCTTTTTCACGGGAGAGAGATCTAAAGGGAAGTCATTGGAGACCTTCCTAGCTGCTTTTGCAACAAAGTTGTTTTTAGATGAGAGCCCAAGGATGGAGGTCTGGCTCTTCTTCACGGTGCTGGCAGAGGGGTGAGCATCTGCCTCGCTCTCCTGTGGTGCATTTGACGGCGGCCCATCGTATTTTGGCAAGTTGTCACAGAACGAATGCTTGTGCTGCTGATGAACTCTGAGGCCTTTCAAAGTGGTGGTGGAATAGTTGCACAACGTGCACTTGTATGGATGCTGTGAATGGGGCTGGGGTGATTGCTGCTGCTGCTGCTGCTGTTGCTGCTGCTGCTGCTGCTGCGGCTGCTGTGGTTGCTGCTGCTGCTGCTGCGGCTGCACGGGCTCCATCATCCCAGCTGACTTCCTGCCGTTGATATTCCCACTCTCGTAAGACACCGTGCTGTCATTCAGGGAGGAGGCAATGCTCTCAGCCTGGGAGTTCATGGTGTCCCAGTCGGATGTTGTTCCTGTGTGACACTGCTTGTGGGCACCGAGCTTCAGAGAACTCTTGCAGGTGAAGGGGCACTCGTCACACTTGTACACAGCCGTCTTCCCAGACAGGTGGATGTTCTCAATGTGGCGGGAAATACTTCGGCGGTGCATTGTCAAGAAGGGGCAGAAAGGACACTGGAACCTGTTCATGTATCTTCTGAACGGAATTCCCTTTGTTTCCAACAGTTTGTTGCCATCAGATCCCATCAGCTGCTCTGCAGACATTCCTGAGGTCTGGTGATCCATGGAGTTTAAGCCATTCTCACTGTCCATTTCATTTAGCTCTTCATCTGAGCTGGAGTCATTTAGCATANGGTGGTGGAATAGTTGCACAACGTGCACTTGTATGGATGCTGTGAATGGGGCTGGGGTGATTGCTGCTGCTGCTGCTGCTGTTGCTGCTGCTGCTGCTGCTGCGGCTGCTGTGGTTGCTGCTGCTGCTGCTGCGGCTGCACGGGCTCCATCATCCCAGCTGACTTCCTGCCGTTGATATTCCCACTCTCGTAAGACACCGTGCTGTCATTCAGGGAGGAGGCAATGCTCTCAGCCTGGGAGTTCATGGTGTCCCAGTCGGATGTTGTTCCTGTGTGACACTGCTTGTGGGCACCGAGCTTCAGAGAACTCTTGCAGGTGAAGGGGCACTCGTCACACTTGTACACAGCCGTCTTCCCAGACAGGTGGATGTTCTCAATGTGGCGGGAAATACTTCGGCGGTGCATTGTCAAGAAGGGGCAGAAAGGACACTGGAACCTGTTCATGTATCTTCTGAACGGAATTCCCTTTGTTTCCAACAGTTTGTTGCCATCAGATCCCATCAGCTGCTCTGCAGACATTCCTGAGGTCTGGTGATCCATGGAGTTTAAGCCATTCTCACTGTCCATTTCATTTAGCTCTTCATCTGAGCTGGAGTCATTTAGCATACTGCTTGTTTCCAGGTCAGCAGAAGAATTCGTCATATCAGCAATTCCATAGCGGGATCTGTCAGACAAATTAACCATGCCCGAGTTGTGAGGTGACTTAGGCTTCATTTGAGGGTAAGACACAGAAGAAAACTTTGAAGATGTAGAAGAGTTGGGCCTGATGAGTGAATTGCCCATAGATCCCCTGAAGTTTGAGACATTAGCACTTGACATCTCACGTCCTGTTGTGTTCATGGACATGTAATTCGAGTTTGGAGAGGCACTCTGGGCACTCTTACTCTGCACCTCAGGTGCGCTGGTTCCATCCTGCTGCTGCCTCAGGCTCGACAGGATTTTCACCATGCTGCGGTGCTTCTTCATCATGTGGTCACACCAGCGCTCCCTCCGAGGTGTCTGGTAGCTGCACCACTCACAGCAAAAGTTGCCCCTAGACTTGGTCAGGGGCTTGACCATCGACTCCAAAATGCTCCGCTCCACCACCTCTGCCGGCAGCTCCTTGCAGGGTTCCTGCACTGGCACAGAAGCAGACGTTGATTCAGACACAGCAGCAGCAGCAGCAGCAGAAGGAGCTGAACTCTCTTTCAGGTTGTTTTTGTGATACATTTTCTGGTGCTTAATAATCCTCGCACGCCTGGGTGACTTGTAGGTGCAGAACTGGCAACTGAAAACTTTACCAAACCCTTCATGCATCATGATGTTGTAATTTAGGGAACTAGAAGCTGGCGGCCCCACTGAGCTCCCCCCAGCCTGTGCTCCATGAACCTTCCGTGTGTGCTCTATGAGGAGGTTTTTGGAACGGAAGTAACGCACACAGAACTTGCACTGGAAAAACTTGCTGGTTGGTTTAGGATTTGGAGCCATATGCTGGCCATAGAAAGTCTGGCTCTGGCTATAGTAACTTCCAGTCCCCATCTGACTTGTTGCATTTTGCCCTAAAATGAGAATTAAGGTGTTTATGTAAATAAATAAAATATTTTTTTTAAAAAAAAGGCTTTTCCTCCACCCACCCTGTATGCTTAAGAATGTAACCACATCCTGAACTGACAACAACCATTCCAGGATTACCTCACTTACTTATGGTAATATCTACAGACCTGGCAATGGTCAGTGAAGTAACCATAATATGGTGTACAGTTTTGGGTGGATAGTTTCCAAAACAACCTTCTTGGGGAAAAAAATAAAACTAACTTCAGTTTGAAAACTAACAAGAGTGGTCATTTTGAGGTGGTTCATGGCAGTGAAGAACAACCATGAAAAGCTGAAAATGAAAAATCAGTATGAAGAGTCCCATGAAAAGAAGCTGAGAAATAAAACCATCCTCCATGCTTGCATTTGGAGGAAAAAAAACAAAAAGCCATAGTCAGAACCAGTATGGCTCACGCTAAATATCTGCTTTGCTGACACAGCCATAAAGATAATGCAAAGTTTTAAACCACAATAAAGGCCGAAACTAAAAGCCATTGAAATAAGACACATGTCAAATAGGGAGTAAGAGCTGACATCTTAAGAGTTGAGATCAACCTTGGAGTTGAGATTTACCTGCTATGTCATCTGCAATTGCGAATTCATCCTTTACAGAAGAAAATTCAACCTCGGTCTGGTTGCTAGCATTGATGGAGCCAGACCTTGGCTGGGTAGGACTCTCCTCAGAGACATCAGTTGGCTGCAGAAAAGCAGTGTGAACATCCTGAATGTGAG
The DNA here is from genome assembly GCA_013400315.1 of Bombycilla garrulus. Taxonomy (NCBI): domain Eukaryota; kingdom Metazoa; phylum Chordata; class Aves; order Passeriformes; family Bombycillidae; genus Bombycilla; species Bombycilla garrulus. The sequence continues at coordinate 367,226 of VXBU01002457.1, forward strand.
CTTTTAGGTCTTCGTAAGATGGAGCTCGAAAATCGCAGCCATCACACTGCAGGACCTCCATGGTTCAGGATAATCTTTTACATTAGAAAAATCTGCAAGAAAAACAGGGGAAGGAGAGAAGAAAAATGATATGAGCTTACAGCAGTGCTTTTGGAACAAATCCTGGAAACACCAAGGTAACACCAAGCTTTTGATGACTCAGTCATTTGCAGAGATTCCACAAACACAGCGGCATGAAACTCAGCCTTTCCTTCCCCAATTAAGAAGCACCTACTCAGATCCGCAAGAAGTCCTATCTAGGTAGCTCACGAGCTGCTGACTCAACTCTGTGAACAGTCAACTCTCTGACAAGTGACTACTGATCCAGTGGACTTTGTCCTCTGGGCTTTTCCATTACATAGGGCTGTTATTCAGAATTTGGTCTTGTTCAAAGACCACAGCCCATGTGCTTAGAAATGGCACATTACTCCCAGCCATGCACTGGAATTTACAATCAGAAGACAAGCAGCTTCTGCCTTCAGGAGACACACTCCAACCTTCGTGGAAGTTGCCAATTCCTGCCTCATTCACCAGCATGCATCAAAAGCTTTCACAGGGAGAAATCTGTCTTTCTTCATAGCATCCTATCTGTCCTGATACTGAAAACCTAGACCTATCAGCAAGGTTAGACGCAGCTACACAAACCCAAGGCAGAATATTTTGCTCTGCCCTACTTCCAACGAGCTTTTAAGGGCACCTCCACTCTTTGTTAAAATGTTTACAGCTTCATTTCAGTCTATTCTAGGGACAAGACCTTTGTGCCTTAGCAGCCTGGGGGATGGAGACAGCCGGACAGTAGTGGGAATAACTACACTGATAAAGCACAATGGAAGCATGAGTTAAAAAGAATCAAGAGTCACTATGACTTCCTCAATTTGTCCAAAAGCCCTGCGCATTTAAAATTATAAAGCAACATAAGATACAGTGAAGAACAGTGGTTCAGTTGTGACAATCCTGCCGACAGAGGGTTGCACTGCCATGAGGGACAGGAGACACAAAGCACAAGCCAAACAAAAGACTGAGACCCTCCTACGCTGTGCAGTGCTTAGGCACAAGAGCTACCTTCCTATGCTAATACAACCATTGCCTCTTTAAGCTTCCACGCATGTGCTGGAAAAGGATGTCAAAAGGAGCATTTCAGAGGTCCAAGAGACAACAGCAGCCCACAGCAATTTAAATTCCATGTGTTTGCTGTATGTTGAGCATGAAAGAAGCAACCTACCCAGCGAGGAGAAAGCTCCAAACCATTAAGGCACAGAAACAAGAGACGGTACTGCACCAGGATTTTAGACGAAAGAATGCTTCTTCTGATAGCCTGCTAAAATAAACTTCTAGCAAGTCAAATTCCGGACAGTCTGAGCACAGAGGCTCTCCACATATTTACCTACACTACTTTGCAGGCTGCTCTGCGTCCTTTCTCTCCCCCCACTCCCTCTCACCACCAATAAACAAAATGAACGCTGCACCAGCTTCTTTTCAGCTAACAAAGTTACAATAATCGAGATACTCAAGCTTTTATGTACAAGCACCAGACCAAATTGTGTGGAAGAGGTTGCTATCTGCTCTGGATCAAATTACAGCAGTGAGTGAAGCCCCACCCCACGTCTCCTTTAGCACAGTCCATTAGACCTGAAAACAAATTTTTCCATGGAGCAGACGACTCCTGCATTTAGAGCACTTCACAGAAAAGCAGATCATCCAGTTTTCACTACCCATCCCCCAAGCTTAGTCCTTTCATCTCAGCCAAACAAGCCACAGCTCTACTGAATGTGTTTATCACACTTTCAAGAGATATGAGCCCCTGCGTCACTGAAGCTTTAAGACTCACTAAGCTGCCCTAGTCCTCTGAGCTTTGGGAGCAGCCATTTTAGCTCAGACAACTCCTGCACTCAGAGCCTCAGAGCTTCTTGCCTGTGCACAACATGGCCTCACTTATCTCAGCTTCAGCTCAAGCACACCAGCCTTTTTTGCTTTTTTCTTCTCTTCCCCCCCGCTCCCTTTTTTAATTCCTCCACCTTAGGTGATGCTTTAAAATGCACCATCCCCCAGAATCACATCTCCCTTTCTCCTGCATGGCTTGTCCTCCAAATCGTGTCACTGCTCTCCCCCCTGCACCCTCCTCAAAGCTGCACCTTCTCTCCTTCGGCAGAAGGCTTGGGTTTCCCCAAAACATCTCCTCAGGGTTGGGTTGCCCTGTCCCATGGATGACAAAATGTGGCGGTTCGCTCCACAAATGCTGCATTTACAGCATCAAGACACTGGTCCAAGCTGTCCTACAGGCAGAGGCGACACGCAGCTGAGCCTCCCAGGAGCAGGAGGAGGAGGAGGTGCGGGGGAGTGAGGGGGGACAGCAGGGGGAAGCCTCCAGCCAGGCCTGTCCCTGGGGAGCTCTCCTGCTTGGCGCAGAAGACACGCCACCCCACTCCCCTGCCAGATTCCAAAGTCTAATGACCTTTGTTAATCACCACCCAGCCTGTCTGCATCAGCAAACCCTGCCAGCAGACACACCCTTCACACAAAGGCTGTAGCTATGCCTTTTAAGAGAGGTTCTCTGAAAGCTCCATTGTGTAGGAGATGAAAAACAACGCGTACACACAAAAATCTCACTCTTCCCCCTCCTCAGCCCCCCGAAAACTTCAGACCCTTTAGAAACATCACCACACAACGGTCTCAGCTCTCTTTTGGAAAACTCCAGGCCAGCTTATGAAATAGAAAAACGGAAGGGAGACCAGCGCTGAGGATATGAAAAAGAGGACAATCCTGGCAGCTCCAAGAGCTGAAAACCACCACCATCTTTGTTGATCTCCAGCACAGTCTGCTGCTTGGAGAATGCATCCTTAAGGATGTTGGTTGCTGTCTACACAAATCAACAGCTGTGTTGAGAGATGTCATTAATAGCTGCTGATTACAAAACTGATGGAGACTCTCTAATGGGCTCCTGCTTGAATCTCAGCGGGGTCTGCATCACAAAGGTAGCATCAAGTCCAAGAGGGGTTAATCTTACTGCTTCCCGTGAGCAACAAATGTCAGGTACAGCTGAGTGAACTTCAGGGTGGTGTTTTCACCATGCATCATCTGCTGAGAGCAGGATGAAGCGTTCTGTAAGGGATTCTGCTCTACCATTTCCATGTTCTTCTTTAAAATCCCGCCATTGCATGAGGGCTAAAAATACATCATGTCAGTGTGAGCTCGTGTATCAAAAGAAACTGTAACACAATGTGCATCTTTCTTCTTTTTTGTCCACATGGGACATGGCGCCGGTAGAGATTCACCCACCGACCAGCAAAGAGCATTTTCAAGTGCAGATGTTAACACAGTGGCAAGACACATCTCAAGCCACGGGGACAAAGCAAGGTTAACACGTCTCCAGCATGGTCAGCTAAGCTAACACGTTCCATAACCCTTTACATTTTCAATATGAAAATTTAGAGGGGAATGGAGGTGGAATAAGACAGGAGTTACCAAATCTAGCAACTCAGCAGCAGAAGTGTGGGAAGAAAAACCCAAAGCAACCAAACAAAACCACCATTAAATGAATCCATAAATCCCAGAAGCCCTCGAACATATTCACAAGAAATCTCTTGAGACCACATTGCCTATAAATAATATGTGACTTCTAAAATACCCTTAACTAATGCAATGCTAACCTCACAAAGCATTATTAAAATGCCATTGTCTGGCTAATTTGCATTTACAACCTCTTCTTAAATGCACAGTCTTAATGCTTAAATGTGGAGGTATTCTCATTTTTCTTACAGGCAAAAAGCTTTAAAAACATTGGGCAATAGAGATTCTCAAAGCCACTGTTTTAAAGACACAAGGTGGTCTAAAATAGTCTATGGCATCCTTCTCTACACTCATAAACGCCTCAGAACATCTGAGACACAGTTGCATTAGGTTTTGAGGTTTTTAAAAATCCAAAACAAAAGATAATTGTGCTTGTTGAACAACAGTAATTACAGAATTTGGCAGCAGCCAAAGTACTACAAATCATTATGTTTAAGTTTGGTTTTAAAGCTTCAAAATACAAAATTAATTGTGAAGCCCAAGGCACTGACCTCAAAATTGAGCTTCTGTGGTTTGACTACCCATCCGTTATATTTTGAGATGGAATCAGCAGAGCTTCTATGAGTTAAGAATATGCACATGCACAACCACAACTAAAAAGGTCAGTCAGACCACACAACACTCCATGAGCTTCCAGCTCAGCATTAGTAACACTGCGTGTGGAACGAAGGCATCTCCAAGCTCTCCAGCCCTTCCTTTGCTCAGATGATCGGAGGAATCTTCATCCTTGCACTCAGGCTGCACTCACAGCTTTTGTTTTACTCAGTGAAAAGGTGGAGCTGAAGAGAAGATTTCTTTGCCCAAGCATGGACCAGGGAAGTGGTTGAGTCACCCTCCCTGAAGGCATTTTAAAGTTGTGTGGATGTGTACCTTGGGGGCACGGTTTCATGGGTGAACATGAGCAGTGCTGGTCCTCGAGGTTTTTCCAGTCTTCCCCACCCTTCCAGAAATTAATTACCAAACACCACGGAAACGAAATTTGACGGCGTGTAATTACAGATAAGAGGTTTTGAAATTCCCATGAGTAACACCTCAGGCATTTTTCCCTGCTAGAGAAGCCTGAGTTTTATACCAGTGCCTACAGCTGTTCTGAGGACCTTCCAGCCCTGCTGCCTGGGCTCCTGGCCAGATTCAGCCCATGCACAGTAGAGCTGCTCCTCTGATCTTTGGATTTGGGGTTTTGGGCTCTTTTTTTCCCTGATTTTTTTCTTCTTAAACACTTCTTATAATGTAAGATCACAACAGTGAAAATGAGGACTAAGCAAATAAAATCATAGGAGTAATGCTAAAACTTACACATTTGAGAAACCAGAAACCTGAAGGCTATTCCAACTGGAGGAAGCCAGCCTCATCTTTCATTTATGAAAGGAAACCCCATAATTAATTAAGAATTCAGAGAATTAATTCAACTCTCAACTGCAGTCAGGTAGACCTACTCAACTCATGGGTCTTTTTCAATGACTGAATTCCAGTCAAGCTATTGGAATTCTTGCTCCTTTGAGGACTGTCTTTGGAGTTACTACTCTGAGCTGGTAAAAACATAAACGAAATTGAAATACCATTTCTTTTTCGCTATTTTTTTTCCCTTTTTAATTTGATACAACTGGGTTTTGATAGAACTCCATGGGTTTGGTTGCAATTCTATGATATATATACTTTGTGGTTCATACTTTCTTATAAAGGAATTAATGATAAAACTATCACTGCTTACAGCTTTAATTATCAATATCTCCATACATCCAGTTTTGGGTTGTTTGTTCCATTTTGAAACTCAACAGTTAAGGACATAAGAGATACGTTAGCTGATGCCTGTGATTCCATTCTTCCAGTTAATGTTTCCCTTGACTTACATGGAAATGTGTATCAAAATATGTATTTTCAGGAAGAACTTTACTGTTGGAGATTCATTACAAAACAATAGTAAAAACAAATATAAACTGAGAAGACGCAAACTCATTTTCTTCCCAAACTATCTTTATCCAGCTACGTGAAGGAATGTTTGAACCTGAAGTGGGTTTCAGATCTGATTGCATGAAAGGAGGCCTTCTACACATTCTTTGTAGAGTATCTTCCAAACTTTTTTGAAATCTCCCTGTCATGGAAAATAGGATGGCCAACTTTGCTGATCCCCGTAGAGTTTATATTTATTTATGTTTCTTAATACAGACATTTAACATACCCAATACCACACTAAATCTATCGCAGCTTGCAAAATCTTCTACATTTTTCTAAAAATATATAAACCACATTATTCTTAAAGCTCATTTAAGAGATGATTCTCATTGCTGCCAGAAGCATGGTCAGGTTTTTTTTTTTTTTTT
>VXBU01002457.1:373181-389522 GCA_013400315.1 Bombycilla garrulus
TTCACGGAACCTCTCACATAAATGAGATGAAATGTGTGCAAATGATGGATACACTGCTATCAACTCAATGGATTCTCCATGACTATGACTTCTCAAAAAATAGGGGTGGAAAAAAGGCAAAACAAATAAACAAAAAAATCCAAAACCCCAGGAAAACATGTTTATTGAATATTAATACCTATTACCCGTCGAACTGTCAGGCCATAGCAAAATAAAGGCACACCATGGATTTTAGAAGAAGACGTGAATGGAGAATCACAGATAGTGGCCCCTATCTGTCTGCTTCTTTGGGGCTTTACTGATTCAGGCTACCTAAGTGCTGATTGCTCCTTCTTTTCTCACAAATAATTTCTTCTCTCTGTTTCTTCTCTTTCTTTCCATCCTGGGGTCTACATTTATATCTGCTCTGTTTAAAAAAATACATTAAGAGGCCATCCGAATGCCTGAAGGATGCTTTCAAACTTCAAACTTTTGAAATGAAAGCAGATTGCAAATAAAATGCCACAATCTTATTAAACTACAAACTTAAGACTGTCGTACAAATCACAATTCTGGCTTTTTTTTTTTGTCCCTCTTTCCTTTGGGTTAGCTGTGAGGCAGTACATGATACAGAGCATAGGCAACAGACTCTGAGGATAAAGAACTTCCCTGATGAGAAAGGCTCTCAAACATTAAATGCTATTGCTCCAAGCAAGGCTAGGATGGGTTCTTCTGATCTTCTGAATTACTTTCATGGCAAGTTATTAATCTCTACAGAATTCAGAAAGACGCTAAATATATATACGAGAAACTGAACAACTGGATGGTCAGAGCAGGACTTTCTCCCTTATTAAGTATGATACTTAATTTGCTGCACAAAACTAGTTTAAGAGGGGGGTGAAACAGCGTGGGGCAAAAATTTAGAACAGAAATGTGGTTTTGCCACTTGGTTCCCGTACTCACGGGACACAGGCCAAATCCTTCGCCTCCCCAACACAACCCAGCCCCTCAATGCTCTTCTCCACAGACACACGTGTTCAAGGGGCAAGTGGGCCCGCCCAGCCGAGGAAAACAGACACCAGAGCCAAGCAGCTTGGCTTTTGTACCCTGCTCATTAGTGCTCTCCATATGGCACAATGGAACTGAATGCACTGGGGTCTGGGGTTTCTAATTTCCAGCCAAGGGTGTATTGTTAATTACCTCGAGTAATGCTGTTGCTGTGAGTTAAGAAAGAGGTGCAAGCCCCGGTGCACGTTGAGTTGAGAGAGAGAGAGAAAGGAAGGTGTCAGTAGGTGGTGCTGAAGAACACGGCAGCTCCGTGCCCGGGTACTCCAGAAACAACCTAATTCCTCCTCATGCATTGCAAATACCTTCCAGGAGCTTTTACACAAAGGATGCATTACCAGCCTCATCCTGGAAGGAGCAGGGGAGGAGCAGGCTCCTCAACTTGGCACAACCCCGGCGAAGATCTCTTCCTTGCCAAGAAAAGCCAGAGCTGTTTTAACGTGGCAAATCAGATAAGACAAACTCCACCACATACCCCGGTGGACCATGGGCTGAAAGAACAGTCACAAAGTGCCTGAAGAGAGAAGAGATTATCTCCTGATAGCCATCTGCCCTTAAAGAACCCTCCAGAGCCTTTAGAAGTAAGATTGCCATTCACCCTGAACTCCATGCTCCATTCCATGGTCACTGTGGGTGGTGAGATGCAAGCTCTAAAGAGGACCAAATCTCAGTTTGCAAGAAGCATGGTATTTTTACAGAGGCTAAATACAGCTTTATAAACTAGTGACAGAGCTAAACCATGGGAACACAGAAACTGCTGGATTATTTTAGGGGCCACAGAATTTTAATCTTAAAAAATCTGAGATTAGACCAGCCAACACAGCTGGTTTAAAAGACATGCAGGCACTCTGAGTGTAGTCACAGAGGTGAAAATCAAGTCACTAACACTCAGAAATCACAAATGCAAAAGAGCCTGAGCTCTGCTTCAGGCCTCCTACTGAAAATATCTGATGCCAAATAAAGCCAGAATATCACTAACTTGGAAGATGTATGTGAAAAGTTGCTCTTCTGGACTCATGTTCCTCCTTTAAGTGCAGAAACTGAACTGGACCTGATTGTAGCAGTGGTGACAGAGATTCAGCCTGGCTGGTGAGAGGAGTAATCTTCCAGCCAGAGATCACTTCCCTAATTTGGCACCCAATTACCCTGTTTGGTCACTCAAGACTCACTAAGAGATGTTCACAGGGCAGTTGGGAGCCAAAGGAACATTGCCTGGATCAGATCCAAGTGAGCCATAGCCCTCTGCCTGTCTTTCATCACCCGTAAGAGCTCAGCTTCCAAAGGACCCTGGGGAGTGAGGAGCCCTCGCCCTCAGTCCATCCAGAGATCTTATATGCTCCAGAGGTACTTTGATAGTACAAGAGAGCATCTGGAGATGATGGAAAAGGCATTCAGAGGAGTGGTTTTAACCCCATAAAACCAGAGCACCCAAAGTCATGTTCTGTACCAGCCAGCAAGGCTGAGTGCAACAGCACAACGCCCTCATGCAAACCCAAACCCACCTCCTGCATGACTCCAATTACAGAGAAAGCTCCACTGCTGAAACCCTGCTGGAGGGTAAGAAAATGCAGATTAGCAAAGTCTAAAGATTGTTCAGGTCTCCCAGCCCACCCCTCAGAAGTACATGTTTGTTTGAGGAGCTCCACTGACACCCTGGCTATTTTAACACTGCCTTTGTCTCCAGCAATCCCTCCCCTTCCCCCAAGCTTTCTGCTATATTTGACATTTGCAGGGCAGCAAGCAGAAGCTTCTCTGTCTGCCAGTTCATTTCCTCAGGTAATACAAATCCATCACTGACCCATTTATAATACCAGACAGAATACAGTGTTTTATTTGCCCACTGACTCACACGCAGCATGGCAGCCAGCATCTCTGCCCCAGGTGAAAGAACATATACTTTCCAGCCCTCGACAGATCTCAGACCAGTGATTACCGTTTGGCTGACACCTTTCTCCCTGCCAACTCCTCCCAAGAGCTGTTTTCCACCTGGGCAAGTGAAGGTCCTCTGCCTGTTTTGTGGTGCTGGTGCTGCCAGCTGAGAACGGATGCTGCAGAAAAGGAGGAACAAGTTGCTGCTGACACGTTACCTAAAATATTTTGTCCCAAACAACTTCAGATATAAATAAGAATCCTCTGGGTTGCACGTTGAGATGCACTGTAAGTGCAGCATCCTATGATGCAGGTCCAAATGAGAACCTTGCTCCTTTTGCTCCCTCCTTCAGTCCCCATATTCAGTCACTCACTTCAGGAATCAAATTTTTGCAGTTGATGTGATAATAAAAAAGCTCAAGTACAAAATACTTAAAATAGCACTCTGGCTCATAATCATAATCATTAATGTGATACCTAGATGGCAGATAGGTTCTAGAAGAAACCAGGTGGAACACCTACAGTGCATCTTCAGGATGGGGGGGAAAAGGGGATTCTGAGTGATGCTGGAATTACGGATCCAATTTGTGAATTGACCAGGGTTAATGAAAGTTCTGAACCCAGAAAGTGTTTTAATCAAAGAGGAATTAGAAAGTGTTACATTGAAACCAGGAAAAAGCTGTTATCCCTGTCTGTAAAAAAAAAAAAAAAATGTACTTTGTTATGCAGGTAATAGTTAAGAATAATGTTCCACACAAAAAGAAAAATAAACAAAACACAACCTCTCATTAACCTTATTTCATGTCCTTCCAGTAATAAACATCTCATGCTTCTAACAGTATGGATGCCTTCAAATTAAGAAGAAATCTAGTATTATAGCTCAGTTGTGTCAAAAAATGGTAAGAGATTGAAGCTCCTAATGGAGTTCTTCTGTCCTAGTTTAATCATTTTTGCTTTAAATAAGCTGTTTGAGGGTCAGCCACTGATATCCATTTTTTTTCTTCCTCCTAAGAAATACTCAAACAGGAAATGGATCATAAAGAATAAAAATAACTAAGACTTTCTTTGTAATAAGGGCTTAGATTATGAGCAACTGCATCCTTCAAAAGCTATATAGACATTACAGAACACGTTTTTTTTCTCTTCTTCAAGTCCAATACACAACCCCTTATTTTTTTTCAGCTGTTGCAAATGTTTTGCATTTAATGATTTTAAACTCAAAGATCTTCAAGCATTTCAGTTTGTCTAGGAAGGTAACAAAATCCAATTTTAGAACAAAATAATCAGTCCCCATTGTCATAAGATGACTCTCGTTTTGAAGAACCATTCTCACTTGGCCCTAAAGATACAGGATGACACCTGATAAAAGAGAAAGTGAAGCAAAAACTTCACTCCAAAATATGTAAACAATTGCCAGACTACATAGGTAACCCCCAATGTCTCTTGTCACAAGGAAAGTTCAGTTCCAGACTAATTTATCAAAACAAAAAGTATCTCCTGAGGTAAAAAAAAAAAAAAAAATAAAGAAGAAAAGAAAAGAAAAGAAAAGAAAAGAAAAGAAAAGAAAAGAAAAGAAAAGAAAAGAAAAGAAAAAGAAAAAGACCACCTAACAACTGAGTAACCTGGAATCTGCGCCCAAATAATTGATTTTTGTAACAGAGATGAGGCAACTGGAAGAGATTTTCAGTTTTTGTGGCCTAAAAGAGGAGAATTCTTGGGGAAATTCATGGTGGAGGGACGTTTTAGGAAGCACTTACATGCGTCCCTAGTAAAACTCCAATCAGGAAAAAACAAAATGCACTTAAAATCCCACCAAGAATCTTAGAAAAATTCAAGAAAATTTGGTGCCCAGTGGCACCTCAGGCTTTGTCAGGATTTTGGTTTTCTGTATGTTAAGAAGCAATAAAGACAAGCCTCAAGAGAAGTGTTAAATAAATGTCCAAATAAATGGTCTTCAAATAAGACCTCTCTTCAAAAAAAACCCTAATTTTGTTGCAATTGCAGCTACATTATTGAAAATTGGTGGGACAGTGGGTCTCCAGGACAGGTGTTCTGCTTTTGGATACAAGCTTTGGGACCCAAAAAAGGCTGTTTGGAACTGCAGTGCCTCTGTCTAAATAACTCCATGGTTCGGCATTTACTCTGCATGCAAGAGTGGATAGGAGCAGGTAAGATATTTCTAAACTAAGAAAAATGGAGAAAAAAAAAAAGTTTAAAAATATGCAGAGGAAGCCCAGAAGATTGAAGCCCTGTGGTGGTTTAAAATCCATAACCTTCAGCGTAATGAGATACAAACAGAATTATGGAATATAGCTTGCCTTTTAATCTTAGAAGTTCAGAATTAATGTTCTGAAAGCAAAGGAAGGGTTTTTTGGCTCTCAGTGATTTCAACAAAGTAAATTCACCTATGATAATGGCAAAGACACATGTGCTGCATTCCATAGTTCCAAAGCAAATGGGTGCATAATTCCTATTATCTTTACTGATTATCGTAGAATCATAAAAAAAAAAAAAAAAAAAAAAAAAAAAAAAAAAAAAAAAAAAAAAAAAAAAAAAAAAAAAAAAAAACCAAAAAAAAACCCACCAAGGTTTGACTTAAAGGGAAGGCACTTAAAACCTTCCCAAGTTGCTGCTTTTCCAAGATGTATATGTAAGTACTTTCAGTAGATCAAGTGTCATTGAATTCTCCAGCTCAAGGAAATTTTAAAATAAAGCAGGATTAAGTTCAAAACAGAACCACATAAAGAATTCTGTTATTCTTACTAAAGGAATAAAGTTGGAAACAAGTAAGCGAGGAAGAAACAAACAAGCAGAAAAAAAAACCAAAAACAAAAACAAAAAAGAACCAAACAAAACCTAAAGCCTAAAGACCTGTTAGACTCAACTGTTAAAAAAAAAAAAAATAAAAAAAGAAGATTTATGGTGGTTGAAAGGGACAGGGTGTGTCTTTTCATTTACAAATGGAGAGGAGACAAGGACAATCACACATATAAACAGCACATTCTCCTTGCATTAAGAGTCCAGCTAAGTGAACAGCTCTTCAGACACAGCATTCAGCAAAACCACTTGACAGTCAGGTGGATCTGCTCCCTGTTTCTTTCATCCCAAAAAAGGCATACATGAACCTGATGGCACCAGAGAGTTCATACAAAGAGTGCTCTGAGACATTTGATTTGTTTTTAGGCAACTTCCTTGAACAGCATGGAAGAAAAGAAAAGAACGTAATGTGGTTTGCAGTCCACTCTAGACTTTTTTTCCCTTTTAAAAATCGTTTGAATAAAGGCATTTGCTCTTTTTTTTTATTCATTTCTAGCAACAAGTATTCATTCAGGCGTGGGTTCTTGTTTGCAGGAATGCACTCAGAGTCAAAGTTCCGCATTAATTTATGACCTCATTGACAAAGTGTCTATGGGAGAAGTGTACAATCAGTTCTGCACAAATTTCATTTTCCCTTCTGCTGTTTATGGAACACTGGAGCATGACAAAAGAGGGGATCATATGTTTCAGGTTTCCATTCATTTATCACAGACAAGTCATAAAAGTCAGCAGAAGTGACTTGCTCACAGAGAGAGAGCAAAGACTGAAGTATCTCTCTGGTTTTCAAATGGCTGCAAATTCAAAATGAAATCTGAAGGCAGATGATTGTAAATTGCATGTAAGAAACAAAAAGGCAGATGCAAGCATTTCAGGCAGCAGTACTGACAGTCTATTCCATCTAATCACAACCTACCTATTTGACTCACCAAGTTCAGGCCACACTTGATGGTGGGCTCTGTCTGTGTGAAAAGCAAGTCGAGTGAGTCTGCACCACAAAAACAACCTCCTTTACCTTGTGGCGGAGAACCACAAAAAAGTGAAACAGCCTGGCTCCAGGTCACACAGCTGATCTGTGGCACAGCCAGCAGCACAAAGTGGCTTTCCAGACTCCAACCCTTCCCTGTGATGCCATGCTGCCTTCCCGTGTCACTGTCCCTGGAATCCCAACACTAACTTTCCACAAGAAGAAGAGATGAAAAAGCTCTCCAGCATGGCAGAAGTTGTAATTCCGGAAGGAAAGGTAAATCATAACACCACGCACAAGGATACGACTGATGCTCTTTATATCTATCTTCGTATTTTATTTTCTAGCTGGAGTTGCCATTTCCACCTTTCTGCACGGAATCCAGGCCTTTTGCTGAAGAATTTAGGTCAACCCGGCAAAATGTCTGCAAAGCTACAGAGAAGAGTACTAGTGGAGACAGAGTTTGGGGCTGGTGAACAGTCTAACCTTCCTAATTAGGTCCAACCTAATATTACTTGACATTGCAGTGGAGGATGTGCATGGAAAAAAGCCTGGATTTTTTAGAGGAGCTTTATATGAGGGTTAGGAAGAATTTGTTTTGCAGGGCTGGCAACTAATAAAACTTAAATTTTTGGATGATCTGAAGGCTTTTCTCTTAATAGGACTTCATCCAAACTGCTGAGTCCTTCCTCCCAAACTCTTCTAAACACTCAGCAACATAATAATTCTGTTCTAGCAAATAATCTGGACAAAACCCTATTAACACTAGCAGTCATCAAAAAGAGTCTCCTTTATAGCACCTTCATAAAGATAACTACAAGAGGAACTCTCTGGGTCTTCCTCAATGTCTTTTTTTAAGCCGGAGATATTTAAGACCATAGAAGAGGAAGTTTGATTTAATCAGACCCCTCTTTCACATATGCTAGCTGGAGCCACAAAGCACGTGCACACTTCCACTCCACCCTGGCTGACAAAATTTATGACAGCAGAAAAACAAGCAATTAATTTTCACGTGCTGTAAGTTGCACCTATCCTTCATTGTTTGTACATCACCACAAGCAAGACATGGATATTTTATAGATTTTTTTTTTTTTTTTAATGCTTAGATTGTACAAGAATCACGTTCTACAAAACCTTTAGGCTAGACATCACCTTCAGCCTGTGTTCAACCAGTATGTGAAGCTACTGTGGTTTTCCTGAAAATACAGTTTTTCAATAAAATAAGTGTTCCATGCTGAGAGTCTGGATGTCTAAGAAAACACATCTTTTTCCAAAAGGCTCTGTGCTCAGAGCCATGCACAGAGTACCAAGGACTCCTGATCCTGTTTCATGTGAACCCAAACTCTGCAAAAGGCGCTTACAGACACAGAGCAGCCTCTGTAGTAATCCAAGATACTGCTGGCATTCCTGCTGAAAGGAAGCGCACTGAGCATGCTTCATCCCATGTCTGCAGAGCAGAACCAGCCTGAGCTCTGCCAAAAGCCAAGTGTGTCATGGGCAGCTGTGACTGCTACTTTGCCTGGGCAGAGATGAAAACTCCTCTTCTTTGGGTGTTTGGGGTAGTTTTTTTTCTGCCTGTTGCTGTCAGCTGAGATGCACAAACATTCTTGGTGCTGTTGGAGGACACCTGGGTAAAAGCTCAGTTTGCATATGCAAGATGCATCTGTGGGCACACCATGCAGTCAAAAGCATGGGCTCCAATTTTTTGGCACACCTGAGGTGGCACACAGGCAGGTAAGGCTGTGCACAGCTGCCTCCTGCACACAGATTCTGTCAGTGTCATCTGAGAGAAGGACAATCCCAGCTGCTCCACACCCAGACCCTGGAGGAACCCTGGCTTCCCACCCTGGCCAGCCCAGCTCACAATTGCCATGGCAGTTGGTGTGAGATCAGCACTTCAGGGAAGCAGGGGGGAAAAAAAGGGTTAAATCTTTCACCTTCTTCATCCCTCTCTGCATTCATAATTAATGAAGAATTATATCTTCCTAGATTCCTAGACTTGTCTGAATAGTCACCTTTTCTTTCAAAAGACCATTCCTTTCTAGCTTAACTTTCCAAGCTATATTCCTGGCTCTACGCCATACCTTTCTGCTTTTCTGTCACAATTATTCTTCCTGGTCCATCCACCATCTCCTCTCATTCTCCAGGTCTTCTAGAAAGATGATCTGATCATTTGCTATCTCTACAGTCCAAAAAAAATAAACATGCCAGCAACACAGCTCTGAAGCCATAATAGTTGGTCCTTCCTTTCTTCTGAAGGTGTTTCTCATCCCGGTCACTCAGCACTCAGTATGACATAAAAGCCACTGCTTTCCTCTCTCCAGAAAGGAGCACATTCTCAAAAAAGGCTGCTCAGCTCAGACCCCTTACTCAGCAGGGCAGAGAAAATGTGGGAGAGAGAAGGGAGGGCTGGGAAGGGCCTACAGCAAACATCAACAGGAACGACTGGCAGCTGTCTGTCCCTCAACCCGCTGCTGCTGCTGCTGAGGGGCAGCCCGTGCACACCAGAATGGCATCCAAGGCTGCAGAAGCCCTGTATTTCTTCCTCTTTCTTTTTGAGGAAGAGGACTCCCTTTTTGGTTCTCATTGTCTGCTGCTCTGGGCTCTGTAACTGATACAACCGTGGCCAGCCGCGGTCCTGCGTATGTGTGTGCGTGTGTGTTTGCTATGTCTGGATCCTCAGGAAGGCAGCCTGGTATTTTATTTTTAAACTCTGGCTCCTGTTGCGCAGCCCCACATATAATGGCTCCACTCCTGAAGGCTGGATAGTCTTCTGCTATCAGTTTTCAAAGAAAAACAAAGCCACCCAAGCCAATGCCACCAAGAGAACACGAGCAAGGTTCTCGCTTGAAGATTTTCGTTCTCACAAAAAAAAACCCTGAGAGATCACAAAAATATTAAGACATCAGTGTCATCCCAGCTTCATGCTGCTGTATTGTTGCAAGCTGTGGAATATTGTGCAAGTCTCAGTAACTGCTGTGGTTTTAGAGACTTCTCTAGGTTTTTGTTTCTAGAAATTTGCTGGAATTCTGCCAGTTTTCCGAAGGAGAGGACCAGACCTAGCTGCGGATCAGTACTCACTACAGCCTTCTATTATGAAGTGGAGGCTTGAAACAGGAGTGAGTTTCTCCTCACCTGAAAGCAGAACCTGCAGTGGATCTTCCCAGAAGCTGAAGGAGGCAGAACCCAGACATGCTAATCAGGGGCTGGTGCTGTGCATCCTTCCTGGAGAGCCTGCCCTTCAGATGTGTTGCAAAGCTGACAAAGTAACTGGTATCATCTAAGCCTCTAAGACACCTGCACCTTCAGCAGTGAAGGTTCACTGTCAATAAAGAAAAAAAAAAAGTGGTTTCCTTTTCAGCTGAGCACACAGGGTCCATATCTGCAGACTTGACTACTAGAAAAAGGGAAATGTTCAAGCTGAAGACTAGAGGACTCACACCTATGCCTGGGAGAAAAGATTTGACACTGAATATGGGAGAGAAATGGAGAAAAAGTGGTTTGTCAAGAGGAAGTAATCTTTTTATAACTTATCTTATCTTTATTTGCATTTCATGATGGGACACCACTAATCAGAGTGTTATTTACAGGTTAAAATAGTCACTCATTCCAAAAACAAGGGGAACAGCTTCAATATCTCTCTCCTTCTTCATTCCTGATATCCTTTCTTCTCCCATTGGCTTCTAGCTCCTTCAGTCAGACTGTTGCCATAAGAGTTCTGAATCTTGAAAGAGCCCTTCCAAAACTGAATTCTCCTTCATCCTGCTGCAGTAATTGGTTTATAAAGTCAAAAAAAAAAAAAAAAAGGCATTTTAAAGCATTTACAATTTACAGTGAGGCCTCTAATGCTGACCTTCAAAACCAAGCTAATGAACTATTTTTTCCCCTGAAACTCACTTGTTTTTGTTTCAGTTATCAAAAGAGGATCTAATGACAATGCTTATTGTTAAAGTCTCTTATAAGCACAGAAGACAAAATTACCTAATCTCTAGGTTTCCTAGATTTTCTTAGATTTCCAAGGATTTCACCCTTGACAGACCAAAGCCTAAGATTTTGGGAGATGACTAACAAAAAAATGAAACCAAATTACTACTGAAATCGACGAGACCCTTGCATCTACTGAAATGCATTTGCATTATTGCTACTGCTAATAATAATTTCAGATGGCTTGGTTGGGCTAACTATAGTAGAATGTTAGGTTACCCTAGGAAACTGACATGTTGACAAATTATGACTGGGTTTTTGTGCAACAACCTCCTCTATGGTAACTACAGGACAAAAGCCTCTGGTTCCCATCTGTAAAACCAGGACTAAAGTTCGGGGTGACTAAAGTGCTGCTAAATTCCAAAGGAAACCAGAGGTCTTCCTTCTGGGGGATTTATTTATCCTTTAGAAATTACTATGTGAAAGCTTACGGTACCTCTGTCAGGACTAAAAAAAAAGAGAAAAAAAAATTCTATTTTTTTTTTTTTCCTCCATAGGAAAATGCTGTGAAGAGGAACCAACCTTCTGCACAGATTCCACGTGGAGAACAAATCACTTGTCAGTAGTTTTATGCTGAAAATGGAGATATGGAGGAAAACCCAGTACAGATAATCAAACCCTGACTGATAACTACAAACCCACACAGTGCCTTATCATTTCACCTAATTTGGTTTATTTGCTTCCCATTCTCTTGCCAGGTGATAAAGAATTTTCTTGCACATTCTGGTAGAACAGAACCACCTCCCTGGACTCCCTGCAGCTCCATGTGGCAGGATTCTCATCAGATGTGCTTTAATTCCTAAATTAACACGAGACAGCAGCACTGGGAGTCATCCTGCTGAAGGTTCAGCTTTTACAGCTACACAATTTGTCCACAACCAACTCAATCAAGCCTGTCTCCCAGCATCTGAGGAGAAACTACACTTGACACCTTACAATTCTCAACTGTCTGTCAGAAATTCTAATATCTCTAATTTTTTTTCTGCAATTCAACTGGAAATTAAGAATTGTTTACATAATGAGCATCTTTCTGATCTTAGGTTCCAGCCACTGCATCTTTTTACAGCTTCACACAGACTACAGATTCCTGTAATACTGCACACAGGCAAATTGGCTGCATTTAGTCCTCCAAATGTCACTCCTGAAAACCTCTGAAAGGGAAGAATAGACTACCTGAAAGCTCTCATGGTGAAGCACAGTTTTCCAGAATTCAAACTTTTACTATCAAGAGCATTTCCAGACTAGTCCACTTAGCTATTCTAACTGTTTTAAATATCTACTACTTTGCAGGATCACCTTTTTTTATTTAAGAGGAAGACAGGAGTCTTCCTTTAAGTTCACACAGGCTACAAAGCCAACACATTTCTTGAGTGAGTCATGGACCATTTTCTGTTCCACATTTTCTCTTTTACAGATACAAACTGAATTATGAGCTTTTAGGTCTGATACATTAAAAAACATAAATTTCTGCCATAGAAAACAGACAGAAAAAAAGGAAAAGTATCTTTAAATCCAGTCAGATATCCTTCTTGTCTGACCTGTGGGATGCTTTTGTTTTGAATGGAATGGGTCCAAAATACAGAGGAAAACCCTTGTTTATCTCTTTGGGATCAGGGGTTCTCAAAGGCACAACACTGGTGTTGTTTGTTTGATACATCAAAGCAAGGTCATTGCTTACTTCGATCTTGGAAAGATCCAGAAGTTTTCTGATACACCAGAAAAGCCAATGGCCAAGGAGATCTATGACTCTCCTGCACACTCTGCATGGAATTTTTTCATCCCACAGTCCCTTTCTCCTAGAGCTGCAAAAAACAGGTGCCTCCATCTGGATGATCCCTGAGGCACTGACCCAGTTCTCAATCCCTTTTTACTTGGGGGGGAGGGGGGAACAAAAACAAACAAAAACCAAACCATAAATATGTCAGACGTAGAACTAAAGGTGGTAAGAATACGTTTTGATCATTTGTCTCCTTCAGCTCAGCTCCATTGTGAACATTCAGTGACAGCCCAAAAATCTGTTGTAGTCTTTTAAGTGTAATTGATAAATTCCAAAATTCAGGTTCTGTCCATAGGAACTTCAGACATCCACTTTGCTTGACCTAACAGGTGCCTGAGAACCCAAGCGCAATTGCTGTCATTCAAAGTTTCATGCAAGCCAATCCTCCACGTTTCCCATGCTTTCTCTTTGATTTAGGCCACAACACAGGCTTTTTTTTTTCCCCCTTTCTTTTTCTTTTTGGAAAAAAAAATTATCAGCTTTATGACTGGCACAGTGCTCTGAATTTTCAGAAAGCAGAGATTGGTCCAGCTGTCTTATATCTTAATGAGCTGTATTACTATGAAAATTATAATAATTTCCCGCAAAGATAAGATCTGCCTGATGTAAATTTGGGAATGTAACAGCTTCAAAGGATACTTTTCTCAAGATCTCCAGACGTAGCCAAAATCCTCTGCTGTCCCTCCAATTTCCTGAAGAGGTGAGTAAGCACAAGACTGTAAGAAATAATTTTGTAGCTTTCACTGATACACAACTGATCTTTTAATCTCTGCTTAGCACCAGGCTGATACTGTTCTTTCAATTTTAGACCTGAAACTTTATCACTTGAGGGAACTTTTTTTTGTGTGTGTGTGAGATTTATGTGCAACCATGAGATTTTTTCCCCCTTATCCTCACACTCAAGCATGGATTGAAAGCTCATTGAACTCCTTCCGCTAGACATTTCTGGAATATAAACATTTTTGATCACTCTGTCCAAATGACACTGACTTAGTTTGGACACAGTTTGCAGCCATGGCTGAATAAAGGAGCAACACTGGTGGTATTATTTCCTGTCCCCAGTATTATTCCTCTTAGGTCAAAAAAGCTGGAAACACATGCTGGTAGTCCTTGGGTCTAATCCAGCATGGCATATCCTCTGGGATGTCTTTGTAGCCTTTACTGAGAATAAACAGAGGGAAAACAGGGAGGTGGACTGAGCAGCGGATGAAGGGCAGGTTTCAGAGGATGTGACCAGTGGCACAGAGTCCTCTAATTAGTGCTGTCCCCAAGGTTTGGTACTGGGTCCAGTATTGTTTAATGGCTTGGAATGGAGTGTCCCCTAAGCAACTCACTGATGATGCAAAACTGGGAATGGCTGATGGCCCGAGGTGCTGTGTTGCCCTTCTCAAGAGCTTTGAGAACCTGAAGGGATGGGTAGAGCAGAACTTTTTGAAGTTCAAAAATTCCTGCACCTGGGCAAGAATAACTCCAAGCATCAGCATGGGGTGGGGGTGATCTGCTGGAAAATAGAAAGGAAGGACCTGGAGGTCCTTGGGGACAAGCAGCTGTCCCTGAGCCAGCAGAGTGTCCTGGGGACAAGGAGGCCAATGGGATCCTGGAGTGCACTTGGAAGGGCACTGCCAGCAGCTCAGGGAGCGACCCTGCCCCTCTGCCCAGCCCTGAGAGGCACCTCTGGAGCGCCGCGTCCAGCTCCGGGCTCCTCAGAGCTCCTGGAGCGCGTCCAGCAAAGGCAGCGCAGGTGAGGAAGGGCCTGGAGCATCTCCCTCATGAGGAAAGGCTGAGGGAGCTGGGGCTGTCTCTTGAAAAGAGACAAAAGGAGGTTGGACCAGATGACCTCCAGTGGTCCCTTCCCAACCTGACCCTTTCTGTGATTCTCTGTGACTCTGTGAATTTTCACAGTTGCTTTTGGACACTAAACATGCTGATCATGGAAGCCCAGCCATCACACATTTTAAAGTTTCAACACAGGCTTCCACAATCAAGAGAGTCTGGTGACTTTCTGATGTGTTTTTTTTTTAAGTGGGCTTCTAAAGCCGCAGCTTTGTTCCCAGTGCATGCTGATGATGGACTGTCAGCGTCCTGTGGAATTAGTTTATGTCTCTTTTGGATTGACAGAGTCTTCTAGGCTGTACATGGGAAAACAAAAGGCAGAAGGGATCTCATGGATGACCAAGACCAGTTCTATTATCACAGACACAAATCTAATCTCCATTAACTTAAAAAAAATAGCGTGCTTACTAGAAAAAATGCAGCTGTTGATCCCTGAGCCAAGGAATGTTTGATTTTAAAGAAAACCAGTTCCATAGGAAAGCTTTCTGATCACGGCGCATCTAACTGCTACCATTTTCTAGTCCCAGTGACCATGCAAAAAGGTAGAATACAGAGATCTAACCAGCCAGGTTACTGATATAAATTCTACACCCCTCCCTCCAAAGGATTAATTTCTCAGCTGAAATACCCCTTGAAGCTGGAAGTCATATATTATAGTTCCGAAATGTGAAGTAACCTTCAATTCTACCCAGCTTATCAAAAATCCGTGTCCCGCTCTCTCCCTTCTCATATTTCCTTGGCTTTATTATGCTTTTTAAAAGGGAGATTGCTGCTAAAATCCCAGCTGGGTTAATTTGACAGCTGGAGCACAAAAGCCCACAAGAATCTCCCAAGTAGAAGGTTCTGACCATCCCAGTAATTTGATCAGTCCAGCCCTTCCTATTCAAAAGTTGCATCAGGAACACACAGACTATTCAGGGGACATGAAAAAAAAAAAAGGGAAAAAAAAAGAAAAAAAAAAAGAAGAAAAGTACAGAAAAAGTCTCAAGCAAGAGGTCAGAGTTCACTGGATTTAAAGATCCACTGGCCTTCCTTCAAGATAAGCTTGGTCCCATACTCCAGGCAGGGAACATTTCACCAGTTTCCTAATTACAGATCAGATTTTTCTAGGCAGACTGCAGAAGTGAAAGTGCTCCTTCAACACCAGAAGTCCACTGCCACATTTTCCTACTAGGAGCTTGTCAGCCTGCCAATGCACAGAACTTCTAGAACTCCTCCTTGCTCTCTCTTCCCACAGAACACAAAGCAGCATATTCCTTCAGAAGCCCTATTCAAACTCCCTTTCTTCTCTATGAGCCTGCATCTTTGAGACAATGGATAAGAGGAGGCGGACCACTTCCGCCATTCATTTGCTCAGCCTGCTGAAACGTCAGATCTGTCTGATCTTGCAGCAGAAGCATTATCCTTTGTTCTGATCAGGTTGCACAAATAGCTGTGCTTGTGTCAGTCGCAGAGCAGAGATTTTCTTTTTCTTTTTTTTCCTTTTTTTTTGGTTTTTCTGTTTTTTTTTGTTTTTTTTTTTTTGTTTTGGTTTGGTTTTTTTTCATGACTACTATGATTTACGGCTCACACAACACACTGAGTCCTGCTAAAAATGTTGCAGTTTTATTTTCCACCAGGCAGCTCTCCTACAAAAAACTGAGTTCGGTGTTATGCACTAAGGAAGAAGGGAAAGCTGCACAACACTGTTGCTACATGTATCCTAGACAAATGTGCCAAAATATTCCCAGCCGGCCACAAAAGAGCCCAGAGCCACCAGAAGGACCTGAATGGGCTTGAGTTGAAGAAGTTAGGGAGGCACAAGATCACTGTGACTCCCAAGACATCCCACCATTTCTCTGAAGGTTGGGCACTCCTTGCGCTCATCAGCAACAGCTGCCTTTGCATGTCCTGACAGCTTACTGCTTCCCACACAGACAAATTGGGCTGGCCCCAGCCACCCCCACCGCTGCGGTGACATACCTCTGCCCAGAATTCACACCTGGACTGCTTGCAAGCCCTCTGCAACCAGAGAGACCAAGGTTACCCACTGCCAAGTTGTGTGAACACGCAA